>CM031603.1:46512680-46547680 GCA_018398815.1 Conus ventricosus | reverse complement strand
ACACAGACTGCTGAGATGTTAGGCAGGAGGTAAGGCAGGGACGAGGGGGTTACTCATGCAGTTCTTTTTAAATGTCCTTTTTTCCTGGTTTGTCTGTCTGTCTGTCTGTCTGTCTGTCTGTCTGTCTCTCTCTCTCTCTCTCCTCTTCTCTCTCCTTCTCTCTCTCTCTCTCTCTCTCTCTCTCTGTGTATCTGTCTCTGTCTCTGTCTTTGTCTATCTGTCTGTCTCTCTGTCTGTCTGTCTCCCCTATTCCCGGCTTTGAGGCTTGATAGTGATAATGGTGATGACGGTGATTATGATGACCACGATAAATATCATTAATCAGTGTATGATTTTCACAATACACAGAAAAGTGTCACTTTAATAGACTGAATTTGGAAAGTTAGAGACAACTATAAGCTTTAAAAAGTTGAAAACTGCAAATTCGTTCATTCAGAACAATATCAAACATGTCGACGTTGTGTGTTGATTGCAAACCCACAAAGCAGCCAGCAGCACAGTGTTCAACATCTTGATGAAGCTGGCCCTCTCTCATCAGCTCAATGTCATGCTGCCAAAGAACGGACGCTTCCTAGCAGAGTATAGTCCACGACTGAATCCCTTGCTTTGGCACCTGCCGTCTCCTCCCTTTCTCTTTGACATTCTCTGCAACCACGTCGTCTTCAACTACGACCTCATCAACCTGCCTTCCCGCCTGACACGAAATACATCACCATCCTTAGACAGCCGTTAGAGCAAGTGCAATCTGCCTTTTACTATTACAGCCGTGTTTTCCACCATGATTATTTGAAACGGGCCGGCAGCTTTGAGAGCTTCATCCAAAACCAGTCCCATTTTGAACCGGTCTCCCCATACACATCTTTCACCAACAACAGAATGAGTATCGACCTGGGTCTGGACCCCCGTCATCTAAACGATCGTAGCTTACTGTCTCCACCTTCTTACAACACTGGACAACGTGTTCCACTTGGTTTTGATCGCCGATCGCTTTGACGAGTCCATGGTGCTGTTGAAAAGACGCTTTAGGTGGACCATGAAAGACATTGTGTGCAATAAACTGAACACAAACGAGAAAAGGGATTTCAAGGCGTACAATTTCAGTCAAAACACGATGGAAAAGTTCAAGCGTCTTCAGCTTTTTGACGTGGCCATTTATGAACACTTCCTGCAAGTATTTGACCAGAAGGTGGTCGAAGAAGGAGAAGATTTCAGCGAGGAATTAGCCTTTTATGTCACCGTCCAAAGTCGGATCAGGCATTTCTGTAACGGTACTCGGCCTGTATCTGCATCCGAGCTGATCATACCGAGCAGCAGATGGGACAAGCAGTTCACCTTTCACCGCTCAGAGTGTCAAAGAAGTAACGCTAAATGCCTGGGTCAAAACAGTCCAGCTCCGTCGTCTTAAGGCTGAGTCACATGAAACGTTGGAAATGGAAGCCGTTTGAATCGGATGCCGTGAAACGGCAAAAGTGTACGCATGGGACGAATCTTGCTTTGATATTGCATTCCTTCTGATATCTACGCTCAGTCATTATCTTGGGCTAGATGGTCCATTCCGTGAATCTATAGTCCTCCTAACATAGCGATTAAAGTGAAATTATACCTCAAAACATTATGATTTTGGGTAAACTTGTCATCACAGTAAAATATCTGTGGGACTTGGTGATAATTGTAAAAATATTCCATAGGACACCACAGTCACGGTAAAATGGTTACACAAGACATCATGACTATGATAAAATCATAATCGTAGTATAATTAATTCCAGGGGACATCATGATCACAATAAAATTGTTCAACAGCACATCATGATCACGTAAATTTCTTCCACGAGACATCATCATCGCGGTGAAATAATCCTACAGATATCACGTTTAAGGTTAGATCATTCCTTGGGACATCGTGATCACCATGGTGATCACAGTAAAGTTTTTCCAGAAGACATTGCGATGGAATCATTTATAGATAAATTATTCCATAAGGCATTATGATCATGGTAGAAATAATTCCGTGAAGCATGGTGATCAAATTGAAATTACTGCACGAAAACGGTGGTCACCATGAAATCATTCCATGGAATATGGTGATTATGATAAAATCATTCAATGAGACATCACGATATGGTAAAATATGTTCGCTGGGATCTTGGGATCAGGGCAAAATTATTGCACGGAATTGTGGTTATTACAAGATAATCACTCCTCAGGGCAAGGTAATAACATCGAAATTATCCATGGCACATCATAATGACATTAGAATTGATCCATGGAAAATTGTGAACACACTAAAAATTATTGTAAAGGACACCATGATCACCGTAAAACTATTCCATGGACGTGGTGATTACAGTTATATAATTTCATGGGACATCATGATCACAGTAGAATTATGCCACAGGATAGGGAGATTACAATGAAATTATTCCATAGGACATTATGATCACAGTAAAATTATTCCACATGGAGATTGATATCAAGGAAAAATTATCCATTCCACGAGACATTCTGGTCTTAGTGAAACTTGTTCCGTGGATCCTAATTTGACAAAATCATCTTACTGGATATGTTGATCAGGGTACAATCACCTTACTGGGCATGTTGATCAGGGTAAAATGATCCTATGCGACATGGTGATCATTATAAAACTATGCTCTACAGAACATTATAACCATGGAAAAACAATTCGAACAAAAATCATGATCACATTATAATTATCTCCCAGGACATCATGATCACAGTAAAACTCTTTCATGGAGACACTGTAATCCCCTCTAAAGCTGTTCCATGGGACATTGCGGTCGCAGTAAAATTGTTCTGTGTAACATTGGGATCACCGTAAAATTATTCCATTGGACATCATGATCACAGTAAAACTATTCCAGACATCATGATCACAGTAAAATATTCTATTGGACATCATGATCACAGTAAAATTATTCCAGACATCATGATCACAGTAAAATTATTCTATTGGACATCATGATCACAGTAAAATTATACTATTGGACATCATGATCACAGTAAAATTATTCCATTGGACATCATGATCACAGTAAAATTATTCCATTGGACATCATGATCACAGTAAAATTATTCTGTTGGACATCATGATCACTGTAAAATTATTCTATTGGACACCATGATCACAGTAAAATTATTCCGGACATCATGATCACAGTAAAATTATTCCATTGGACATCATGATCACAGTAAAATTATTCCATTGGACATCATGATCACAGTAAAATTATTCCATTGGACATCATGATCACAGTAAAATTATTCCATTGGACATCATGATCACAGTAAAATTATTCCATTGGACATCATGATCACAGTAAAATTATTCTATTGGACATCATGATCACAGTAAAATTATTCCGGACATCATGATCACAGTAAAATTATTCCGGACATCATGATCACAGTAAAATTATTCCATTGGACATCATGATCACAGTAAAATTATTCCATTGGACATCAATGATCACAGTAAAAATTATTCCATTGGACATCATGATCACAGTAAAATTATTCCATTGGACACCATGATCACAGTAAAATATTCCATTGGACATCATGATCACAGTAAAATATTCCATTGGACATCATGATCACAGTAAAATTATTCCATTGGACATCATGATCACAGTAAAATTATTCCATTGGACACCATGATCACAGTAAAATTATTCCATTGGACATCATGATCACAGTAAAATTATTCGGTGGGACATTGTGATTACGGTAAAAAAATATTCTATGGGACATAGTGATCATTGTTAAATCATTCTATTGCACACATGATCACAGTTCAATTATTACGTGGGACATTGTGATGAGAGTGAAATTGTTCGTTGGATATTATGATCATAGTAAAATTACTCCAGAAAATGCAATGATTACAGCATAATTATTCATCATGTCATGATACCCACAGTAGAATCATTCCACGTAACATCACGATCGTTGTGAAATTAATCCGCCAAAATATCCCGATGACAGTAAATTATGATGATTACAGTAAAATTATACATCAGGAGAGAGGAAAAATTATTCCACAAGGTGTACAATGATGATAATGAAAGTATTCCAGCCGACCCCAGGATCATCATGCGATTATTCAACAAGACAGCGATTATGGGGACATGAATTATTCTGGCAAGCCTCTTGATCAAAATAAATTGTTCCATGGGACATGATCACAGTGAAAGTATTTCAACTGTTCCATGGGACATCATGATCCAGTGAAAGTATTCCAACTTTTCCATGGGACATCATGATCACTGTGAAACTATTCCAACTTTTCCATTAGACATCATGATCACAGTGAAAGTATTCCAACTATTCCATGGGACATCATGATCACAGTGAAAGTATTCCAACTATTCCATGGGACATCATGATCACAGTGAAAGTATTCCAACTATTCCATGGGACATCATGATCACAGTGAAAGTATTCCAACTATTCCATGGGACATCATGATCACAGTGAAGGTATTCCAACTATTCCATGGGACATCATGATCGAGGTAAAATTATTTCAGGGGACATTATAATCACGGTGAAAAAATTGTACGGATATTTCAATCACGATTAATTAATTCCACGGGCGTCGTGATCAAAGGTAAAATTATTGTACAGAATGTCATGATCATGGTAATGAAATTCTTTCATGGGACATGATGATCAAGGTAAAATTATCGTAGGGGATATCATAGTCATGGTGAAACCATTGTACTGGACATTGTAATTAAGTACAAAACTCCGGTATCGATTACTCCATGTTGCTTGCCGGTGCTGTGCCTGTGACAGGAAAATCTTGATTTATCTCTGGAACCTTAATAAGTGGCGTGGGCGCCAGGAAGGAATGGGAGGAATGATCAAGTTGCATTTTCTTTATCATTAAGTATTTACGCCTAGCTGGCTCATTTGAAATATCCTTTCCTGTTCTCGTTTTTTCTTCCTTTACGTATGAGGTGAACTGCATCTTTCCAAACAAATCCGTCACGGCTTTCATCAGTTTAGTGCAGCTGTTGTTGTTTCGATTTTTATTGACTCACATGTGTGTGTGTGGTGTGTGTGTGTGTGTGTGTGTGTGTGTGTGTGTGTGTGTGTGTGTGTGTGTGTGTGCGACAAAGTATTGATCTAACTAGGGTAAACCTCATCATACTCATTAAAGCGTCCGTCATACTCTAGGGGTCGTACACGCACATGCACATCCGCCCAAAGTACACTCCGCACGTACACGCAATCACTCCTCTCACCCAAGGAGCGCCAAATAATAAACACAACACAAGAAAAGTTTGTTTCCCCTCCTTCTACGGGAATACAAATGTTATTAATCAAACTCCAGCACTTAAATCATTTCATTTATACCTCCACTCCACGAAGGAGGAAAAAGAACAACTGCTTCCCCTACAATCAAAGATTTCATAAATACAATGGGGATGCATTAGTATCTATCACCAGCAAAAGGAGGAATATGTATCACATTATTCGTAAACATCAGGGACATGCATTAACATCTTTCCTTTGCATCAGGAAGAGACACATAAAAATCATTTACTATCCAGCCCAAAATACAATAAGCGACACTGTCTCGAGGACGGAAGTTCTGGGGTATCCTTCCCCACTCGTGACTTAATTATCACTCTCCTTTAAGGAAATATTGGAACATCAGTTCCATCCAGCCCCGCCTTTAAATATTTCATCGAAATGTTGCCACATTCAAAATCCCTCTGCGTGAAAGTAGAAACACTGCTTCCACATTCCAGGTTTCTTTATAGGAAGATAAATATACATTCCACTCTCTGGTCACCCTCTTCACCTTGGGGAAGGCACACAGGGAACAGCCATCTCCGGACTGAATAGGGCTTCGCCTTATACAAACTCTCCTTCCTCTGGGCTTGTTACGGAGAAGTGGCCCGCTATCCGAACTAGGCTGGGGACTTGGTCCGGCACCTCTGGAACCACCCCAAGGCCCTAGGTCCGTGGCCCATGTGAGACAGCCAATCTGTCATCACACTCGGAACCACGTACAGTTTCCATAATTACTAATGGGGAACTCACCTCAACATGAAGATGTAAAACAGTACCCTTTCCCCTATGCATAAGCTTTTATTTTGAATGTTACTTTTCTTTTCCCATTCTTTAATAAAAGAATTGTTACAACTTTAACCACACTTGTTCTTATTATTATCTTTTCTTTTAAATACAAACGTCTTCCTTACTTTCGCTCATATATTTCACTTCTCCCAAATTAAACATGGATACTTTAATACCTCTGACGCGACGCAGCCTCGCTCTGGCCTCAGTCCAAACAAACCATCAGGCCCTCCGACTTCTCCGGCTGGCATGGAGCAAGGGATGATCAAATCCTAAAGGTAAATTCAATAGCGCGCGCAGTGCGCCTAACCAGTACTCACACAGGCCACAGCCAACAGAATAGCGATGTGCATTCACATGACACAAGGCTAGCCAGCCTGCTGTCTCAAAATCAATAGTTAAACACAAAACAACATGTGCACATTACAATCAACATAACATATGCACATGACAGCGTCATACATGTCATGGCAAAATTGACATGAGGACCCACCCATAAAAAGGAGAAGAAGAAAAAGAAGAAGAGGAAGAGGTGAAGGAGGAAGGAAAACAAAATAAAGCTGAGATCAAAGTCTCTGGGATAAGATTTCAGCTTGAGAGGAGCACATGTGGTTATTGTGAACTTGGCAGAGACCGCAGCAGAAATCAAAGCCATGACATTTCAGACTGGTGCTGTAGGGCAAAAGAAGAGTAAGTGTAGTAGGCGAGAGAGTGGGGTGAGAAATGGACTGGCTGTGGCAAAGCGAAGTGAGATGGCTAAGAGAGGAAGGGGGAGGGGGGGGGGGGGGGGTGAGTGGGGAGTACAGGGAAACAGGTGCGCTGGCTGTGCTGTAATGCACTGTGCAGAACGTCAGGGGATCATGGCCCCTTCTCAAGCTGGTGATGAGGACGGAGAGGGGCGGTGGTGGATTTGCTGATTTGATTTTTCTAAAAGGCTGGTCAGTTTGCCATCAACATGAGTAGCCTACAAAAATTCTGTAAGGGATTTTCTGAGTAACACAAAATCCAGTACCGATTAAAGGTAGTGGTTGAAATATTTGGACACGGCTTGCAACTATGTATTTTCAAAGTCCAGATTCAATCATGTTGAAAGCTCTTATGTTCTCCATAATTTTTCACTGAAAGCTAGCAAAGTCTGTGTTTAGCACATTGCAGAACATCTGGGTTAGCATCCTGAAGTTAATTCTTTCAACTGCAGTTCAGCAATGAAATTGACATCACATTTCAAAGGAATTTCAAAAGAGACAAACTCATCTCCAGGGATAGTCTGCTAAATGTTTGGCTGTGCATAATACATCCTTGGGTTGTGTGCATGTAGTGTGTCTGTGCAGGCAATTTTGTTGCTTGGTGTAGAACAGGGCATGTCCTTGTTGCTTTGTGTGTTGTCGCTATTTTTCAGCAGGGTACACAGTTAGGGCCATTGTGTGGACTAGCTGAATTTGGATGGTGTAGCTGTTGGTCGTTTTGGTATTTTGTTGTGGTTCTTTACGGCTGAGGATAGTAGTTGTGGATTTCTTTTCTAGGTGAAATTATTTATAATTGAGGGTAGTAATTGTACATTTCAGTAATAATTGTTTATGTTGACGGTTACAGTTGCATACTATGTAGTGGAATTGGTTTATGATGTAGTGGTGTTAGATGTAATCTTTTGTGGTGACATTGTTTACGATTGAGGTAGTAATTGCAGATGTTCTGTGTAAATATGTCTCATGACCTGAGGTAGAGTAGGTACAGTTTGAGATAATTGTTAACGATTGAGGGTAGAACTTGTAGATTTTGATGTGAGTTGATTTATGTTGAGGATAGAGTGGAGATTTTGTGTTAACCTGTTTATGGTTGAGGTAAGCTGGTAGAATTTGTATTAATTTTGGTTGGCGGATACAAGGTCGAATTGAAGATTTACAGGTTGAGGGTAGTAAGTGGTAGATTTTGTGTGAATTGTTATGTCGAGGGTGTAATTATGCGATAAATTGTTGTTGAGGGTAATAGGAGAGAATTTAGGGTGACAATTTTTATGCCCGTTGAGGTATAGTCTAGATATTTGGCGTGAATTGTTTACGGTTGAGGGTGGTAATTTTGTGATACAATTCGTTTATGGTTGGGTAGCAGTGTTAGATTTTGCGGTGAAATTGTTTATAGTGAGGTAGTACGGGGTTTTGTAGTTTTATTCCTAGCCGTCCTGGTGGATGATTCATGTTAGGATTGTTGATTCAGGATTTGCGTTTGGGAGTTCCAGCTGGGAGTCCATGGGCGGTCGAATCAAACTCTTGGATAATTTTGACGTTTGGTTTTGACCACTATGTGACACTGTATGAGACAATACAGGAATCACCTTTGAAGTTATGAAATGTGTGTTTATTAGTTTTGCTTTTTGCATGCTTCCATAAATTTCGTTTGTGGTGGAAATCTGTTGCCCCTGCTAAGTAACACATGTTGCTGTTCGTACAGTTTATGCTCGACATATGTAGGCAAATCAAGTGCATCCTTGCAAATCAAGGTACCAATCTGCAGACTACAAAGAAAATGAGCAGATGGAAACGGTTGGGGTAGGACCTCTTGCAAGGAAGTTGGAGATGTGTGGCAATCACACCCACCAACCACCTCCACAAACACACACACACACATCACACACCACGCACGCGCAGTCACGCACACAGCACGCACACACACACAAGCACAACTCACCACACCACACATCTCACACACAACACATCTAACAGCCTAAACACACACTCACCACACACACACACACACCACACACACACACACACACCACGTCTATGGGGCAGCGCTTAGGGACTGGAAAACGAAATTGACACACACAGTCCAGATCATTAACTTAACGAAGTGCGTCTTGGGAAAGGCTGCTCAAGTTCCCAGCCACATGCAGGTACCTAATCTCATCACAGGCTGAGAGACACAGACACCCTGACTCCATCGAGATCGTCAGTCACAACTGGACACTCCACCATCTTCTTCATAGTCACTGACAATTTTAATCAACTCTAACGTTTGTACGCCTTCATCTTACCAAATCCCTGTGGCATCGTTCGTTCCCTCTGTGTCTACACTATGATTTCCACAAGTTTCGGGCTGGCAAGTGATTGGTGATCTGTTGTGGAAGTCACTGCAAGAGCGGAAGGAGAAGGTTGGGGTTAGGTAGAGTGATGGGGAGAGGCTGGGAAAGACGCACCGAAG
The DNA here is from genome assembly GCA_018398815.1 of Conus ventricosus. Taxonomy (NCBI): domain Eukaryota; kingdom Metazoa; phylum Mollusca; class Gastropoda; order Neogastropoda; family Conidae; genus Conus; species Conus ventricosus. The sequence continues at coordinate 46,538,373 of CM031603.1, read as the reverse complement.
CCTCTCTCGATGAAAACAACAATTATCATGCCTGGTGGTCGACTGCAACGCAATGGATGAGAATAGGGCACTAGCTCTCTGCCACCGACATCGGTCGTCAAAATGTGAACTTACTGTGGGGTTGCTGCAATCCCGGTCCTCTTTCCACACACCCACACCTACCACAACATCGCGCCACGCACGCAACTCCGCGCGCGCGCTACGCGCGCAGCAACATCGCATCTGCACACAACACTCGTACATCACACACACACACACGCACCTCGCGCGCGCACGCTCGCACTGACACCTACGCCACACACACACCACACATCCACTCACACACACCACTTGTCTCTACCCCACACATCACCGACGACCACACTCCCCACACACACCGACATCCCACCCCACAACACCACACACCACCACACAACTACACACACCCACTCACAACACACACACCACCCACAACACCACACTACCCACAACACCACACACCACGCCTACATCGGACACAGTGAGTGTGATCGATGATTGAAAAATAGATACGGTCCTATGCCTAATCGGTGTCAAGCTGGAAACCACGCTTCCCGAACAGAAATCGATGATTGATAAATATGATATGCATCTGAGTTGTCTATGACAACAACAGTTCGGACGATCATACTCAAACATGAATCCTACTGTCCCCACGTAGCTGAGATCGCCAAAATCGATCCCTACTGCCCCACAACATCCCGGACGACAAAAGAAAACAGAAGACAGAACAAAAGAGAAAGAAAAATCTAAAGCAAAGGAGGTTGGAAAAGAACTTACGAAAAATGACGTCAACGATTCACATGACGTAAACGGGTGCGTAGCGCAATCACTACGTATCTAAAGCACTACCAGTTATTAGCCCTACGACCAATAGATGTACGTGTCGTAAACCATACGACCCTTTAAAACTACGTGTCTATATCACTACAATTGACCATGTATCGAAAGAGCTATTCATGTTCGCGTTCTCTAGAACTACGTGTCTATATCGCTATGCCCGTTTGCTCTACAGCAGAAAGAAAGAAAAATAGTGACAACGGCCCGTTTGTATGGGGATGGTGTAGCGCAATCACTACTGGATAATGTCAGTAGGTCCCCATTAGAGGAGGCGCCATATGTTCCCCCATGTTTATGTTCCCCCCTGTCTATGTTCCCCCAAGTCTATGTTCCCCCAGGTCTATGTTCCCCACTCATATTCCCCCACCTCTACCGGTCTATGTTCCCCCACCTCCATATTCCCCCAGGTCTATGTTCCCCCACCTCCATATTCCCCCAGGTCTATGTTCCCCACCTCCATATTCCCCCAGGTCTATGTTCCCCCACCTCCATATTCCCCCAGGTCTATGTTCCCCCACCTCCATATTCCCCCAGGTCTATGTTCCTCCACCTCCATATTCCCCCAGGTCTATGTTCCCCCACCTCCATATTCCCCCAGGTCTATGTTCCCCCACCTCCATATTCCCCCAGGTCTATGTTTCCCCACCTCCATATTCCCCCAGGTCTATGTTCCCCACCTCCATATTCCCCAGGTCTATGTTCCCCACCTCCATATTCCCCCAGGTCTATGTTCCCCACCTCCATATTCCCCCAGGTCTATGTTCCCCACCTCCATATTCCCCAGGTCTATGTTCCCCCACCTCCATAATCCCCCAGGTCTATGTTCCCCCACCTCCATATTCCCCAGGTCTATGTTCCCCCACCTCCATATTCCCCCAGGTCTATGTTCCCCCACCTCCATAATCCCCCAGGTCTATGTTCCCCCACCTCCATATTCCCCCAGGTCTATGTTCCCCCACCTCCATAATCCCCCAGGTCTATGTTCCCCCACTTCCATATTCCCCCAGGTCTATGTTCCCCACCTCCATAATCCCCCAGGTCTATGTTCCCCCACCTCCATATTCCGCCAGGTCTATGTTCCCCCACCTCCATATTCCCCCAGGTCTATGTTCCACCACCTCCATATTCCCCCAGGTCTATGTTCCCCACCTCCATATTCCCCCAGGTCTATGTTCCCCCACCTCCATATTCCCCCAGGTCTATGTTCCTCCACCTCCATATTCCCCAGGTCTATGTTCCCCACCTCCATATTCCCCCAGGTCTATGTTCCCCCACTCTATATTCCCCCAGGTCTATGTTCCCCCACCTCCATATTCCCCCAGGTCTATGTTCCTCCACCTCCATATTCCCCAGGTCTATGTTCCCCCACCTCCATATTTCCCCAGGTTTATGTTCTCCCACCTCCATATTCCCCCAGGTCTATGTTCCCCCAGGTCTATGTTCCCCCAGGTCTATGTTCCCCCACCTCTATATTCCCCCAGGTCTATGTTCCCCCACCTCCATATTCCCCCAGGTCTATGTTCCTCCACCTCCATATTCCCCCAGGTCTATATTCCTCCAGGTCTATGTTCCCCCATCTCCATATTCCCCCAGGTCTAAGTTCCCCCAGGTCTATGTTCCCCATCTCCATATTCCCCCACCTCCATATTCCCCCAGGTCTATGTTCCCCCATCTCCATATTCCCCAGGTCTGAGTACCCCCAGGTCTATGTTCCCCCCCTCCATATTCCCCCAGGTCTATGTTCCCCCATCTCCATATTCCCCCAGGTCTATATTCCACCACCTACCTACCGTGCCGTACGTGTCCTCGTATCGTACGTGACCGGATTGTCATACTTGTTACACAATCCAAGTTGTATCCTGACTTGATATGTTGCAATGTTCATAATTTATGCTTTAAACCCGAGAGAAGAGACGGAACACATTTAATTGTTACAAGATTGTATTGATCCTTTCTTTGCTTTGCTTTGTTTTTTTTCTGTATTTGGTGACAGGAGTCATTGTTACTCATTAATTTGTTGTTCATTTACAGTTCTTTAGTTAATGTGTCAGTACACGCGTGTTTCCATACATATACGGGTTGGTGACCTTACGTTAAATTTCCTGAGTCCCTGAGTATATGTGGATGGTTTAGTGCGTCAAAATATATTTTTTGTAAATCATTTTCTTTCCTAGTTCCATCCCTCCTCCGCATTATGGCCAGGAGCCCCTGGCCTAAGGCCAAAGTACAATAAAAATGTTGAGTTCAGAGTTGTATTAAATTACGATCATTGAAATTACCAAAATACAGAAATCGAGAGAGACAGACGGACAGACAGACAGACAGACAGACAGACAAAGAGACAGAGAAGAGAGACAGAAAGAGATAATTAGAGAGAGACAAAGACAGAGAGTCAGAGATAATTAGAAAAAAGAGAGAGAGAGAGAGGAGAGAGAGAGAGAGAGAGAGAGAGAGAGAGAGAGAGAGAGAGAGAGAGAGATGTGGAGACAGAGAGATGCGGAGACAGAGAGAGATTCAGTGAGACAGAAAGAGATAAAATCTAAGAACTCTCTCTCTCTCTCTCTCTCTCCTCTCTCTCTCTCTCTCTCTCTCTCTCTTTCTCTCTTCTATCAACAGGTGGGCAGAAGGCGTTGTGCTCAAAACAGTATCGGTATTTAATTGATGATGAGTAATAGGCCTAGTCTGTTCAATACAAAAATCAGCGCTGCCAGTGCAGCAGTTCTACATTTTCCTCATGTAGAGTTATTGCCACGTAGTGCTAAAGAAAGAAATAGAAAACAAAACACACGAAAATATGTAGAGCTACTGCCACGTAGTGCTAAAGGACAGTAGCCAATAGAGATCGCAAGTCAGCCTTCGAGCTTCTTTCTCCTTTTTTGCCATCTATATAGAGCTAATCAAAAATGTCCATTAGTGACAGAGGGCAGTCGCTTTTTAGCTACTTTTCGTTACTTCTCGTAGTGCCGAAACAAGGTAGAGGTTTGAATACGTAGTGCTATTGCTACATGACTAAGCGAAGACTCTCTCTCTCTCTCTCTCTCTCTCTCTCTCTCTCTCTCTCTCTCTCTCTCTCCTCATTAGATATTTATTCATGGGATATCCATGAACATTTCATATGGAGCAACAAAAACAAAACAAAACAAAACAAAAAAACAAACAAAACAAACAAAAGAAACCTAGGTCATCACTTTTAAATTTAGACCTCTGTGACGCTTAATTGGAATGAGAGAAAGAGAAGAGAGAGAGAGAGAGAGAGAAGAGAGAGAAGAGAGGAGGAGAGGATTAGAGAGAGAGGAGAGAGAGAGAGATGAAGCATGAAATGCAAAAATTCACTTTCCGTCCGAAAATCGATTTTCATCGAATGAAAATTATTTTCATGTGCAAATTATTGATCAATAGGCCCGATAATCAATAACTAGGTGCAAATAACGCCTGATAATCGATTATCGAACCGGTTATACTATGAAAATCGATTTTCGTGAAATGCACACAATTCACTTTCCGGCCGAAAATCAATTTTCATAGTATGAAAATCAATTTTATAAGCAAATTACTTACCAATAGGCCCAATAATCAACAACCAGGTGCAAATAACGTCTGATAATCGATTAGCGGGACCGGTTATTGATTTTTACACCTAACATTGATTTTGGTAAATAATTTGCACATAAAATTGATTTTCGGCCCATTATTGATTGTTGGGGCCTGTTATTGATTACCGGCGTAATTTGCACCTGGTTATTGATTATGGGGCCTATTGGTAAGTAATTTACACAAAAATCGATTTTCACACTATGAAAATTGATTTTCGGCCCGAAAATGAATTCTGTGAATTTCACGCTTCACAGAGAAGAGAGAGAGAGAGAGAGAGAGAGAGAGAGGAGAGGAGATGAGAGAGAGAGAAGAGAATTTATATATGTGTATCTGTCATGCCTTAAAACAATACCAACAATAGCAAAAAAAAACATTAAAAGGAGGGAGAGAGAGAGAGAGAGAGAGAGAGAGAGAGGGAGAGAGAGGAACTAATATTTTACCAGTATTACGTATACTATATGGTGACAGGAAGAGAAAAGAGGGAGAGAGACACGAGAGAGAGAGAGAGAAAGAGAGGGAGAGAGAGAGAGAGGAGAGAAGAGAGAGAGAGAGAGAGAGAGAGGAGAGAGAGAGAGAGAGAGAGAGAAGATGAGAAATTGACAGACATTGCGCACTTGCGCGCGCGCACCCCACCCACCCACGCACCGCACGCACGCACGCACGCACGCACGCACGCACGCACGCACGCACACACACACACACACACACACACACACACACACACACACACACACACACAACACACACACACACACAACACATTCTTCGTAATTTGTTTCATCTTTTTTTTTAATCGTAGTGATATAGAGTGAGATAGAGACGTAGCGATAAAGACAGTGTCTGGAAATCGTAGTGGTAATCATAAATAGTTGTATAGGTACAAGTTATGAAGGGAAATCATCTTGCGAATGACACTGTAGTGATATGGGGTAATAGTCGTTTGGATATGTAGATTAGTGTTCCGTAGAGCTTTAGCCCGTTAGTGATATCGACACGTAGTGATATCGACACGTAGTGATATTGACACGTAGTGATATCGACACGTAGTGATATTGACACGTAGTGATATCGACACGTAGTGATATCGACACGTAGTGATATTGACACGTAGTGATATCGACACGTAGTGATATCGACACGTAGTGATATCGACACGTAGTGATATCGACACGTAGTGATATCGACACGTAGTGATTACGGGATGTCCCCGCCGTAAACGACCAGGAAAAAGAAAACAGAATTCTATTGGGCCTAGATCAAAACAGAAAGAAGAGAAACAAGATTTACATGTAGCTGCCATGCTCCACGACTCAGTAATGAAAGGAGTGAATGGGAGAAGACTGGGCCGCTCATATGGCTTTGAAACAACGGTTTGCGAAGCGTATAGGACTGAAGACCTTCCTCTGATGCTTCAGAAACTTCCATCCTCTGACGAAAAGCCAGCTGACGCAGTGGTTATCCATTGCGGACTAAATGACATTCAGAGAAGGGATCCAAACTAGTCAGCAAAATGTTCTCACAATGTGTCGGAGACTTCGCCACTACTCACCCTGAAGTTAAGGTCATTGTGAGTAAACTCGCACCGGTCAAAGATTTCGAACTCAACACGAAACGAGAGCTTTTTAATGCCTTGACAACAACAGAGATGTTCAATGTCAAAAACGTTTCATTTGTCTCACACTCCAACCTGCATCCTAGCAACCAGACACACAGAGACGGCATCCACCCAACACCTAGGGGGTCAAGTGTCCTTGCAGCAAACGTTGGACGGCATGTCAGGGAGCTGTTCTGGGAGAAACCAAAGAAGGCTGCCAGACTGCGGAAGCAGAAACACCCCAGAAACTATCAACAAGACTTCAGAGGTCACCAGCCCTTCCCTGGAACCAGAGGTCCCTGGTGGAACATGTTTGATGTCCTTTGCCCAGAGTGGTTCTAAATCAACATCTGAGAGACATTTAGTGCAGTTTTTGAGGAAATTTTAGTTATGAACTCTGTTCCTCCCACCTTAAGCGATACTTTTCTTGTTGTTCTTTCCGTTATCCGAGCAGTTTCAAAGTGTATGTGTTATATCTAAGTGCGCTACAAGTCCACATTAATTTTGACAGTGAATTCATTTCCCCCTTAACTATTTCCACCCATCCTGTTTTGTTCGTCATTTTTAAGTCAGAAAGCAATTGTATTTAGCTTGCTTTCGCACCCCTGCCTGTTTTCATGATGTCATCTATGAAAGTTATGCAATGGAATGTTAGATCTGTTTCCACAAATTTGCCATATCTCATTCAACATCTGGCGAATAACATGTACCAAGCACTTATTTTACAATCGCTCAACGTGAAAAAGAACAAACTGCCCAAACTACCAGGTTATTATTATCCACCTGTGTATGAGCAAGTTGAGGATACTTCTAAAATCAGTGCGGCTATATATATTAAAGAAGGGATAGATTACAAAGTACGCCCTCCCCCTGCACCAAATAATACTCACGGTTTACATTTGTGTGCAGCTCAAGTAAAATTTAATGAAAATCATACAATAAAACGTAATTTCTGCGTACTTACCTAAAGGACCCAATGAATTTAACACAGAATGGTTACATACTCTTCAAGATAAAGAAAAATGGCTGATAGCAGGGGATTTTAACGCTCATTCCCCATTCTGGGATAAAGATTGTGCAACAGTTACTAGTAACCGCTTTGTTGAAAATATCGTTGATTCTTGCTTATATATGCTAACGATGGCCGCATCACTAGAATTCCGGACATCTCAACACACAGGGCATCAGCAATTGATTTAACTTTGGTATCTCCTTTGCTAGCCCCAGAATGTAGCTGGGATACCTTTAATGATACTTTGGGTAGCGATCATCTTCCCATTATTATAACATTTAATGAAATGACAGAGTCTTATGAATCTCACGTAGACAAAATTCCAAAATATAATTATAAACTTGCTGACTGGGAGAAATTCAAAAATAGTCTGGATGCTTGTCATACTGAAAGTGTTGATACTGATAACATAGACCAATTATGTTCAGACTTTACTTGTGCCATTCTTAGAGCTGCTGATGTAGCAATTCCAAAGTTCCATCCAGTCAAATCAAACAAACATTCAGGAAATATCTGGTGGACACCAGCCTGTGATGCAGCCGTAAATAAGAAGAAATCAATGTTTAAGATATATCTAAAAGACAAATCACCAGAGAATCTAATTGCTAAAAGAAAAGCAAATCATCATAGCAATATGGTAATAGCGCAGGCGAAAAGGCAATACTGGTCCTCTTTCTGTACAAATGAAATTTCAAACCATACAGATCTCCAAAAAGTTTGGAAAAAGTTTCATGAAATGAAAAAAGGTGTAAATTTGCCATCTTGTCCTATAAGACTGAAGAACAAAGAATTTCCGTCAAACTCAGAAAAGGCAGAATTATTCGCTGATATGTTTTCAGACTCTATGCGTCGAGAAGGTCTGGCCAATAAAAATAAAACATATAGAACTGAAGAAGAAGGAAAAGATGAATACAAAGATCCAGTTAGTGACAACAGTCACTTCATCAATGCTTCAATTACTTTTGATGAAGTCAAAGATGCACTTATATCTCTTCCTAATAAGAAATCATCTGTAGGATTAGATATAGTTTCTAATGATATGCTTAAACACTTGCCAGATAACTTTGTTTTATTGTTGCATAAATTGTTTCAGAAATGTTGGGTTGAGGGTGTTATGCCAGAACACTGGAAACAGTCTGTCATCGTTCCTATTCTAAAGCATGGTAAAACTCCAGTGGACAAACATAGTTACAGGCCAATTGCTCTAACCTCACATACATGTAAACTTCTGGAGAGGATTATTTTAAGAAGATTGGTTCATTATTGTGAAGTAAATAAAATCATTCCCATTAATCAAGCAGGTTTCCGGAAAGGCAGGTCTACAATCGATAATTTGGGGAAACTTACAACAAACATAAAACAACAGTTTGCGAGAAGAAAAAACGTTATTGCAACTTTCTTTGATATCAAGAAAGCCTATGACCAAGTCTGGCATGCCAAGCTTCTTTATAAACTTAAACAGACTGGTTTATCGGGTCATCTATACCATTTCATTAAATGCTTTTTGAGTAAAAGAAGTATACAAGTTAGAGTAGGGAATTCATATTCAAATTTTAGATCTCTTCACATGGGCTTGCCACAAGGTTCCGTAATTGCACCTCTGTTATTTAATATCTTGATGAACGATTTGCCATCACATTTTTCAAAACATGTAGTATTAGTACAATATGCAGATGATATCTGTAATGGATGAATGTTATTATGAAAGAAATACATCTAAAGGGCATTAAACTATATCAAGAAGCTATATCAAAGGGAACTTGATAAAATAAACAATTATATGGTCACAAATGGTCTTGCATTATCTTCAGAAAGACTCAAGAGAACAGAAAACACCGATTCTAACTCACCCTAGCCCTCACCTAGGTTCGGGCTAGGGCGACCTAGAATCGGTGTTTTCCTGTTCTCTGACAGTAAGACTTCATAACCAAAAATAAACGATTATCTACAAACATACATACTGTGTAGGGTTATCCGTTTTTAATAGTAATTTACTAAACTTTCAGACTTTAATTTTTGTTTAATCCTGTGTTTTTCTTGATCATTTTCAATAACATCATTTTCGCGCAAACATTCATCAAATGCATCTCTGTCTTTCATGTGAAATAAAACTACAGTCTTTAACTGTTCTCTAAAGTCTTTTAAAACCGAGTTATATTTTTGCATAAAATCCACACACTTATTCCAGCATGTCTTCCGCTAAAGGCTAGTTTTGACAAAGTGTTTCTCTTTTTAACTATGTCTCTTTCTGCCGAACAGTCATCTATAATAAATAGTGTCTGCGTTCCCTCAAACAATCTATAAAAGTGTTCTAAACATTCACTTAGTTTATTGCTGGGATCAACTAAAAATATGTTATCATCAGTCCATATAAACCTTCTATCATGATATGCTTTGTTCCATTTAAGTGTTGGGCAGAAAATCACCCAAAATGATCAAAATTATAACGATAAACTGTTTGTAACAGGTCGAGGATAAATATTGTTTTTCCACAACCAGTCTGTCCACAAATCAATGAACAATGAGGGTTTTTGTCATAAAGTTTAACTGCTCCATAGTTTTATACTAGAATTTAATCTAATCCAGTTATTGTTTTATCATGCTCTCTGTCAAAACTTGTTCAGTATAATAAAATCCTATAAGGTCTAAATGTGTAAGATTAATCCAATTTAGTGCTGTAAGATTGTTTCTATTTAGACTAATATTGATTTTTTTGTTTGTTGTTATGACCTTAATATCCTCACCATTGTGAAGAATGACGACAGTAACTTTAAGACTGTCAACGTCTAAGTTTTGCCAGCTAATTAGAATTCCTTTAAAAAGGACGTCACTAACGCCCACAACCCCATCCCTCTCCTTATCTTTAAGACAGAAATTTCAAATATTATTGTGAACGTGTCTCCTAATTTCATTTGCGGAATGAACTGTAATTTTGTTGAAGCATCTTTTAAAACCGTTTCTCTTCTGTGGAGGATGTACTGTTTTTTCCCATACGGCGTTATTTCAATTTCTTTCCGACTATTGTCATCTGGCATAAGACTTACGTGTAAAGGGCCAGAGTTGAATGCTTTTCTGAAACTTTTTTGACGGCTAAAATATGTAAATGGGCTTATGAATTCAAATTTATGTCCCATTCTAAATATGGTTCTAAGTGCCATTTGAGGTCAGGTTTTCGAACTATTTTATATTCATACTGGCCAACATTATTTGCCTCTAGATTGCGCAGTTGTTCTAGTTTAGGAAACTTTTTGCTGTCGCTAACCTCTTTGCGTTTATAATCACCGTCTTTAGTGTACTCAAAACCATACAAAGCGCCTATCTCACCGTTCTGTTCAAAGTCCGCAACGTCTGCAAGGTCTTTTAAATTCTAAGTTAAAACCCCTCAAGGCGTAATGTAATCCCGATTTTTTGGGCCCCACGCGAATGTTTTATACGTTATTATTTTTTTTCCCAAAAACAATGTGCGGGGTTACACATTTACAATTTTTTCCCCCGTTTTTCTTTAAATTTTTATATTAAATGTCCGACCCCCCACAAACTAATCTTTTAAAGAAAATTAGGTTTGTATATTTCAAACGCAATATGCGTTTTCCCCTGAGGGAAAGCTCTTAAAAATTGAGGGCCTTCCTCATATAAGTTTTCATCAGTGCTACTCATCTAAATGACATGGTAATAAAGTAAGCAAGATTGAGGGGGAATTTTCTCCCCAAATAGTTTTGTCGGGCGAAAACTCAAAAACTATAAATGTCCCTTGTCAGTTGAAAAACCCTAACATTTTACAGCTCCCCCGCAAAAAGTAACCACTACTTCTTTTTCATTTTTTAAATGTCAACATTGTTGTAAATTTGCATTTTTAAGTTTGAGACAATGTCGAATTTCTCATTGCTTCTTTTAGCGACAAACCCGTAAAAACCCTCGGTAGGGTTAACTGGAAACTTTTTGGCCACTTTTATTTTTTTTTTAATCTTATTACTCCCCTTTGGGTTTTGTTAAATTTAAAACCTACATTTTTGTAAATTTTTCATGGGGCGCGACCGTTTTGGTTTCGCATTCGTTATTAATAGATTTCAAAACGAAGGGCGGTTTTGAGTTTTATTTTTTAAAACTTTTTTTAAAAAAAATTAAAAATGAGTGCATTCAAAATATAAAGCAAATATTTGTTGGGGGCCGCACACAATTTAAAAATATAACAACTGACCCCCTCGACATTTCGGCCCCAGATGACACTTTCATAAAAAAGGTAAGTTCCATTAACAGTTTTAAACCCCCCCCTGTTAAAAAAAACCACCCCAAAAAGTGGGGTTCAGTCTCCGTCATTTTTTCAAAAACCATTTAAACTTTGCTGTTTTGCGCAAAAACGGGTGGGGAGTGTCGTATTGATCACTTAAATCATCCTACCCTTTTGGGTTGGGTCAGTTATAATTTCATTTCTATTCACCTTCGACGTATTTTGACTAAACTGCAAGCACCATTACAAATGAAAAACCGTTTATCCTTTTAGCACCGAATGAATAAAGGTTTTTGAAAAAATTTGTAACGAATTCAATTTTTAAAACATAAAGACGACTTTAGAAAAAAGTTGGCCCGCAATTGGTTAGGCACCCTTATTTTGGGGCTGCACAAAAATTTAACTAGACTGGAATCCTCCTTACACATCTTTCTCTTCAGGCCAACTTTTTCCCCTCGGGTCCATAAGCAAGACTAAAACACAGGACAAACATTTTCTTAGCCATTCTAAGGGCCTAATAAAGCGGGAAATTAAAAAACGAAAAAAACGACTCTGTTGAAACTTTTTTGGGTGTTTGCTGGGTTTCCAAGCAAAAACGAGATCGAGCATAACTGATCCTTCAGGTTTTTGACAAAAAACAATACTTAAAATTTAGGGGGACCCCATTAATTCTACGTTGTTTTCCTTTAAAGTTTTTAAAAGGTACCAACTTTTTTTAAAATACGAAAGTCAAAATTTGGGTTTTGCCTTGGCACGGGTTTTTATACATGCGCCTTCTGCCTCGACTCCAATAGGTCAAAAAATAAACTATAATAATGAAATTTTTATAGCAGGCAATGAACAAAAGGGTTTTGGAAAAAAAACGAATAAATTCTGAGCCAGAAATATTACAAACAAAAAAAGAACACCCAAAAAAGTCTCCAATCCCCGCGACCCAAACCCAAAGGCCTTTAAAGACTCCAAAGGGGGGGGACTCTTTCCGGGGCCCATGAATATGAAAAGACAGGCTTTTCTTGGTTTAAAACAGGCCTAGGATTATTGGTCTTTATTTAAAAAATAGTAACCCAACATTACAGAACTAATTTCCATAAGTGCTCGGCCTAAACCAACACTTTGCTTGCGAACAAAAGCCCTGACAAACCCCCTAATATACCCGGAAAAAGAGTCTATAGCTTTCCGGTAATTTTTTTAATAAACTCGCAAGATGTCAAGCTGTTTTTTTTACCATGATTTTGGGGGGGGCATGGCGGGGGAGGGGAATGAACTTTGACCACCGCCGCCTTTAATAGCCAACACCAGTTCTTATTGCAAAATTCTAAGGCCGTTTTAAAAGCTTTCTAAGTCGCCCTTTTCTCAAAACAGCGTTTGTATTCGTTCTGCTGCGTTGTGTCTTCTATAAAATTTTCCCGGGTAGTTTCTCTTATTTATTTCCCTTTAGTTCGTAATTGGTCTGGTTAGTAGCAGCACTTTAGTCTTGCTGACTTTCTTGCTCAAGATCTTTTAGCTTTGGTTATTCTTTCTTTTAACTCATGCCCCCCCTGCGGTCGTCAGTCTCAGGATTTTTCTTTTTCTCTTTTATAGCCCTCTATACACCTATTTTTTAAATTTTTTTTTAATTCGCCTTTGATGGTTCTTAAAATTCATCAAGGGCCGTTATTCTCGAATGGGTTGCGGCGAGTCGTGTATGTCTTTAAAGTGTTTCTTTTGAAAAAACTGGTTTCTGCTTCTATTAATTTATTATTCACCCGCTGATTGATTTTTTCTTTAAGTTTTAGTTTTGCATTTTGGGTTTTCTGTCGGGTTCTTTGGGGGTTTTGAAGTTTTGCAACTGCCCCGCCCCTTTAAATTTTTGGGCCCAACAAGGCCAAGGCGATTTTGTCTTCACACTGTCTATTCTAATTGAACCCAGGGTAAAAATTTGAGGGTCTTTTTTTGTTGTAAAACTGAACAAGTTGTCCCCTTTGGGCGCCTCACAAACAAATGGTCATCTTTTCTTCAAAACATTGGGTCTATAAATTGGGGGGTTCTTGGCCCCAAAATTTTGGTATAATGATCTGACCTTACTTTCTGTTTTTTTATACCCACTTGTTTGGGAAAGTCTCCCCATTTTTTGCTAATTATCATGCAATGAGGCCCCGACGATGCCGCTCCCAAGGGGGTCACTCATGCTTCCCCCGATCAAAACATATAACTTCATCTTCAATGCCTGCCCTGTTTCTTTAAAGATTAATTTTTTTATTTTGTTTTATAAAAAATTTTCATCATATGGTCGTTTTTTGCCCCAAGAAAACTGAAAGAACCCCTTTGCGTGAAGGGGAAAAAAAAAGGAATATTACTTTCCAAAAAAAACTTATATGATGCAGATCAAATTTTCTGCAAATTTCCGGGTGGGCGTGAATGATTGTGCCAGCTTGCGCGTTTACTTTTAAATAGTACTTGATTCAAAAACAGCACAAACAGGCAGTTGTCCGAATTTGGGGCGGGCATTGTTAAGAAAATTTTATAAAATTGGGGGCAAGAAATATTTTCTTTAAAAATGGGCATATTTTTAAATTTCTGTTTGGCTAACCGGGAATGAAAGGGTGTCTGCGTTTAAGGAAACGAAAAAAGAAGAGCACTAAAAATAGAAAGGGCCCGTGTTAAGACGGCAAAAAAATATGTTGCCCCTAAATTTTGGTATGGAAATCCTTTTCTATTCCCCTTTGTTTGGTTGTTAAAAAAAGCATGCGCCATCTTTCAAGGACTTAAAAGACGAGTTTTTAACTAACTTTTAAAAAAAAACGTGTTATAGATCAACAGACACCGAAGCAAAGTACAGCATTTTGACATCTCGTTAGAGTTTGAGTTGTTTCAACCCTAAATTTTGAAGGGTGATTGAGCAACAATATCAGTCAAAATTTGCAAAATTTACGAAAAGTGATTATCTACAACATATCCAGAAGCGGGGGAGCACATAGGGGTTTGTTTTAGTGTCGCAGCAAGTCGCTTAAAAATTTTTATTGCTGTGTGAAATGAGAACCGTTCAAAAGAGCAAATGAAAAGTTTTTTAATCCAAAATAGCGAAAGTGCAATGTACAATTTTGGTAGTCCTAACCCCAAATTTCGCTAGCGGGCTTAGCCTTTCTCATTTTGACGAAATAAGAAAAAATTTTTGGGGGTGGGAGGGGGAAAGTTAACAGCAGACCTTGGTTTAAGTTTCATCTTCACAATGTTAGGGTTGAGATTATTTAACAACAAAAAAACGGTTTTTTGGTTGACCAAAAGGGCAACAGAGGTAATCAGTTGCATGGAAGCGGGAGGGGAAATGTGAGAGCTAAAAACATTCAAATTGAAAAAAGAGAAGCGAAAAACCTTAATGTAATTTTTTTTTTTATTGGCGCATGAAAATTGAAAAACGATTAAAAGTGTAGCAAATTTAAAAATTTTTTTATTTTATAAAAAGATGCTGTTCAAATTTATAAATTTCTACAGCGCCCCCAAAGAAGGGATAGTAAAAAACCCCTAACATAAAAACCTTTTGATTAAAAAAACATTACCAAATGCAGCAAGTCTAGGCAAACCTTTCAAATACGCAAAACCAAAGAAGGTATTCTGCTGCCTTTAATTGTTATTTATGTTAATACGGGGCATCGACTATAAGTGCTCTATCAGCGGGAACAATGTGGGGCCTCTAGAAACGGGAAAGGCGCACCCGGGGGCTTTCCCTTAGGAGGTTTGTTTTTTGCCCCGGGTCTATGTTCATTAGCTGTAAGTGGGGCTGGAAAAAAATTAAAAACTAACCCCAAAAGAAACACAGCTAGGGTTCAACTATAAGGGCAAAACTTATTTCTTTTTAAACTGACAATAAATAAAGCACTAGCTGACTCAAACATCACGGATGAAAAATTTAAATCGTTTACAGGCGTTTTTGATGATTTCAAAAGAAAAAATTTTGATTTTAAAAGAAAGGCGAGGACAACTTTTTCTAAACGCCAACGCCGAGAAAAAAAAAAAGGAATGTTAAAAAAAAAGTAAAGAGCATTAAACTCTGTTCTAAACAGCTCCGTAACAACACCAAAAGGTGTTTAATTTTAGTTTAGAGCCCAAGCACAAAAAGACCTTTGATTTTGTTTCTGTTTAAATTTTTTTTTTTAAATTTAAAAAAATATTTTGAGTTAGAAAAGAAGTCAACTGGCAAAGATATTGAAGGGCAAGACAAAATTTTTTTAAGGGAATGCTTGAGAGAGAGGTTTATAAAGAGCATGAAGATATGATTTAAACATTGCCCCAAAAAAACTACAGGCAAGCTTTTTGTACTGATTTTCTCAGTTCCAAAAACTAACAATAGACCCCCAGTTAAAGTAATGTTAGCTGTTTTAATCGACTATGTAACAATAAATAAGAAAATCTAGTAAGTCCTGGGTCTCGACTAAACAACAGACTATTCTTTCTCATAACGGACTTAACACCCGTTGCAGAACGAACTGCTTTTCACAGTTTGACGCTGCCGCTGCAGAAGCCAAAATGAGAGGCACTGGTTTGGTCAAGGGCGAAGTTTAAGAGATTAATTAAAACAGGCTAAGTATGTACCGATTGTTGCAAGTCTTACATTCCACTGCCAGTAAGTATCGAGAGTTGTAGCGAAAAGAGCAGTTCTTAAACATAAAGAATTCAAGAACCAACAAATGCTTTATGTGTGTGTTTCTTTCAAGGCTGCTTTATAACCGCAAAAAACGCAGAGAGAGCATCTATCACCTTAACATCAATGACCTTAACTTTAGTGGGGTGACTCTGTATCCTGTTAGCGTGATTCCATGATCGGTTTGAAGACAAAACAAACAATAACTGTTTAATGTATACACATGGATGCAGGGAAAACAAATCTCTGCCCATTAAAGTGTCCAATAACACCCAACAATTGGGCACCAGACAAAAATCATGTTGACATACTACTGAATTTTCCCAGCAGGGCTACCGCAGTAACACATTGATATCGAACAATGATAACTAAACAGTCATACTTCAAAAGATCATGGCAAACAAGAATTCTGTAGACAATGTTTTAACAAGAATGGCCATCTGTTCAAGCCGCGGCGAACATAAGAAACATTGTAAAAGTTCTGTAGACTGTAATACGGAACTAATTACACCTCCACCCGGATCTAAAGTTTAGTTATAAGAACTGGAAAACGGATGCAAATTCACCATATTTTGTTTTACAGCAGACTCGAATCACTTCAATGGTTCCTTATGAAGGGCCATCCGCCGCAAAAACTTCGAAAAACAGTCTTAATGAGTAAATCATCAAAATTTTGATTCATTTGCTTCATCGTATCAGGTCGGATGGCGTTTTCAAAGCCAAAATGAGATAAGACGGGGCCATAAGCGCGCCGAAATACTTCTAGAAGGCCATGCAGCAAGTGCGCAATGACTGTTTAATATCTAAACTTATCAGAAATCATTAAGACGCCTGAATGACCCACAACAGTATGACTCAGCCACTACATTGTTGGATTTTGTGGTTTAGGCCTCTCATCAGACCAGAGAATCCGACAGTAAGAGACCATGATCACATTAGCGAAAAAGTTCAGAGAGCGCGCATAACCAAATGCAATCTTCAACTAAAGTTTGATCCAAAGAACATGGATAGCTGCTGTATTCTTTCATAACTTTGCGGTTTGACGACTCCACCCTTATAAGAACGCATGGACGATGCCTTCAGGTAGCATGCATAGCACAGTCATCAAAAAGAACATGTGGTTTCACTTTAAATAACATTCTTTCTTTCTACGACTCTATGCAGCACATATGGGGTCATTAGAGTCACTGGCATGTCCTTTAAAAGTCCTGCCCATAACAGAAGAAATTTTTGACCCAACTCTTGTTAAACGGGCGTTTACCCTTTATTTACATGAACAGTGGAAAGGATTGAATAAGATACACATCCACAAAAGCGCGTTCTATTCTAGTCTTAGAGGAAAGGACATCCAGCGATTCTGATTTCCACATCTCAAGAAGCAAGGCAGAAAGTTAGATGAAAAAACGATGGAGACTATCATGACTCATACTTGATGGCTGGATGTATTTTTGTTGGCGGATATTTTTGAAAATTATAAGAAAGACCTGCATGAAACATTATAGCCTGGATCCCGCGCATTACATTTCGCGCCCGGGATGAGTGGAAAATTTTTAAAGTTTACTTGGAGTACAGATTGGATTTATTGTCTGACCTACAATGATTCAGATGATTGAAAACGATTGCGTGGAGGAATAGTATGCGTCGCAATCATACGTAAAGCAACAACAAATACTTGACGACTATATCCGAGTAAAAGGTCTAACTATCTTAAGTATTTAGATGCAACAATCTGTATGTTTTGGCTATGCTGCGCAATCACTTCCATACGCAACTTTAAAATGTACAACATGCGGTGAACCAACAATATTCAAAAGGCATTAAAGTGGATGGGCAGTTTAACGCCTGATCAACAGCATGGTTTCATGTCTAAGAAAAAAGGTTGACTTAGAATATCCTCATGAACTCCATGACCTGCAAAAATGACTATCCATTAGCAGCAGAAAGTCTAAAGATGGATCCAGAGAGCCGCCTAAACTTGTGCCTAATCTTCGAGGCAAAAAAAATATTCTTGCATTACAGCTTCTACAATTTTATTTAAGACATGGTTTAAAGTTAACAGCTGTCCATTGCATAATTGCTTTTGACCAAAGAACAGTTCATGAAACCATACATCATGAAGAACCACTGAGCTCAAAACTAAATCCTCAGATGCTTCAGAAAAAGAACTTTTTTTCAAGCTGAAGAACAACAGCTGTTTCGGAAAGACTAGGAGAATCCGCAACAAGCGCACAGATGTCACCATTAGTCCCAGAGAGAACGTAGCAAATAAGCTGAAACTTCAAACCAAATATCAGGACTTTCAGAAGATTTCATGATCAGCTTTTTGCATAATGATGAAAAAACAGAAAGTCAAATTGACAAGCCCGTTTTTATCGAGGGGGGGGGGGTGGGGGGTTTTTTACCTGTTTTAGAATTAACAAGCTTTTGATGTTAGAATTTCTTTATGACTACTTAAGCCCGCTCGTAACCTGAGTCGCAGAGTACTTTACACAGATACAAAGAATTATTGTTATAGAAATCCCTACTGAAGACCTCTATAAATACATGGAAACCGAAGTGGCTAAAGGGCATGCAGGATGTATATACCTCTCGATAAACCTAAAGACTCTCCTTTACATTCAATTACTAACAAGAAGGTTTTAGAAAGAGAAGATGAAGTATCTGGAAAGGTAATCAATGAGTATGTGTTAAGGTAAAAAATTACAGTATTTCGAGCCAGGAAGTTAAAATACATTAAGAAAGGCAAAGGAATATCTCGCCGCGTTGTGCAGTCAAACCTATCAAAATGACAACTACAAAGAAAGCATGTTTGGCAATAAGACTTTCCATCATGACACGTAAAAACTGCGATCTAATCAACAATGAGATCAACACAACAGATTTAACAAAGAATCCATTAGATTAGAACAAACACAAAAACCCGTGTGGTTTGTTAATTCCCGAGTTTTCATAAGCATATGGTCAGTAAAGAACCGTAAACTTAATTAAAAGCTGACTGTGTCTGGTGGGATTAATCTGCATTCTTCCTTCACAAAAGATCTTTGAGAGCTGGTTGTTTTGTTGTGCCAGTTTCCTCGTAAATACAACAACGCGGATCGATCTTTACAATTCCTTTTTATTTCATAAGAGCTCAACACCCAAACTGGATCAGTTGCCCTGATGCGAGTGCCCCTTCTGCTTCCCCGGTAAATAATGGTACCTACTTTTAAACCAAACGGTAATAGTATGCCAGGATGGAAAACTCTACTTCACACATCTATTGTTTTGTTTTTTTGATTGCTTGTACTGGTTTTTTAACACCTTTAAATTCGTTCATTATTCATTGCGCTCAAAACTGAGTCAGTCTTCTAACCCATCTGTGTGCGAGAATTGCAACAGCTCACTTATGATACTGATAGGAGAAAAGTCTTTCAGCTAACTGTTTGTTAAGTTTTCGACTAAAGCCAGTGATCTATGAACTCTCTGAGAATGCCTCTTTAAAATGGTAACGTCTATGTTTCAAAACAAGTAATTGATTCACTTGGCCTTTAAATTCTTTCCACATCAACTTGAAATCAATGCTAGGATAAGTTAAAGGACCTCGTTGATATATCAGTTTGAATGGCAACACAACAGCCAGAAGCATCTCTTTTGTGTTAATGTGGTTTCCCGCATCTTGTATCTGAAGCTGGTCAATGACGTTAAGTGCGTACTTAAATCTTTTTCGTCTAATCCTATCAGAGGACGTAAATATAGAAGATCTCATATTGATGGGTTGTCGTTTGAGTTTTATTGACAAAGTGTGTCTCTGTATTCGTCCAGGGGCAGTAAATAAAATTTGCCAAATTGCTTTGTTTAGATAACCATTCTTTGCTGTTTGTTTTCACTGACTCCTGCCGTTGCTTAGCTTTTGTATGCTGTGATACCAACTCCATACCTTTGGCGAATAAATAGATTATTTCATTTTTTATTCAGCAATATTATGCGCAACAAAAATTACACGACAGTCATACCAAAGCAAACACGCAATTGCGTGGGGCATCATGGGGTGTTCTGATGTTTGATAAAAATCGCATGAATTTTGGTGGGGGCAATGTCCTGGACCGTTGCCTGTACTTAGATAATAATGTTTTTATTGCTTGAACAACATCTTTAAATTATGTAAGCTGCTGCCTGTATTTTCAGTGTGTCATTAATAAAATCTAACGCTCAAGTCTCTCTTTTCATAGGCGTCTTTGTGCAGCTGCTATTGCTCCCCAATTAAGCCCCCCTATTTTTTTATATGTGTTAATGTCTTTTTCTCTCGCCCGTCATCCCGTATTTACTAATGCGAAATTACTTCCGCTAAAGCAAGCGCATTCACCATCAGCGCCAACCTATCATCATTAACGAGTGAAGCCATTTTTTAATAAATGCATTTTTTTATTTACATATTTATAACTGTCAGGAATTATTCCTGCTTGACTAGAAATCTTTTCTGGCAACCGAAGCTGCAATGATAGCACTCACTTTGCTGAATCCTCAAAGTCAGTTTGCCAAATCTGCTGGTTTCAATCTTAACAGGCTTTTAACCAAGCAATGAGTAACCTACACATAGTCCTCCAATAACAAGCAGAATAGTATCCAAGGTTGGTAAACAGTTTTTTCGGTGCTCATTTTTATAAAATAAAAAATTATAATTATTAAAAAACAGAACATTGATGAACTACTACAGCTACAAGGCGGCTAAAACCTTTTCCCGAACATATAAGACCAGTAGAAAGGCCAAGCTGTATGCCCCCAAAAGGAAGAGGTTGTATTCTTTGCAGAGTGTGGAAACACAAAAACAGTTTCCTTCTGAACTGAATTCAGCATCGAACAGATTTCAACAGATGTCGCCGCAAGACATATTAAAGGTATCATAACAGGTATGAAAGCGCAGCTGGGGTTCCTAGAATGGTGAAAAGTGGGGGCAAACGTTTCTTAGTTTGTACACTAAACTAGTCAGTAGATTGCCCCCCATTGATCTGAACAAGATCTACGTATGATTTAACGCAAGATCCAGTATTAAAACAATCATTAGAGTCTCTAGGTGTATCTATACTACAGATTTGGAACATTGTTTATCGCCATTAATCATGGATTAATAACTTTTAAACATATGAATTTTGTTTCCCATCAAAATGAACGAGCTAAAAATATCAAATCGGAAACATTGAATCAGTGGAGAAAAGTAACCAAGCCAGAAAATCAGTAGAAAACACTGACCAGGTGGGGACCATGGAAAAGCATCCTCATCCTGGGCGTGTTTTTAAAGCAGAAAAAAAATAGCAGAGTGGAACAGACAAAAAAATTAATGTTACAGAATCTAACTCATACATGAAAACATGTCCGCCGCCAGCGCCAGAAACAAGTAGATTCAATGCCCGCTATAAAAACTCCAAATTTGGATACAAGCCCTACCGCGCCAAATTCTTCATGGAAATTGAACTTAAAACTGTTACAATTTTGCGCCAATGCTGCTGTTGGGGGCAGTTTATAAAAAAACGATATAAATAATAAAGAATGGCAGCCAAAAACAAAAGCATCAAAAAAATCAGAAAACCGTTAAATACAGAAAAGACAACTGCTAACGCCAAAACGTCAACAACAAAATATCATTTTGATCCATGTTATAATGCAATAATATTAAATTTTAATATAAAAGATCATGGTCGTATTATAAAATTATAAGTCAATAAATAAAGACATGAAGTCTATAAAAGACATTCCAAGACCAGAATCAATGCGGTTGCTTAGGAAGTACGACCTTCATTAAGTCTAATGCTGACCGATCCCGCGCTAAGGGCGTTAAGCAAGACATCATCCTCAACGATGACGCTATTTTTGAGGCGTGAGATGGTACTATAATTAGACATTCTACAAATTAAGATAAAAAACATAGATTGTATTATTTTTTTGATAAATATAAGAATAACTTAAATAAACCTGGTGTACTTAGAGATGCTTAGTTATGATCTTAGTTAACTTGGGTAAGAACTTTGAGAGACTTGGGTGACTTAAAGATGACTTAAGTAAGAACTGTAAATGACTTGAGGATTACTTGTGAAATAACTAGTATGACTTGTGAATGACTTGAGGATGACTTTAAGTAAGAACTTGTGAATGACTTAAGGATGACTTGTGAATAACTTTGAGGATTACTTGTGAATAACTTGAGGATGACTTTGGAAAGACTTGAGGAAGACTTTAAGTGATCGTGCGTGGGTGGGGGTGGGGAGACGGCGTGCGTGGGGTGGGGTGCGCAGGAGTTACCTCTCTTAGTGTCCGCACAAAGCAAGTACAGGCAGTACCGAGCCCTACTTGCTACTATAAATAGGCGTTCACACGCATGATCAGTTTATTTTATAGCAAGGCTGATTTTACCGCAGCCCTCTTGCTGCTAAAATAAGGCTTCACAGCATGAACGGCTATTAATAAGCAAGGCGGATTTTTCCGGTAAGCCCTCTTGGCTACTAAAAATAGGCTTTCACTTCTCCATGAACGTTAATTTATAGCAAAAGGATTTTAACCGCAGCCCTCTCTTGCTGCTAAAATAAGGCGTTCACAGCATGAACGGCTATTTTAAAGCAAGCGATCTTAACCGCCCCTCTTGCACTATAAATAGGCTTCACCGCATGAACGTTTATTTATAGTAGCAGTCAGCAAGGCTAAATTTACTGCAGTCCCTTGCCACGAAATAAGCGTTCACCAAGCATGAACGGCATTTATAGTAGCAGTCAGCAAGGCTACTTCACCGCAGGTTGCCTCCCACAACAAAGAGTTTTCATTATAACTTTCCTTTCTTGCCACAAAAAAAAGGGTTTTATACCACACCCCACCTTTTTTTTTTATTCCGGGCTTGGACCGGTCATTGGGGCATAGTTTAGTGGGTTTTTTAAAAAAATACTGCTTTGCATAGCTTTTTTGGCGGCTCTTAATCGCCAGTTAGTACAAACCTGTCGCTGACACACTTGAGCTTTTTTAAAGAATAGTGAGCCACCCACTACCCCACCCCGTCTGTTAAGTGTACAAAAGAGGAACCTTGTCTAAAATTTGCCAGAAGTTCGAAACTCATCATTTTGCTGCAGTACATTGCAATCAGACTTCGTTAAGCATACAAATCACTGAATGCCAATGTTAAGGTTTGAAATTTAGGGCATAATAAAATGTTTATGTGAAAGCTGCATCAATTTCTTCTTGCATATGAGTCCAGCAATATACTTGAGCGTTCGTAAAAATGAACGCCATGTACTCAGTTGGTTTTGATCTTTTGAACATTGTTTGCGCCTTTCAAGCAGTGACCCATAATCCGAGCATGATGATAGTTTTTCTTATCGCTAAGTTTTATAGTAAAAGAGCACCACTTTGGTAAAAATGGAATCATTCCGACAACAGTCCGAAAGATTATCAAACCATCCAACATCTCTTTCCAGTAAGATTGCCCAAAACATTTTCTAAATCTCTTTGTGGAGACCAACAACTTTCATAGGTAGCTGTGTAGGTTCATCATGGTTAGTTCACGTTTTTCTTTCACCCCACCTTCCAAAAACGCAATACAGCTCTTTGGCTTACAAGGTAAAAAACAGCGCCACCTAATTTCTTTTGTTTATATACTCCATCATAAGCTTGTAGTATTGCATATGATCCTCCAAAACAAAGAAGAGTTTCTCTGTAAACAAAGCACGTCCTTCTCCATTAGAAGCCATGGCTAAAATGGCCGCTCTTGGCCGGTCGTAGTAGTGTTTGACGTGGAGTGCCACAGGGCAGTCTAGAATATTCGCAACATTTCTTGACACAATAATGGTCTAGTTGCCCGCGGCCACTTGGCCAGTAAGAAGAATCGCAGTAAGCTCGCAGAGGCATGTTTAATTGATTTTTGTCACAAACATAGGAAGACACACATTTTGCAAAACGAGCCGCCCGGTCCGGCCGCGCTGTGTTCCATCTCGCCGTGCATACGTGTGTGTGTGTGTGTGGTGTGTGTGTGTGTGTACGCACGTGCGCCTGTAAGTGTGTGTGTGTGGGTGTGTGTGTGTTTGTGTGGTGTGGAGAGAGAGAGAGAGAGAGAGCAGTGCATATAAACGCGCGCCTGCAAGCGTGCGTGCGTGCCGCGGCGTGCGTGTGTGTGCGTGCGTTGTGTGCCGGCGTGTATAAGTTTTTTGTGCGTGTTTGCGTGTGTGTATTGCTGAGTGCGTGTGTGTGTGGGAGGGGACTGTGTGGTGTGTGTGTGGTGTTGTTATATATAAAGTTGTAGCTGATTCCAGTCTTCCACACAATTTAATCTATAAAGCTGTTTGAAAAAGTATTTGAGATGCAAAAACATTTTCTAAACCTTAGAATCCCCCCACTGTCTTCTAAAACTGTGCAGCTATATTTTGGTGCATAAGCAAACATAACACCTCCACAGCACTGGGAGAAATAAACACCCCAAGTGCTGTGCAGGTAGCCGGCAACTAGCGAATTAATAAAGCTTACCTACCATCCTGCAAGCATGCCGTACTGATCACCGTGGGAACAGACACCGTTTATATGAAGCGTCGTCAGTCACGGCTTGCTTTTCCCTACGTTACATCTATGGCGTGTTCAGTCCCAGCTACATTTCCCCTACGCTAACTCTCTGAAAACTTTAGTAATAGTATTAAAACACGATAACCCTGCCAGTATGTTGTTGTAGATAATCGTTATTTTTTGGTTATTGACGACATACTTGTCAGAGAACAGGAAAAGGCGGCTTTTAGGCCACTTTCGCCCAAAAACTCGGTGGGAGGAGCAAGTGAGCCAGAATGAAGGTTTCCCTGTTCTCTTTGTTCCTTTATTCAAAAAGGGTGACAAACAAAAGCAGAGAACTATGGACCTGTATCTCTTACATCCATATCAGCAAAACTACTTGAACACATAGCATAATGGACCATCTTGACAAATACGACTTCTTAAATAACGCCCAGCATGGTTTTAGACAGCGAAGGAGTTGTGAGACTCAACTTATAACAACTCTTAATGATTTTAATAACTGTCTTAACAACAGACAACAATGGATGGATTCTGTAGCAGCTTTCAAGACGGCCTTTGTGAAGTCTTGAACCATCTTGTTTGAGTCCTTCTGCCTGATGTTGATTGGCTTTGTGTATGTGTCTGTGAGGTCTCGAAGAGAGTCCAATCCGCCTTTTTATAATTCCAGCGGGAAAACACTTTGCTTGAGGAGCCTGCAAGTTGACATAAGTAGAAATCTCTCTCCTGGATAACTTAAAAGGCTTTTGCAGATGGCAGCTTAGTATATAGACAATCAGAAGCAAGAATGATACACGCATTCTACAAGAAGATCTAAACAGTTTACAAGAGTGGGAAAGAACTTGGAAAATGGAATTTCATCCCAGAAGTGCCAAGTGTTGCATATATGTAATAAACGCTCACCAACTAGATAAGATAAGATAAGATAATGTTGCTTATAGCCCAGCCCACCGCAAAAAGGGGCCACATCAGGGCTGTCACCACGTTAAAATCAACTCACCAGTCATTTAAAAATAAAAAATAAAAAAAAACCTTTCACACATCTCTTTAAATGACAACTTCTAGAAACGCACCAGAAACTTTGTTAAAAATCTTTCTTCCGTAAAATCTTAAATCAGATGAAAAATGTTAATCTCTCTCAAAAACCCAAGGATCACATCAGGCGGGATATCCTGAACAGGATCTTCATGGACTCCGCCGTCACCAACTAGATCAGAATATTTATTCAAATATTCTTACAGAAACCAGCTCAAACCAATGCTCTGGGCAAAATATTTAAGG
>CM031603.1:46457933-46505271 GCA_018398815.1 Conus ventricosus | reverse complement strand
TTTCACCCCGCCCATGATGTCTGACCAAAAAGGAAATTTACTGAAACCTCGAAATTTTCCTGATCTTCCCAGGGCCTCGTCCTTCAGAAACTTTCAATTCTGTGGCGGGGTTCATGCCCTCCCTCTCGGGTACCCTAAATTTCCCCCAATTAAAATCCATAAATAGGCCCAAGGTAAATTTCTCTTTAAAAGTCTTCACGGCCATTTTAATGCTAGGATTTACACTTAAAACCCCGTTTTTCCAAAACTTTGGATCCGCCCAAATTAAAAACTTTGGGGCCTTTTTTTACTTGTGCTAGTTTGGAGAGTGCGGACCCCCCTTTTTTGCCGGGAACTGCCCCTTTTGGTATGTGATAAACGGCAGCGATATAAAACCCCTTTTTTACTTCAGAAAAAAAAAACGCCCCAAAATTTCGGGATAACGGAAAATAACAATTTTATTTGTCCAAGAGTGGAAAATTTTGCTCCCTTTTTTCCCAATTGTTTTGGGACTGTTTCATAGCGAAAAAGTAAGAAAAGGGCCCAACGAGATAAACATAGCAATAAATTTTAAAAAGGGCAAAAAGGCTTTGGGGTACGGGCCCCTTAAAGGTTTTGTCCCCCCCAAACTTGAAGAAAAAACAGTTTTTTAAACCAATCCGGCTCATTTGTTTCCTTTCCCCCAAAGGGTTTTTTGGGCAAAAAGGGGCCCTAAAAGCCGCCCTTTTCCGTTCTCTAAAAAGTAAGATTTTCCAATTTAACCAAAAAAAAACGTTTTTTACAAACAGCCCCTACTGAACAAACATAAAGAAAAAAAACCCTGTTTAAAATTTTAAATTTAAGGTATGTCTTGCCCGACACTGTGCACGCAGGCCGAATTAAAAGGGTTCGTGGATTGTGGCGGGGGGTATCATTTCAGGGGGTTCGTGCGGCGGGAAAACTGGGCGAGAACCGGGCGTCGCCCCCCGATGACGGACAGCTTGCCATTCTAGCATTTTTTCTGGCTTTAACCCTTCTTAAAAATTTAAATTTGCCGAGTTTAAAATTATGTGACATTTTGTGTTGTGGCCACCATACACAGCCCCCCCCCCATTTTAAAATTGGCCCAGGGGGGCCGGGGCCCGGGTTTTTTGTGGTGGGCGAGCATTAAAATTGGGGTGGGGTAAAAACATGGCGAGTCGGGGAAGTGATTTTTTTAAAATCCTTTGCTAGTGCGGGAAAGGACCCTAATAAACCAAAAAAAGGGGATAAAATTTTTGTTATTTCGAAAGGGAAAAACTTTTGTTTAAAAGGGCCGTTTCTTGGGGAAAAAATTTCGGTTTATCATGGGCCAGGGCCCAAAATTTTTTGACAAAGAAATTGAGTGGCGACCCTTTGGGTTTCCTCCCTCAAACCCAAAAAGGAACCCATTTTTTTTTTGGGTTTCCTAAACAAAAAACGGAAACTTTTCAGTTTGAAGATCTTGACAAAAAAATTTAAAAAACACATTTTGGTGAGCTGATTTCCCGATCCTTTGAAAAAACCCCAAACCTTTTAAACTGTTCAAGAAATGACCCCCATCTTACCCCGGGATGAACACAGCCCGTTTTAAAAACCTGAAAGGGCAGGTTTTTTTCCCCCGCCAGCGGAGTTTAAACTTGCCCCAAAAAAACTAGGCCAATCGGCAAACTCGCCGATGGACCCACAAAGCCCCCCTTTCCCCCAACCTACGGGAAATTTGGCCCCAAACACCCCTTCACCCTCAAGGCGAAACAATCCGGGGATTTTTTGTTTCAGGCTTTTTTTTAATGCTTTGGGCGGCTCCCTTAAATTTTTAAAATTTTTTCAAGGTAAAAAACCCAAAAAAGCCCCCTTTTTTTTCCCCCAAAAGCCTGCCCCTGTCTTTTGGGGGTTGTTTTTTTTTGTTTTTGTTTGTTTGTGTGTTTTTGTTTTGTCCCTACCCAACCTTGCAAACCCCCCACCCCCCCCCCCCCAACCCCATCACACCCTCCACCCCCGCATGCACACCCCCCCCAAAAGCATGCACACACTTAATTTTACTTTTAAGCCCTTAAACAAACCCCGCCTCAAGTCACTTCAAGCCCCCACCCTAAAAAGTTTTTTAAATTTAATTTCTTAATTTTTTTTTTTAATAAGTTTTTTTTTTAATTAAATTTCAAGTTTTTAAATTTAAGTTCTGATTAATTCTTAATTAAGTTCTTAATTAATTTAAACCTCAAGTTTTTTAATTTAAATTGTCCTTTAAGTACAATTTAATTCTTTTTCAATTTTTTCTTAAAATTATCAAAAAAACAATTTATTTTTTTTTACTTAAATAGTAAATGCCAAAATTTTATTACACACACGCCAAAAAAAGGCATCATTGGGGAATGCCCCTTCCCTTAACCCCCCTTTGGGGGGTTTGGGGTTTAGCATAGATTTTAAGGAAGTTTTTTAACATCCTAAGCAACCGCTTTGATTAAAATTTCCCGGTCTAGGGAAAAATGTTTTTTAAAAGGGCCCCTGTTTTTTTTTTTGGACCCCCATCTTTTTTAAAACAAATAATAATCCCCCAAATGATCTTTTTTTATCAAAAAATTTAAAAAATTAAGTTTTTTTAAAAAATTTTAAATTCCCAATTTTTTAAAAGGATAAAAATGTTTTTTTTGTTTTGGCCGGTCCCAACGGGGGTTTTTTCCCCTGTTTTTTTGTTTTTTCAGTTTTTTTTGGCCTGCTTTTGTTTTTGTTCCCATTTTTTATATATTTTAAAACCCCTTAATAACTCCCCCCAAGCACCAGCAATGCCCCAAAAAAGGGCAACATTTTTAAGGTTCAATATTCCATAAAAGACTTTGGTCCCCTTGTTTTTAAAACTTGTTTTCTTTTTCTGGGGGGGGGGCCCATTGGATCAATTTTTGGCTTTGGCCCGGTTTTTTATGTTTTATTATGAGTTTTTATTTCTGGGTTTGGTAATTTTTAATTTTTCTTTGTCTGTTTAAACCTGCTACTTTTTCCCCCTCGGGCAACCGCCCAGGAGGTTTTACTGGGCACTTTCCCGATTTTGATTCAGGTTTTCTGATTAAAATGTTTCCTGATCGCTGTTTTCCTCTGTTCATTTAAAGGGAAATAAAATGGGTTGATTAAAAGAAATTTTAATCCATTTTTTAAGGCGAAAAACAAGGGCCCAAAAAATTCTGTAATAAAAATCCCCTTTGAGACCAAATTCTTTTTTAAAACGGTTTTTGGTTTAAAATCTTTACGAAAAGATCTTGTTCAAAATAAAGGGGGGAGCAAACACTGATTTTTTTTTAGTGTCCCAAACTAAAAAACTGTTTCCCCCACACTTTTTAACTTTCTCGACCCCAGCGGGTGTTTCTCCCTTTTGGATATTTTAAAATTTGTCTTGGGCGACTTCTTTTTTAAAACCCTGTCTAGGCTAAATTTCTTCCGGGGAACCCTGTTTTGTTTTTTCCACATGTGCCAAAGAAAACAATTTTTCCTTTTTTGGGTTAATACCCTTTAAATCATTAACCTTTTTTTTTCTTTTGAAAAACCCCAAGGGCCCGTGAAAAGGGCCCCGGCTTTTTGGTTGGTCTACGGTCTTTGGGTTATTTCAGTTTTTTTTTTAATTTTAAAATTATTTTTTTATTTTTTTAAAAGGAAATTTAAAAAAAAACATTCCCAACCTTGGAAATTACTTTTTTTCTCCCTTGTTTACCGGAGGTCAAATTTTGGGGGATTTACCCCAAACCTTGGAAAAAAAAGCCCTTGTTTAAAAAAAAACCGGGCAGATCTTGGGCCCCAAACTAGATTTTGTTTGAGGTTTCCCGCAAAGAAAAAGGGTTTAATTTTTACAGTTTTTCATTTGCAGGGGAAGATTTTCTTTTTTAAGAAAGGGAAAAATTTCCAGAGAATAAAAATTTAGTAAAAAAAAAAATACTTTTAAAAAAAATGGCTTCACTCGAAATGATGTTTGGTGGCGCGTGTAAAATCCCGTTTGGGTTTTTTACGGAATTTAATTTCCCATTTAGTAACCTACGGGATGACGACAAGAGAAAAAGACAAAACCAAAGCTGTGGAGAAATTTGTGCAGCACAAGATCACTAGAAAAGCAAAAAGGGGGACCCAGTTAGTTTTTTAATTTAATAACCCACTAAAAAAACAGGGGCTGCAGTTTTAAAATTTTTAAAAAATTTTTGTTTCAAGCAATAAAAATTTTTTCCCTAGAAAAGGGGCCAAACCAACCCCAGACTTCCCCCCCCCAAAAAAATTCGGGCAATTTTTTTTCCCAACCACCCAAAAAAAACAAAAGATGCAAAAATCGCTTTTTTTTTTCGTTGGGACTGGGCCCCTTTTTTTGGTCGCGCATAAAAATTGGCTGAAAAAAAAAGGGAACAAAATCTTATTTTCCCCAAAAAGGATATTGGAAGGGAAAACAGAAAATTAAAAAGCTAAGGGGAAGCAGCTGGTGTCAGGGGAAAAAAACCGCAAAAAAGGGTTTATTAAAAAGCGTTTCTGGAAAAAATTTATTTACCTCCCCCTAGACAATACAAGCCCCACATTTTTCAATAAAAACTCCAAACGACCCCTTAAAATGGACCTTTTTTAATTTCCCCTTGATACGATTAACAAAAAAAAGTTTTAAATTTACGCACCACAGCCCTTTTGACATGGCTTTAAAGTACAATATGCCAAAAACCAAAAACAAAAGGGGGGCTTCTGCTTTTCGGCCCCGCTAAACAACTAAATTTTCCCAAACGGGGCCACTAATTTTCCCTCGCATGTTTCCCAAGCCCCGATGATGGAAAAAAATTAAAAAAAGGGAAAAGTAAACCCAATTATTGTTAAAAACCAAAAAGGTTACCTTTTTAAAAAGAGGCTTTCCCCCGGGATTTTCACAAAATAAAAAAAAAGGCTTTAGTTAAAACCCTTTAAAAAACATTTCCCCGAAAAGATTTTTTTTTTCCACCAGTTCACAGAAAAGTTTATTGACAATTCTCGCAACACAGAAGGGTTTTTAGAAACTCCCCCTTCTTTTTTGCCCCGCAATAAAATTAATGAAAAATTTTTTAAAGGCTAAAACCCCATAAAAGAAATTTAAAAGAAAAAAAAAATTTAAATGTTGCTGAAAAACCAGAAAACCCCACAAACTTTTACCTTTTGGGGTTTTTAAAAGAAAGGGTACCTTTTTTTACCGGGGGAAGGGGAAAAAGGGCACTCGCATCAGGGCAACCGATCCAGTTTGGAGGGGTTGTTTCCAAATGAAAAAAAAAGAATTGAAAAGAAAAAATTCCCCCCGTTTTTTAAAAATTTACGGGGAAACTGCCCACAAAAAAACCCAACCGCCCCAAAGATCTTTTGAAAAAAGGAAGAATTTGCAGAAATTTCCCCCAGACAAAAAAATTTTCCCCCCCCCCTTAATTAATTTAAATAAAATATATTTAAGTTTAAAATGGAAGCCCAAAAAAAAGAAAATGGGAACGGAAGAAAGGGAAGGGAAAAAGGGAAGAGCCCTTTTAAATTTTACTACAAAGAATCATTTAGGGGGGTGTTTGCTATTGGGGGTTTTAATGAAAAAAACCCAAATGATAAAATTTGGCTGTTAAAGGAAACCCCTAAGAGGGTTCCTTGGCAAAAGGGCCACCCGGCCGAGCTTTTTCACCCCCTAACCCCCAAATTTTGAATAAAAGATGGGAAAAGAATATTTTGAAATAATAAAAAAAATTCGGGGCAAAACAAGCAAACATGAAAAAAATTTTGAATGAATTGGAAAATAATGTGATTGATCTTCTAAAAAAATTTTTTGGAAAAGAAAAGGGAACCCGAATTTTAAAACCTTTTTGGTGAAGAAAAATTTATGAAATTTATCCCTTTTTTTATAATGGCCAAAATTCCCCCAAAAAAATTAAAAAAACTCTGGATTAACAAACACAGGGTTTTTTGTTTTTTTTTTTCTACAAATTGGATTTTTCTTTTTTAAAAAAACCGTTTGGGTTGTTTTCTTTGTGATTAGTTCGTATTTTACGGGGGTCATGATAAAAAAAAAAAAAAGGGGCCCCATTCCCCAAACAATGTTTTCTTTGTAGTTTTTTCCCCGGTTATCCGCTGCCAAACACTGGGGGGAATATTCCCTTGTTTTCCCTTTAAATGGTTTTCTCCGGGCCCTCGAAAACAAAATTTTTTTCAAACCTTAAACCAAAAACCTCCTTAATCACCTTTCCAAAAAATTTCACCCTTTCCCAACCCCCTTTCCCCCAAAAACCTTTTTTTTTGGAAATTGGGAAGAAAAGGGCAATTTTTAGGAAAAAATCAAATGGGTTTTCCCACCCTTTTCCCCCCTTTTTATTTCTTCTAATTCCATTTTTTTATTTTTGTTTTCAGAAAGGGAACCCTATAACAAAACTATCTGTACTGGAAAATTTACTCGGACTCTGGTTTGGGGGGTTTTAAAAGTAGCAAAAAAGAAACTCAAACTTTAAAAACTTTGTTTAATTCTAAAAAAAAGGTCCCCCCAAAAAAAAATTTTGGGCCTTGTCCTTTTTGGACTTTTTTTTCTTCATCATTAAAACACAAAACGATCATGAATTTTTCAAAAGCCCTAAATTAATTTTTTTGAAGTCAGTTTAATTGTTTCAAACTCTTTGGTGTTTTAATCGCATTTTTGGCTTGGGCGGTTTTCTCCATATTTCTTTCCAAAACAGTTGTTTTCATCAGCTTAAAAAAGTTTTTTTCCCCGAAGCTTTTTTGGGGTTTTTGTTCTGAATTCAGTGTTCTTTCAGGAGTAGGGGTTTCATAAAACTTTTCCCTTGATAAAAAAGAAATTTTTCAAATAAAACTGTTTTTCAACTTAAAACCAAATGTTTTTTAAAAAAATTTTTTAAAAGGGTCTGAAATTAAACAGACAAAAATTTTTTTTTTTTTTCCCCTCGAAGATAGGCCCAAATTTTTGGGCGGTTCTTTTTTTTCCCATCTTTGGGCTTTCTGTGTTTATGGAGCCCCTTTAATGCAGGTAATGGAGTTCATGAGGAATTTTTAATCAATTTCTAGAAAAAAAACCCACGCTGTTGCCCCGGCGCCCCCAAAACTGCCCAACCCCTTTAAAAAACCTTTTAAGGTTTTTCGGTTGGGAGTTTTGTGTTTTTTTTTAAAATTTGCGAAAGGGAAGTGTTTTGCCCCATTGCCCACCCCAACAGATTGTTTGCTCAAAAATCCATGGTTTAAAAATTTTAGATTTTTTAAATTGGGGATCATAACACCCTAGGAATTTTTTGTTTGTTTTACGGGAATGACCGCCCGGCCATACAATCCTCCACGAAAATTCCGTTTTCAATCATCTAAACCCATTGGTAAATAAAGACAAAAATCAATCTTTCCCAGTAAACTTTAAGAAACACCCCAAAACTCACCCCGGGGCCCCGCAAAAGGGTTATCCCGGGAAAATCCGGGGCTATAATGTTTAATGCGGGTCTTCCTAAAATTTTCAAAAATTTTCCGCCAACAAACATTATAAAGCCATAAAGTAGGGTCATGTAGTCCCCCATCTTTTAAAAAACACTCTAACTTCTCCCCGAAATTTTGAGCATTTTGGAAATTCGAAAAATTTTCCTTTCCTCTAAGACAAAAAAAGAAGGGGCCCTTTGGGGGGAAGGGGAATTTTTCCATCAAACCCCCCCAAAACTTTTTTTCCATTTTCATAAGGGGAAAAACCCCCTTTTCTAACGAGATTTGGGGTCAAAATTTTTTTTCCTTTTTTGGGGCCCAAAGGGCCCTTTTTAAGGGACATACCCAGTGACTCAAATGACCCAAATAAAGTGTTTCCCATGGGTTTCCTTTAAAAAGACATGTTATTTCGGGAAACACATTATTTTTTCAGATGACTGTGCGTTTGCATAAAACCCCTAAAGGGCTTTGGTTACTGTTTGGCAATTTTAAAGGGTTTGGGGGCGTAACCTCGCAATTTATAAAGAAAAGGGGCGTTTTCCAATGTTTTTTGGGTTAAAATTTTTTATTTAAAAGTTTTGCTTTTTTCTGTGCCCCAGCTCCCCCAATTTTCCCCCTAATGGGTTCAGGGCCCCTTTTTACTTTTGATTGGCCCTTCTTCACTGAGCCCCCAAAAACCCACAATCCAAAAATTTTGGGGCCCCTGAGTCCAATTTTTGTTGGTCTTCAGGGCCTTTAGTTTTCCCCAGAAAATTAAAGATTTTTAGAAAAATTCTTTTACGCCCCCTTGCTCCATCCCGGTTTTAAAAAGGGATTTGCAGCTTTTGGCCCCCTATAAATTCGGGCTTTGAATGAGCGCCACCCCCCCTAAAAAATAATAAACCCAAATAAAACAAATCTTTGATTATTTTTAAGACTTTTTTTTTCAAAGGGTTTTTGGGGCCCCTGGCCCTTTAAGGGAAAACAAAAAGGCCTCGAAGTTGGAAAAACCCAACATAGGGAAATTTTGCATCCCGTTTCCAGTTTTTTTTAAAACTAATTTTGGGACCCGGGGGGGGGCGTAATTATTTTCTGTATTCCAGTCAACGGGGGCCAAAAAAACAATGTTTCTTAGGGTCCCCCCTTGGGGTTTTTGGAAAGAGGGAAATTTTTTTAAAACATTTTTTTGCAAATTCTTTTTTTTGGTGCCCATCTTTAAAAGTATGCTCTTTGTACCCCCCCCCCAATTTTGTTCGTATCAAGGGTAATGGGGGCAGGGGTGAAAACATCAGTAGAAAGTCCCCATAAATTTTTTGTCGGGGTTTCCCTATTTTTGGGGCTGTTCTTAGACATTTTTAATTTGGGGGTTTAAAATTTTTTTCCTCTTCCCATGTGTAGAAAATTAAAATTTTGGTTTGTTTTGTTTTTAAAACTGATAAAGGGAAAAATCCACGCTAACAGGAAAAATTCCACTAAATTAAGTCTTTGAGAAAAGGCGATATTTGGGCCCACTCTCTCTGCGTTTTTGCGGACTTTAATGCACCCCCTTGCGAAAACACACCACATAAAACATTTTTTTTGCCCTGTTTTCCCTTTTTTTTAAAAAACTGCTTTTTTTGCAACAATGGGAAAGGTAGTGGAAGAAAACCCTGCCTACAATCGGGCATACTTAGACTTTTTTTTAAATCTAATCTCTAAGCCCTTCGCCTCTGCCCAAACCAAGCCCCCCTTTTTGGTTTCCCTTCAGGGGCCCAACTTAATTTTTGTAAGCATTTGGGGCTCCCCAACCGGGTTTTTAAAGTCTTATGAAAGGGTTTAGCCCCCGTTTTTTTTTATTTTGAAACCCGGGACTTCCAATTTTTTTTCATTTTTTTTTACTTTCCCGATTAAAACAGCTAACTTTTAACTTTAACCGGTGGGTCAAAATTTTTTATTTTTTTCCCCCAAAAAACTTGAGAAATAGAAATGAGAAAAACCCCTTCCCGTAGCTTGTTTGGATCAATGACTTCAAAATAAAATATCTTTTCATTTCTTTGAAAATCTTTTTGCATTGTTTTCAAACAATTCGTCTGGCCTTCTTTATTTTACCTTGCTAGTTTTTTTTCTAACTCAAAAATTTTTTTTAAACCCAAAAAAAAATTTTAAATTAAATATGGGTGGGCCTTTTTGTGCGGGGACTCTTTAAACTAAATAAAACCCCCCTTTGGCGTTGGAAAAAGTGAGCTGTTTAGAGCAGAGTTAATTTTTTCGTTTCCTTTTTTTAAGCATTCCTTTTTTATCGCTGGGGGTTTCTGGCGGTTGAGAAAAATTTCCCCCTCGCCTTTTTTTTTAAAAGTCAAATTTTTTGCCCTTTTTTTGTCACCCAAAATCGGCCTGTAAACGTTTAAAATTCTTCACCCCGTGATTTTTGAGTCAGCAGTGTTTTTTTTTAAATAATCATTTTGGGAAGGAAAAATTTAGCTGTTTTATTTTAAAACCAAATAGCTGTGGGGCTTTTGGATTTTTAGTTTTTTTTTTTTTCCCTGGCAAAACCTAGGGCCTAATAAACGGGGCCCGAGAGCTAAAGAAAAACCGCCTAGGGGTTTAAAGTTTCCCGGGTGCGAAAAACCCCGGGCCCCAAGGCCCCCCCCTTTTTCCCGCTGATGGGGCGCTTAAAGTCGATGCCCAGTTTTAAAACATAGGAAAACCCAAAAAAGGGCCCAGCAGAAACCTTCTTTTGGGTTTTCCCCTGTTTTTTTAAAAGGTTTTTGCTCTATTTTTTTGTTGCATTTGTGTATTGTTGGTTAATCAAAAGGTTTTTATGGGGGGGTTTCTACTATTTTCTCTTGGCGACCCCCGGGGTTTGGGGCCACTTTTGGGGTTTAACTTAAACCAGCCCCAGCTTTTTTAAAAAAAAATAAATTTTGTATACTAAATCTTTAAATTGTTACCCTTTAAATTTATTTGGGCTGTGCATAATATAATAAAAAAAAATGTACTTTAAAGGGGTTTAACAGCCTCTTTTTTTTTAATTAAATTTTGAATTTTTAAAATTTTGGCCCCCTAACATCTCCCCCATTTTCCCTTGAAAAAACTGTTTATCCTCTGTTTTCCTTAGGTCAACCATAACCGTATTTTGATGAAAAAATTATCAAAAAGCCTAACCCCCTGTGAGGTTTAAAATCTTTAGAGCCAGGTCTCTGGGGATTTTTTCCCCTCCCACCCCCAAAAAATTTTTTTCTTTTTTTGGGTTCAAAATGATGTTTAAGGTCTAAGCCCCCGCTAGCATGGGTTTTGGGTTTTAAAACTACCACCCAAACCAAAACTTTTTTACTTTCGTTTTTTTTTGGGAAAAAAAAAAACCTTTTCACTGCCTTGCGAATGTTTTTTCATCTTGCCCCAGCAAAAAAATTTTCCCTTTAAAAGCGATTTTTACTGCGCACTTTTTTTAAAAAATTCCCAATATGGGCGCCCCTTCCCCCTGCATTTTGGAAAATGTTTAAAGACCCCCTTTTTTCGTAAAAATTTACTAATTGTGACTCATTTTTTTCCCCCCAAATCACCCTTGCCAAATTTTTGGTTGCTAAAAAACAAAAAACCTCTAACGAGATTTTCCAAAATTTGTTTGGTTACTTTTTTTGGTGTCTGAGGGATCGGAAAAACACTTTTTGTAGCCCCTTTAAAATTTTTAGTTCGTTTGACAACTTGTTAAGGCCCTTAAAGGGGAAGGGGGCATGGGGTTTTAAACAACTAAAAATTTCAAAAGGGAAAAGGGAAAAAAGCGTTTTCCAAAAACTTTTACCCGCTAAAGCCCTTTTTTGCTTGCCTTTAGCCCGGGGGAATTTCGGCCCCTATTCAAAGTTTTTGTGCTTCTTCTTTAAAAAATTCCTTGAAAGGAAAGATTTTCCCCTTTTAAAATTCGCGGTTAGCCATAAATCAAAATTGGGTTTAAAAATTAGCCCTGAAATTGTTTAAAAAAATACTTTTTTCCCTAAATTTTTTTAAGAAATTTTTTTTAAAGGGTTGGCCCCCCCCCCAAAATTCCCCGAAAACTTTCGGTTTGGGCCCTTGTTTTTTTAACCCATTTTTTTGGGAAAAGGGTAAGCGTCCCAAGCCGGAAACAATCAAATCCCCCGCTCCTGGGCAAAAATTTGTCAGTAAAAAATTTTAAATCCGAAATAAATAGTAGATGGTTTAAATTTGGACGGTAATTTCCCTTTTTCCTTTAAAACCCACGGGGTTTTTTTCCGCCCCCTTTATGGGGGGTAAAGAATCGGCCATAAAACCTTGTGAATTTTTTTTAAAAAAACAAAATAAAAATTTAAATTTTTAAAAAAACCCAGGGCACATTGAAGAAAGTTAAAAATTATTACCGGGTAGACCCAAACCGGGGAAATGAAAGAACTCCTTTGACACAGAAATCGCAGGGAAATCCCCTTTGGAGGAAAAGCTAAAGGGGGGAAAAAGGCCTAAATTTTAAACAAAAAAAGTAAATTTCCAATAAATTATCCCAAAATTTTTTAAAGCAAAAACCCCCCGAAACTATATCCCCTATGTTTTTTGAACAAAAGGGATAACCTTTTGTTTTTTAAAAACGACAAAGGAAAACGGTTCCGTTTAAACTTTAAAAATTTAACCCTCAAAAATTTTTGTAAATAGGTAAAAATTAAATTAAAAAGGGGCCCCAGTGCAAGCAGGGGAAAATCCCCTTTGGGGCTTTATTTGAACCAAAACCAAAAAAAAAGGGAAAAAGCGTTGCAACCCTTAAAAACAGGCAACAAAAAACCCCCCAACAGTTCCCCCCCAAAACTTTGGGAAATTTCAAAAATTTAAATTTCCCCAATACCAGACAGAAAAAACCCAAATGAAATTTGAAGAACAAAAAACCCATTTTTTCCAGAAGAAACAGAAATTAAAAAAAAATTAATAAACCCCAATCCCCCCGCAAGAAAAAAGGGGGCTTTTAATCGGAATGTAAGAAAAATTAGAGGTGAATTAACAACAATTTACAAGAAATGACGAAAAGATGAGCATTTTAAAAAGGGGGAAAAAAAAAAAACTCGTGAGGTTTGGACCCCCAACTTAGGGCGTGATGATAAAAAAAATTTGAACAAAGACAAAAAAAATCTTAAAAAAGGGAAAGAGCAAAATTTATTTAAAAAGGGGCCCCGTCTATTTAACCGAGCCCAATTACGAGCTAAAGTGATCAAAATAAAAAGAAATATCAAAAAATTTTTTTTAAATAAAAGGACAAAAACGAGCAAAAAACGAATAAGAAATTTTTTAGAGAAAAAGGCTTTTACTTTAGCGAGCGTTTTAAAGGGCCCTTTTTTTTTGGCAATAAGTAAAATGGTGATGGAAAATTACAGGGGGTGGGTGGGGGGGCAAATTTCCCAGTGCCTCCACGCCATCGTCTGTTAAATCTTGGTAAAAAAACGTTTGTCATTTGCGAGTTTTTTTTAAAAAAAATTACCCGGGTTAAAAGTTTGAGACTTTTTCCCGGGTTTAATTTTAGGGAGTTTTTATTACGGGGCTTTTGTTACTGAAAAGAAAAAGGAGTTGGTTTAGGGCGAGACTTAGGGGCCTTTAGTTCTCTTATATTTCCGGGTTACTTTTTAGTAAAATAAAGACCAAAAATCCTAGGCCAGTTAATCCAAAAACAATTTGCTGTCTTTTCTTTTTTAAAGGCATCGCGAAAAAAGTCCACGTTTTTTAAACCAGTCTTTGGGTTTTGAACCCCCAGGGATTGGATGACTTAATTTTGGGGTTTGGTTTTTTTTATTGTTTGAAATTATTACTGGCCAGAATTTATGTGTTTTTTCCCAAACTTCTGTTCTTTGCCTGCCACAAGGATTTCCAATTTGTTGTAGTTTATTATTGTTCCCTTACCGGGCCCCTGAGGTCAAAAAGGGTAGCATTTTAAAAACCGGCCAACAAAAGAAAAGTCTACTTTGATTTTGGGCGTATTTTTAAAACTTTTTGGGTACCTTTTTTACTTAAAAGGTAAACCCAAGGTAGAATTAATGGCTCCCCCCTAAATTGTAAGTATTGTTTTTTGTGCATCCAAACCAGAAAGGAAAACCCTTATGCTCGATTTTCGCTTGTTTTCCCCAAACCCTGCAAACCCCCAAACGTAAAAAGAAAAAGAGTCTTTTTATTGGGTTCATTCCCGTTTAGTTGGGCCCCGGGTTTTGTCTGGGTTAAATTTTTGTCCACCCGTTTTTTTCTTGCCTAGGGCCCGGGGTAAACGCCGGGTCCTAAGAAAAGATGTGTAAGGGGGGACCCGCCCCAATTATACTTTCGGTGCACCCCCCCCAAAAAAAAGAGGGGCCTAAGAAATGATTAAGATTTTATTTTTGTCTAAAGTCTGCTTAACTTTAAAATTTAAATTTCCCGTTACAGACCTTTCAAAAGCCTTTGTTATTCTTTTTCCCGGAATATTAAAGGGTTTTGTCATTTGGAAATGGTCTTGAAATTTTCAGTCAAAATATTAAAGGTGTAAAAAAAATTAAAATCTGTAAAATGACCCCCCCAAAAAGGATCAGGATGAAAAAAAATGTCCAACAAACACTCCACCCCCAGTTGACCCCCAAAAAAAACGGAAAAGTTTAACGGGTTCTGAAAAAACTGAACGGAAAACCAAAACCCCAAAAATTTTTTTGCGATTAGTTTTTAAAGGGGGGGGTTAAGATTCTGTTTAATGGAGTATCACCTTTTTTTAAAAAGGGGCAGTCTGGGTCACAGAAATAAACAAAAAGAAAACCCAGGTGCAATTTTTTTTAGGTTTGGAAAGTGGGGCCCAACAGAAAAATTTTCCCTCTTTAGATATTTAAACGCCTATTTTTTTTTTTTTTAAAAAATTTTTTGTAACAATAACAACTCAAACAGCCTAAAGATTTAAAACAGGCTTTTTGGGGGAACCCTTTTTGCGGAACCAAAATGGTCGTTTCCATAAAAATATTTTTAAAAAAAGGGGTTGGGAGGGTTTTAATAAAAGGGAAAAACCAAAGGAAAAATAAAAAGGGTTTAACAAAATATAAAAGGGAAAGAAAAAAACCCCCTTTAAATTTTTAAAACAATCCCCCGATGGTTAAAGGGTTTGCCCCTAAAAAAAAGCTTGAGTAAGTAGACATACTTTTAAAAAAACTTAACAATGAAAATTTCCAAAAACATTTTAAACTTTCAAACCAAAAGAAGCAAAATCCCAAATTTGGATAGTACAAAAAAATCTGGGGTTTTACAATTTGCAACCCTACCCACCATTTTTTTAAAGTTTCCCCAGATAAAAATTTTTGGGGGGGAAAGCCCCCCTTCAATTTTGGAATTTCTTTTCTTTAAACCCCAAATTTTTCATTAAATAAATTGGACTGATGAAAACTTTTTAAAGGGAAGGGCCCCTTTAAAAATGTTTTAAGAGCTTTTCCCGCGGGGGAAAAGCTCAAATTGAAAATTAGAAATTAAAAAATTTTCCCCCTAATTTTACATTTTAAAAAAGTTTTATTTTGGGGGGGAAGGGGTGGGATCATTTTAATTAAAAATAAACAGCCCAAAAGGGGGAAAAAACGTAAAATGTGTTTAACCAAACACTTTGGGTTTTGGGAAAATTTAAAAAAAAAATTTGGTACTAAAAAATGTCGGGCCGGGCCCAGATGAATCCGGTTTTTACTTTGCCCCCTGTGGGTGTTTAAATTTTTAAAAATTAAAAAACCCCCTTTTGAAAGAGGGTTGCAATTTTTAAAAGAATGGTAGATGGGGCATTTTTGTAGGGTTTTTGAGAAACACAAAAGAGGGTTTGTTTTATAACGCAAAGGGGTTTTTGGCCACAACAAAAGTTTCCAAAATTTGAAAAACTGCGCAACTGGGAAAAAATAATTTTGGGCCCCATATAAAATAAAAAAATATTTTCCCAAAAAACCCTGACCT
Organism: Conus ventricosus; assembly: GCA_018398815.1. Lineage (NCBI taxonomy): Eukaryota > Metazoa > Mollusca > Gastropoda > Neogastropoda > Conidae > Conus > Conus ventricosus. The sequence continues at coordinate 46,489,992 of CM031603.1, read as the reverse complement.
AAAATGGCATTTAAAACCCTATTTTAGAAGGGGAAATAAAATTTGAATTCTTTAAGCCCATTTTTTTTTTTTAAACCCGGCCAAAAAAAAAGTTTCGGGAAAAAGCATTCAACCGGGGCCCTTTTAAATTTAAAATCTTATCCCAGAGGCCAAAAAGGGGAAAAAGAGATTAAAAAAACCCCCGGGAAGGGGAATAAACAGAAAACCTTTCCTCCACAGAAGAAAAAATTTTTTTTAAAAAGATTTTCACAAAATTACAATTCATTTCCAAAAATTTAAATTGGGTGATGCTTTCAAAAATGATTTTTTGAAATTTTCTGTTTTAAAAAAGATGTGAAGAGGGAGGGGGTTTTTGGGGCTTTTTAGTGACGCCCTTTTCAAAAAGGGAAATTCTAATTATGGCAAAGAAAAAGTTGAAAAATTTAAAAGTTACCGCCCTTTCTTTCCCTTTTAAAAATGGTGGGGGTTTTAAAGGTCATAAAAACCCAAAAACCCAAAATAAAATTTTATCAAAATAAAATTTAATCTTACAGCCCAAATTTGGTTTTAATTTACACTTTTAAAGCCCCTTAAAATTTTTTATTTACTAACCCAATTTTTAACAGAGAGCATGAAAAAACAAAAAACGGATTAGATTAATTCTGTTTTTTAAAAACAAAGGAAAGAAATTTAAACCCTTTAAAACAAAAACCCCCTAATTTTTCATTTTTGGGGGAAAAACCCCGGGTGGGGAAAAAATATTTTATCCTTGCCCTTTAAAAAACATTTTTATCGTTAAAATTTTTTGTTCATTTGGGGTTTTTTCTGCCCAACACTTAAAGGGAACAAAGCATATCATGTTTGAAGGTTTATATGGACTAAAGAAACAATTTTTATTTTAATCCTAGCAATAAACTGATGAGTGTCTAAAAAGGGCTTTTTTTTTTTGGAAAAAACGCAAGACACTATTTTTTTTATAAAAAAATGTTTTACAAAAAAAGACTAGTTTTTAAAAAAAAACACTTTGTTTGAAACTAGCCTTTTTGGAAGAAAAATGCTGGGGAAAATGTGTGGATTTTAGTCAGAAATAAACTCGGTTTTAAAAGGGCTTTTTGGAAAAAATTAAAGGGCCCCGTAGTTTTATTTTTTACATAAAACAGAGACTCATTTGAAGAATTTTGCGTGAAAATGAGTTATTTAAAACGTTTTGGGAAAAAAATAAGATTTAAAAAAAAACAAAAACTAAAAGTTTAAATAAATTAGTATTAAAAACGGGGCAAAACCCAAAACCCTAAAAGTCTGTTTTTTAAATAATCGTTTTTTTTTTGGTTATTTGAAGTCCTTTACTTGTCCCCCGGAAAAAGGAAAAGGCCCGGGTTTTTTGGGCCCCTTTTTGCCCAAAAACTTGGGGGGGAGCAAGTGGCCCCGGATTTGGGGAAAAAAGCCGTTCTCTCATGAAAAAATCAGTTATTTTTTGCTTTGCTTTAGGAAACGGCTAAATTTTGCCAAGCCCACCGATTTCTGGGCTTTGCCCCCGTGGGCTGATACGAAAAAATTGTGGGCCCAAAGGCTAAAGGGAAAAAAATTTGAATCCAGACAAATTCCCAGACATTTGCAGTTTCTACCTGGCTAGAGGGAAACCCAAAAACTTCCCGACCCCCAAATTTCAGGGTTTCTGAGTCCAAAACTGCCCCGGAACGTTCTGCGAAATTTGGTTTTTCACTGTAAATGCATGAAATGCATGAGAACGTTTCCCGAACAGTTTTAAATTTTTTCCATGGGGTAAAAGGGACCCAAAAGTGAAAGCCCTGCACGTGTTGGACTGGAACAACCCGTGTGAAACCCCCCTTTAAGGACCGGGGGGACAAAGCAGTGTCCCTTTTCTGGGGTGTGTCCCTTTTTCCGGCAAACGATTTCTCCCCTTTGGCTTGCCGGGGCTGTGCCTGTGACAGGAAAAAACGGGGGAAATTTTTCTCTGGAACCCTTGTAAAGGCGTGGGGCGGAAAGGGAAAGGGAGGAAAAGAAACAAGTTGCTTTTTCCCTTTTTCCCTTTAAAAAAGATTGTTTTATTTGATCCCCTCTCTCTCTCTCTCCCCCTCTTTTTCTCTCTCTCTCTCCTCCCCCTCTCCCCCTCCCCCTTTTCTCTCCCCTTTTCCCCCCCCTTAACCACACATAAAAAAAATAATTTTTCAGGACGACGAGAATGGAAGGTTCATGCGCAGCATCCACTTAAGGGAAGGGGCCCAAAAACCAAAAAAAAATTTTACTCAGCCTTTTAAAGTCCCCCCAACACTTTCACGTCCCGACAAATTCAGAAACAGAAATAATGGCATCGCAGATGGCCCCCCCCCAAAGGAAAACAACTTTAAATTTTCCCAAAGAAGGCCTAGATGTGGGTTGGGAAAATTTTTTTTTTCACCCTATCCCCCGAGTTCCTTTTTGATAAAGCCAAAAATTTGGGGGCCTTTTCGAATTTTTCATTCCCGATTTTACAAATAATGCCCGAGGGAATATCATTTCAATACTAAAAAATCCACAAACGGGTTGATGATGAAGATGATGGGGTTGAGTGATGATGATGATGAGGAAGATGAGAGATGATGGATGGGTTTATGTTAAAACCCTAAAAGAGATTTGGGATAATTTTTTTGAATCCACGTATGTCACAAATTTTTCCGAAGAAAGACCTTTCCCCGTCCCCTCAAAAAACCCCTTTTAAAAGATTGCCCCAATTGCTTTATGGGCCCCCCCCATCATTTAAAAACGGGTTTACTTTAAGGATCCCTTTTGGGCCCCCAAAAAACCCCTCCTTAAATTTCCATTATTTAAAAATATCAAAATGGCTTTGAAAATTAAAAAATACTTTATTTTTTAAGATGGGAAAAACCTTTCCCTTATTATTTTAAAAAACCCCCCGGGGATAATGAAAAAATTCGTGTTTGATTTACTCATTTTACTTTATAAATTTTTTTTTAAAAAAGTAAATGCAATTAAAACATTCCCTACGGATCTCAAGATGAACGGAAAGAAAGTGGAGCTTTCGGCTTTCCACGGGCAGCCTCACAGCACTGTTTTGGGGTGATGGGGGGTTGGGAAATGTGTTTGGTGGGGGGGGATCCCCCAGCCACGTAGTCATGCATTTTAAAATATGATTTTTAGTTAATGGGAAAGGGGGTCCCCCCCCTGTCCCGGTTGAGGGTTTGGGGTGGTGGCCCCCCGATTTTAAAATGGCCTCCCTTCACCCCTCTCCCGGGAAACCCTTTGGCCTCCCTGTCCCCCGGGCGTTGATGTTGTTTATGGAGAAAACATGTTCCCCTGTTTTTTCAAGTGTTCCCCCCCCCGGGGGGCAATCCCTCCCCGTGCTCTTTTTGGGACGGGGAAATTTTTTCTTTCCCGTTTCACCCCACCCTACACTGGGCACATTAAACCAAACCCGGATTTTCCCTACATTGCCCCCTGATTTTTTTCCCGCTTTTCCCGTTTTTTTCTTTTTGGGGGGGGCCCCCCCAAACGGGCCCCGAGGGGGGTTTTATGGCTTGGCTTTTTACCCCCAAAACGGTTTTTTTTGATCTTATGTGAAAAGGCTTTTGTAGCACCCGGGGGGGTGTGTGGGGTTGTGGGGTGTGGGTGTGTGTGTGTGTGTGAGTGTGTGTGTGTGTGGGGTTTTGGGTTTTTTGTGTTTTGTCCCCCGGTGGCTGTGTTGGTGTGTGTGTTGTTGTGGGTGAGAGGGGAGAGAGAGAGGAGGAGAGGAGAGAAGAGGGGAAACGGGGAGGGGAAACGAGTGCAAGCCCCGGACAGAGAGTGTAATGGGAATTTTCATTGGCATCCTTCCATTTCCCGATGAATGGGGTTTTTGGGCAGGGGCCCGGGGTTAAACAATTGAAGGGGTTAGGCAGGGGAAATGGAAACATAAATTGAAGGGTTAACGGGGTGGGGTTAAAACAATTAAACGGGAGGGCCCCGCAAGGGGGGTGGGAAAGGGTTTTTGGGGGGGAACAGGAGGCGTTTGGGGGGAAAACATTGGGGCGGGGGGGTTAGGTGGTGAGGAAAGTGCTGCTCTATATAGATGTATTCCGTCTAGCTAATTCTCTCCTCTCTCTCTCTCTCTCTCTCTCTATATATATCTTATAATTAAATATATGTTATATAATATATCACTTTCATAGATTACACACTTATATAATTAATATATAATAATATATAATATATATATATTTGAATTATAAACAAGCTTGCTCTTATGTCTTAGATTGAAGAAATAGGGGAGATAAAGCATACATATCTTGCAGTGGTAGATGATTCTGCCTAACATACAGTATGTGCTTGAGTGGGTGAAAAAAAAATAAATAAAATAAATGCTTCTCACAATGAACCTCAACAAGCTTATAGTCTCCAAGGGGAGAACACCCTCCATAGGGTGGGAAACCTCACAAACATAAAACTCCTGGTCCATATACCGATATTTCGAAACTTGGTGGTTTCTCCTCAGTGACCGCGGAAAGTGGTAATTTGACTCCTCTGCATTTTCAGTTATTAAGAAGAAATGCAATCCCTGAAAAGACTGGTGTGCAATACCGTAGTATGTTTGTTGAGTTTACAAAAAAACCAACCAAAGCAGCCAACCTAAAAGCAAATGAAAATCATGAAAGAGCAAAACAAGCTACATTTTCTTGTGAAAAGTAGAAAATATAAAAAGATATCCTCGTAAGACACAAGTGCTGAGGGCCAGTTTCTATGAATGTAATCCGCAGGGATAAAATCAACAAACTAATAAATTCCAAGGATAAGTACCGAGCAACCGTTCCAGCACTTACAGAGCAGCTTGGTGTTGCAATTACTGCAAGAAATATTGAATTATAAACAAGCTTGCTCTTATGTCTTAGATTGAAGAAATAGGGGGAGATAAGCATACATATCTGCAGTGGTAGATGATTCTGCCTAACTAACAGTATATGCTTGAGTGGGTGAATGAGGAAAAAATAAAAATAAAAAAAATAAATGCTTCTCACAATGAACCTTCAGCAAGCTTATAGTCTCCAAGGGGGAGACACCCTCCAATAGGGTGGGAAACTCACTAACATATAACTCCTGGTCATATACCGATATTTCGAAACTTGGTGGTTTCTCCTCAGTGACCGCGGAAAGTGTAATTTGACTCCTCTGCATTGTGCAGTTTTTAAGAAAATGCAATCCCAGAAAGGCTGGTGTGCAATACCGTAGTATGTTTGTTGAGTTTTCAAAAAACCAACCAAAGCTGCCACCTAAGAAGCAATGAAAATCATGAAAGAGCAAAACAAGCTACATTTTCTTGTGAAAAGTAGAAAATATAAAAGATATCCTCTTAAGACACAAGTGCTGAGGGCCAGTTCTTGGAATGAATCCGCAAGGGACTCAAAATACAACAAACTAATAAATTCCAAGGATAAGTACCGAGCACCGTTCCCAGCAACTTACAGAGCAGCTTGGTGTTGCAATGACTGCCTAACTAAAAGTAAGTGCTTGAGTGGGTGAATGGGGAAAAAAATAAAAAAAAAAAAAAAGCTTTTCCCCAATAACCTTAGAAGCTTTAGTCTCCAAGGGGGAGACACCCCCCAAAATTAAACCCTTGTGTGTGTGTTTGTGTGTGGTGGGGGGGGTGTGTGTGGTTTTGGGGTTGGGTGTGTGTGTGTGTGTGTGGGTTGGTTTTGTTTGTGTGTTGTGGGGGTGTGTGGGGGTGTGGCTGTGTGGGGTGCGGTGTGTGTGTGTGGTGTGGGGTGTGGTGTGTGTGTGTGGTGGTGTGTGTTGTGTGTGGTGGTTGAGTGGGCAGGTGTGTGCGTGTGTGTGGGCGTCGTGCATCGTGGTGCGTGGTCTGCTGGTGCTGTGTGTTGTGTTTGTGTGGTGTTGTATAAAGAGACGGGTTGCGAACCCCCCAAAGAAATTCTTCACTTTTGACGACCTATGTCAGTGGCAGGCAGCTTGCCCTTTTTTCCCTTGCGTGTAACTCACCACCCCGTGTTAAATTTTTTTTTTCATCGACGAACAGGCGTCGGAGCGCGCCCCAAATTCCCCCCCCTTTTCCCCCCCACTGCTCCCCCCCCCCCCAAAAAAAATTCCCTGTGTGTGTGGCATGGGTGTGTGGTGTGTGGTTTTTGGGGTGTGGTGTGTGGGGGTGTTGTGTGGTTTTTGTTGTGTGTTTGTGTGTGGGCATATGTGGGTGTGTGTGTGTGGCATTGTGTGTGTGGTGTGTGTGTGTGTGTGTGTGTGTGGTGGGTGTTGTGTGTGTGTGTGTGTGGTGTGTGGGGGTGTGTGTGTGGTGTGTGTTTCGTGCTGTAAAGGGGGTGTGTGTGTGGTGTGTGTGTGTGTGTGTGTGTGTGTGTGTGTTGTGGGTTTTGTGTTGTGGTAGTGCGAGTGTGTGTGCGGTGTGTGTGTGCGTGCGTGCCTGCGTGCGGCGTGCGTGCGTGCGGTGTTGGTGTTGTGTGTTGTTGTGTGGGTGTGGTGTGTGTGTGGTAGAAAGAGACAGAATACGCAACCCACCACAGAAAATTTTTCACTTTTCGACCGATGCGTGCGGCAGGTGTGCCCTTTATCATCCATTGCCCGGAAAAATCACCACCCGCTGTTAATTGTTTTTTTCAAACGACGAACAGGGGTCGGGGGGCGCGCGCCATTTTCCCCCCTCCCCCCCATCAAATCTCCCACAAAACCCCCAAAATTCCTTCCCCTTTCCCCCTCCCAGCCACGTGACCTCCATCAACATCCAATCAACTTGCCCCGCCCGAAAATTGTCGGGGAACAAACCAACAGACCCAAAAGGAAGCAAACAATCCACCAAAAAGGAGATTTTGGGGATGAAAAAGGGACAAAATTTAAAAGTATCAAAAATTTTCATGACTTGAAAAGATGGTGGTTCCTTTAACGACACTCTGATAGGCTGCCCCTTGTCCTCGGCCGAGGATACGGCCCGATCGTCGGCTGGGAACTTGCAGCAGCATTCCAAGACGTATTCCCTTAAGTTAAGGAATCGGGGTGTGGGTTCAAGTCTTCCGTTTTCGTCCCCTGACGAGCTCCTTTAAAACGACGTGGGTGTGGTTGTGTGTTGTGGTGTGTGGGTGTGTGTGTGTGTGGTGGGTGGAGGCAGTGTGTGGGTGTGTGGTGTGTGTGGTGGTGTGTTGGGTGGGTGGTGCACCCCGTGCCGGCGCGCGTGCGTGGTGTGTTGTGTGTTTTGGTGTGTGTGTTGGTTTGTGGTTGTGTTTTTGGTTTTGGTGGGGGTGAGTGCGGGTTGTGTGTGTGTGGTGTGGTTGTGTGGGGCGTGCGTGCGTGGGTGTGGTGGTTTTTGTGTGGTGTGGGGGTGGTTTGTGTTGTGTGTGTTTGTGTGTGTGGTTTTTGTGTGTGTGCATGTGTGTGTGTGTGTGTGGGGGTGTTTTTGTGTGTGTGGGTGTGGGTGGTGTGTGTGTGTTGTGGTGGTTGGGGTTTTTCTTGCGTTGCGTTGCGGCGTTGTGGTTTTGGGGTTTTTGTTGTGTGTGTTGTGTGTGTGTGTGTGTGGTTGGTGTGTGTGTGTTGTGTGTGTGTGTGTGTGTGTGTGTGTGTGTGTGTGTGTGTGTGTGTGAGTGCCAGACATAGCTCCAACTTCCTTGGCAAGAGGGTCCTGACCAACCGTTTCCATCTGCTCATTTTCTTTGTTAGTCGTGGCAGATTTGGGATCCTTGATGTTGTCAAGGGGATGCACTTGATTTGCCTACATATGTCTGAGCATAAACTGTACAAACAGCAACAGTTGTGTCCTTTACAGTGGCACTTTTTTCACAAATATCAACAAATTTATGGACCACAAAAAAACAAAAAACTGAAACACACATTGATTCATTAACATTCTAAGTTTATTCCTCGTTTGTTCCCAATAGTGTCAACATAATGGTCAAAACCAAACGTCACAGCATTATCCCAAAGAGTTTGATTCGACCACCACCCATGGACACCCAGCTGGAACTGCCCAAACGCAGAATGCCCGAATCAACCAATCCTAACAGTTGAACCATCCAAACCAGGCAGGCTGGGAATATAAACTGACCCAACACTACTTCAGTCGTTATCACTACAAAACCCACAGCTACTACCCTCATCCATAAACAATTTCACACAAAATCAACCACTACTACCCTCAACCATACACAATTTAATCGCAAAATCTACCACCCTCAACCATAAACAATTTCACCTCTACTACCCTCAACTATAAACAATCTCACCACAAAATCTACCATACTTACCCTCAACTATAAACAATCTCGTCACAAAATCTACCACTATTACCCTCAACCTAAAACAATTTAATTGCAAAATCTACCGCCCTCAACCATAAACAATCTCACCACAAAATCTACCACTACTACCCTCAACCATAAACAATCTCACCACAAAATCTACAAGTACTACCCTCAATCGTTAACAATTTCACCAAAAACTCTACAGCTACTACCCTCAGTCATGAACAATTTCACACAGAAAATCTACAATTACTACCTCAATCGTAAACAATTTCACCATAAAGATATACATCTACTACCCTACATCATAAACAATTTCACTACATAGTATGCAATTGTACCTCAAACATAAACAATTTTACTGAAAAATGTACAATTACTACCCTCAATCATAAGCAATTTCACCTTTAAAAAATCCACAACTACTATTCTCAACCATAAAGAACCCAACAAAATACCAAAACGACCAACAACTACACCATCCAATGTGTCCAGACAATGGCCCTATCTGTGCACCCTGCTGAAAAATAGCAACAACACACAAAGCAACAAGAACATGCCCTGTTCTACACCAAGCAACAAAGCTGCCTGCACAGACACACTACGTGCACACAACCCAAGGATGGATTACGCACAGACAAACATTTAGCAGACTATCCCTGGAGTTGAGTTTGTGTCATTTGAAATTCCTTTGATATGTGATGGCAATTTCATTGCTGAACTGCAGTTGAAAGAATTAACTTCAGGATGCTAACCCAGATGTTCTGCAATGTGCTAAACACAGACTTTGCTAGCTTTCAGTGCAAAATTATGGAGAACATAAGAGCTTTCAAAATGATTGAATCTGGACTTTGAAAATACATAGTTGCAAACTGTGTCCAAATTTTTCAACCACTCCCTTCCATCGGTACTGGATTTTGTGTTACTTATAAGATCCCTAACAGATTTTTTGTAGGCTACTCATGTTGATGGCAAACTGACCAACCTAATCACAAAGTATCTTGGGGTCACGCTGCAGTCCGACCTCTCCTGGAACGCCCACATCGACAACACTTGTGCCAAGGCAAATAAAACATTAGGATTCCTGAGGAGAAACTTAAAGGTGTGCTCCAGCAAGACCAAGGAGCTGGCATACAAGACGCTGGTCAGACCCATTGTCGAGTACGCCTGCTGTGTTTGGGACCCCTACACCACCAAGCCCATCCTCAACATGGAGAAGATCCAGCGAAGGGCGGCGCGTTTTGTCCTGAACCGGCATAGAAAACATCCAGCGTTAACGACATGCTTGAAGAGTTACAGTGGACCAGCTCCAAGAACGCCGCCGCACGTGCAGACTCTCCATGTTATATAAAATCCAAAGCAGTCAAGCATGTGTGAAATGCAAAGACTTGAAGCCCCTGCCACCCACAAGCAGAAGAAGCCACAACAAGCAATTCCAGCACATTACTACCCGCACAGACTACCGCAAGCATACCTTCTTCCCCGTACCATCCGCGACTGGAACGACCTGTCCGCAGAAGTAGTCCAGTCCCCCACTCTGGCCTCCTTCATTTCGAAGGTGACCAGATCCTCCACGTAAATCTTTTTCTTTTTTTTTTTTCTCAAGCTGCTCAGTGACCCTCCAGCATGTCAATAATTGCCGAACACTCGGCAGGTGGACATTACTGGAAGAAGAAGAAGAACCTTTTAGAAAAATCAAATCAGCAAATCCACCACCGCCCCTCCTCGTCCTCATCGCCAGCTTGAGAAGGGGCTATGATCCCTGACGCTCTACACAGTGCATTACAGCACAGCCAGCGCACCTGTTTCCCTGTACTCCCCACTCCCCCCCCCCCCCCTTCCTCTCTCAGCCATCTCACTTCGCTTTGCCACAGCCAGTCCATTTCTCACCCCACTCTCTTGCCTACTGCACTCACTCTTCTTTTGCCCAACAGCACCAGTCTGAAATGTCCTGGCTTTGATTTCTGCTGCTGTCTCTGCCAAGTTCACAATAACCACATGTGCTCCTCTCAAGCTGAAATCTTATCCCAGAGACGTTGATCTCAGTTTTATTTTGTTTTCCTTCCTCCTTCATCTCTTCCTCTTCTTCTTCTTTTTCTTCTTCTTCTCTTTATGGGTGGGTCCTCATGTCAATTTTGCCAAAACATGTATGACGCTGTAATGAGTATGATGAGGTTAACCTTAGTTAGATCAATACTTTGTCGCACACTCACACTCACACACACACACACACACCACACACACACACACACACACACACACACATATGTGAGTCAACAAAAATTGAAACAACAACAGCTGCACTAAACTGATGAAAGCCATGACGGGTTTGTTTGTAAAGATGCGATTCACCTCATACGTAAAGAAAAAAAACGAGAACAGGAAAGGATATTTCAAATGAGCCAGCAAGGCGGAGATACTTAATGATAAAGGAAATGCAACTTGATCATTCCTCCCATTCCTTCCTGGCGCCCACGCCACTTATTAACCCGAAGAGTGCCTTTAAAACCCAAAGAGTGCCTTTAAGCCGTCAGCTGACGCCGAAGTAAAAATGCTTTCCCAGTGTCTATGGGCCGTCCACTGACGTCATGCATTTTTCTTGAATTTTCATTCGTTACTATTTCTATTAACGGGCTTAACTAGAGCGTGCATAGTAAGCCTTATATGTCTGTAGTATTAAAATAATATGCAAATGACCACACGTGAGGGGAAAGCCCATTTATTCTCATCACTGACTGGATGACCAGCCAGCACTTCGTCTCGCTTGCAAAGATGGCGGCGCAACCTTCGACAAGCGTAGCGACCAAATCAACGTATTTACACAGCTGAGCAGGCTCTGCTAATCATTTTTGACAAAGACAATAATCTTTTATTCAACGACTTACTCGAGCATGAAGGTGAGATGATGATAGTGATGGAATTGCCGACCATATTCGTCAGTTATTGAGTCGGGCTGTGTGACCTCAGTGTGTGTTCAGCTGACGGCTTGCCAGCGTCGAACGAGCTAGCCTAGTGTGTACTCTGCACTGCGTGCCAGTGGCCAGTGATGTGATAGTCAGCGCGAGAGGGGAGCGCGGCCTGCTTGCGGCGTGACATGGGGCAGAGGGAAAGGTAGGGGAAGAGGAGGGGTGAAAGAGAGAGTTGAAGTCCAGCAAGGGGGCGTGGTGCGGGGAGGGGGGCGTGGTCGTGGACTGACCTGTCTACATAGAGTGTGAGCGTCTTGATAGACTTCTAAACTGTTTTACTTTCATTTACAGGTGTAGTGTGACAATACAAACTTTATTTTCAACCTTTTTGCTTTGTGTTCTTTTATGGATGTGAAGCTGTAGTGGTAAATACATATGATTTGATCGTGCAAAAAAATCTATCCAAATCTAAATGCCTGAATATTTTTTTATTATCAAAATTAAAACAAAAGAAGCCCAGATTCAAAATCTTCATTCAATTTCCTTAAAAAATCATACATATTTCATTTTTATATCTTTTGTAGTTTCTGAGCTAGAATATTTTTTATTAATTATTACCCCCAAATCATTAGATTTCCCTGGCACTGTGAAAGCCTTCTTTGTAACATTTTAAGGCAGTGAACGGTATCACTTTTTGTGCATTAGATAAAAAAAAACGTCGTGCTACCTCTGTTTTCATATCATTCGTTTAAAAGCATCCAATACACATGTGTACATCAGAAACTCTATGCAAGAGATCCATCTGTAAAGATTTCATGAAAATGTTTGACAGAATTTCTCACAAGGAACATTTACAACACTGACAATTTTTAGCACATAATTGACGATTTCGCTTGACGTCGAGTGAGCTAAGATTCCACCTCATTATCCAGCTGTTCATTCAGTTTCAAATATTTTGAAACAGAATAATTGAAGAGCATGAAATCAGGTTGATACAAATTAATTACCTGTTTCAGCAATGAAGCAGGCACATTTCTATAATACTCGTCTACGTATAATGAAGTTGGCTTGTGTTTATATCCAAGTGAACGCTCAGGAAAGCGGACTTCATGATCAGCATTCACCATCTTCAGCACGTGGACCGCGTCTACTTCCAGCCTGTCGTATCTTGCCACAAAATCGTAATGTACAGAGCAAGGATGGCACAGTTGATGGTAGTGGTCCCAGTGTGAGTTAAGCTTCCCTCTGTTTCTATTAGGCGTATCAACGACGAACCTCAGAAACTCACTGAAAAGGATTATCACCTTATCCAGTGCAATTCTGTTGCTTCCTAATTTAAGTCGACTCCGAACTGCTGGGTACTGCTGAAGAATCGCCTCCACAAACCTCCTCCGGAATCGGATGGACGTCGTTAAGTTAGCTTGAAACTTGTTGCGCCAGGCTGACAGCAGACGTTCCAGGGGATCCCTGACCATCATGAATTTGAAGTAGTTGTTCAGGCGGTACTGGATAGCTGAACGGTTGTAGGCGCTGAGGTGAGTAAGTTTCTTTGCATAGGTAGGCTTGTGAGGCTTAATGTCCATCATGTGTGAGGCGTTGAAATGACCGGTCAGCACAAGAAGAACACGTTGCCAATTGCTGCAGGCTACCTTCGGTACCTGGCAGTACAACACCTGAACACATGTTTTTCTCTTAGTCATCACAAAGGAAGGAAAGCATTCTCAACTCTATCTCTGTCACTTTCCCTTTTGCTCTCTTCTCCCCCCACCCTCACCCCCTCCCTCCTGCACCCATGCTACCCTCCACTCCCCCTCCCTCTCTCTTTCATTTGGAGGATGGGGGAAATGAGAGAGATGTGCGTACAGTAATTAGCTGGTGGTGATAGGAATGAGGGAGAAGAGGGTTAATTAAGATTTAGATCACACACAGTTATATGTAACCCCACTTTCTGTGGAGACTGTCAAACAAAAACAAAAAAATAAGCTGATGGTGACAGGAAACAGTAGAAGGAGTTTGATGTTGCTTTATATTGGTCCCACTGCGCTGTGTGACACTGTGTTCTTCAGCCACTTTTCTACAGACACACGGTAAGATAAAACTCTCTCCTTGCTGTCTTTACATGAAAGATTCTACCACCTGCCTCGTCAAATCAGCAACAATCCTACGATATTACTGGTAATTTCTTTAAAGCATTCTTCCATAGCTTGCTTGGTTGAGGATTCTGACTGCTGGTCAAACAATTTTTGTTCTTTTTTCTCTTTTCTTCTTTTTCGTGTGCTGTTCTTGTTTTATTTTGCTTTTATTTTGATTTCATTCTTTTGAGAGAATGTAAATATACGGGTTCACGACCACCCATCTTATTTTGCACGAAAACCCCCCTTTTCACATACAAATCACGTCCATCTCATATCAGTTTTGGCCAAAATTAACACCTGTTTCTAAACAAAATTAACACGCAAAAATCTCTAAAAATCGACGTAATCAGTACATTAAAATGGGGGGTTTCGGTGCAAAATAGGATTTGGTGATCGTGAACAAAGATATTTACATTCTCTCCAGGAATATAAAATCAACTAAACATTTTAACATTTATATGGCTTGACAGTCCCACCCCAGACTGGTTCCAATCAATATTGGCCGCCGCAACTGCGTTGCATGCTCTGCTGCACATAAGGTTGCAGCTAATACTGCATTATTAATCATCACGTGATGGGCTGAGCTGTCACGTGTGCACGTTCAACCAATCGACAGGGGGTATGACATCATTTCTGCTGGGCCCCAAACCTGCTGCCGGCTAATATCATTCTATGGTTGGGCTGCCTAGGAGTCAAGACATGTGTTTAGCGCTGTCACTGACCAAAAAAATGGCGGAGTCAAGTCTGGAAGCTGGTCGTCTTTACAAGGGACCGCAATGAATGTTAGTTCTCAAGAAAGCCAAACTGAGCATTTGCTGTATTTGGTGTGAGCAAAAAGAAATAATAATGAAATACAAAAAGTATTATCGGAAATGATTTTGTATCTTGAAAAAATTAGAAATGTGGTGAGCCTTGCTCGAAACCAACCCGGCCAAAAGAGAACCTAAATCTTTTGGAAACGAAGCAAGGAAAACGTGAAATGACAGTAAGTGAACTGAATGATTTTTTACGTAATTGTTTTGTTGAGCACTTGATGATGAGCTGATTGAAGAAGGTTCTTTTATGAAGCTGAAAAAAAAAAAAACATGACTGAAATTTAGCTGCCCTGTCTGTTATACTGAAAGCTGAGTTGGCGGTTCTAAAGATCAAAAGATGGAAAATCGTAAAACTCTTCGACAATCTTTGCTTTAGGCCTTTGGCTTTGAAAGAACAAAAAACCCTGTTTTTAAAAAAATCTGACCCAAATGAAAAAGCGTCTGGGATAATTATTTGAAAACTGAAATTTCTGATGGATCCCACGCATTGTAGAAAACATGATGATGGAATTTAATCAATTTTGTTTTTACCTCTTTCCTATAGTTCCACAAGCTCGGAATTTCGATCCCTCAGCGTATGAGAAAAGAAAGATAGCTAATTTGTTAAAATATATGCAAAGCGACGTTGGCTTTTCGCGTGTTCTGCACAGAGTGATTTAAACGCGGTTCTTATGGCGAGCTGCTGGTGAAAAAAAATCAATACTAGGCCAGGGTAGCCAGACTCTCAGCCTAAAGGCTATAAATACGCCTGAGAACCTTGATGTCACGTAGCGGTTTTTCCGCCCGCGTCCCTAGAAAGGCCCCCTCGAAACAGGGCTCTAAAATACGCCCAGATAACTGTGTCACTTAGCGGTTTCCGCCGCGTCCTAGAAAAGGCCACTCAACAGGGCTAAAAATATTTAATAAGGGAGGTAATCCTGCACCCCCCCCCCCCCACACACACACACACGCACACACACAATGCGGTGCTGCGCACACACACACACACATCACGCACACCCCCACCCCTGGATCCTGCACACACCACCCCACCTCATACACACGCCACGCCACACCCCACCACCCGCCACTTCACGTATGACCCTACAAAGCAGTGCAGTAACTATGGTCAAATTGCGATCTGTGATTAATTGACCTAGTTGAGTATTAACACCATGCACACCCCACACACACCTACACGCACACCCACACCCCGCCCACTCTCGCACACACATATAACTTCTGATTCTTTCGCAAACGAGGAGAATACTGATTACTTAATTTTTTTTAATTTTATGCTTTTTCTTATGGTTTAAAAATGAAGGCCGAACCGAAGTAGCTTCAGAGCTTTTTAATATACTTTTCGAGTTGGATTGGGAGAGGGAGGCTGATAAAGATCAGTTAAGAGCAGGTTCTGAAGATTTATTACTGATCTTTTTGAGCGTATAAAAATATAGAGGAAAGCGTGAAGCAGGGCCTATCAGTAAATACCAGATTCTTGGCCCCATACAGTTATAAAGTTGTTTTGCCATTTTAGTTGATAATTATGGCTCCTGGAGATGTTAATCTGACTGTTTCTACCAGACCTGAAGGGTAGCTATTCGCTTTAATGAAGATCAGGTTTTACGATTAGAAACAGACTATGATAATAGCTGAATTTACCACTTATTTTTTTTTATTTATTTAGATTTAAAAATTGGCTGTCGAATTCAGAGAATCTGATTTAAAGAATTGTAATGAACGATTTGGCGAACCAATGAAAGTATTAAACAGTGATTTTAGTGAATTTAAGTTTTGAAATGATAGTAAACAAATAGAATAAAAGATCATAGTGAACTATTTATTGAAGCAATCAAAGTGTTTGTACATGACTGGAGTGATTCAGAAAAAGCTAGGATATTAGCAGGTGTTATTGAGGCTTTAACGGGTCTTGAAGTGTTGCAATGCTGGGCCGTTGAAGAATAAAAAGCGCGTTTTACTTACTTTTATTTACATTTTTTTGTAACTTACGTAAAATGACGCCACAAGTAAATTTGAAGGTCGGGGAAAACTATATTACGATGGAAGAAAATATTTGGTAGTGACAAAACAAATTAAGCAATACGTTTAGTGATGTAGACATGGATATTATTTAACCCCCTACAATCGATTCATGAAAGGTAGCACCACGCATTCTCTAAAATCCAGAGTTTCTGAGGTGGAAGCCACCAGTAATAGTGTTGTTGCTGTCCTGATTGATTATATATCGCTGATATAGTAACTGAAGTTTGGGTTTCAACTAAAACAGAAAAGAAGTAATCAGCTATGGCGAAGACTTTACTTCTGACTGGGCCGATACATGCTTACCCAGTTTTATCCATTGCAAGTGTGGAGGGCTAAGTTAAGGGGTTTGGGCTGGTCTAAGAAACAGGTCCTTGAAATCAGATTGAGGCAACAAAAAAATAAGGTTTTATCCTATTGTTGGCAAGCTTCTTACCTTCCTCTCCCAAAAGAGTTTGTTTTTTAAACGAGCGTCTTAAACATACATAATTCCTTGACACATGTGTTTTATGTGGAGGGTTTTTGCGCATGTACATCCTGTCCAAAAAAATATGCAAACAGAGTTTCAATTATGAACATATATATAGCAAGAAATGCTGTGCTTTGATAACCTAACCTTTCCAGTGAGTATTATAGAAAGTATATCCAGCTTAGAGAGCAAAACAATAACCAATCACTGTAAAACGTCTACAAATGGTCTGTAGAAGCCGATCTAGTGCCTCTAAGAATTTCTCCAACCGCTCCCACTGTAGGCGAACAACTTAAAAAACATGTAGACTTGTGATACTGTTTTGCAGATAGTACAAAGAGTCATTAGTTTTAATTAATCAGAACAATAAGCAGATCGTATGGCCTATACGGGTCAAAGGATAAAATCTACAACCCCGGAGATTTGTAGAGGTGTTTTTGGTTAGAATCCCAACTATAAAAGCAGCTGCAGTCATGAAGTGATTGTAAAAGCTTTTGTTGAATGTAAAACCCAAACTCCTCACACTAACCATGGGTCTAAAGTTAGTTGTAAAAATTTACGCAAAATGCAAAATGGGTCTTTACGTGGTTTATGCTGACTTTGAATCGCTCTGGCCGCCCATTACTATGGTCACATAACAGCAAGAACAAAAAAACACCGTATTAACCCACCATCAGATTGTTTCTTCTGCGTTTTATTGTGTTAGGTCGATGGGGGCACACACACACCCCAGAGATTTACAGAGGTACCAAACGCAGCAGTAGTAGATTTATAGAGCAGATGAAACAACTTTGCAATCCAGTTATCAACCAACTAAATCTTTCAGGACATTGTTTTGACTCCTGAAGACAAGAACGTTCTGACTAAATCTACACACTGTGGGATTTGCGGCCTTTGAGCTAACACCTGACAGTAAAGCACGACAGTGAGAGACCACGATCTCATTACTGGGACAAATCAGAGGGAGCCGAGCACACCAATAGTTGTAATCTTCACTTTTTAACGGTTGATCCCTAAGAAATGGAAACTGCCTATCTTCTTTTCATAAACTTGCGAGGATACGATTTCTCATTTTATCATGCAAGCAGTGTCTTCTGAATATAAGAGGGGTACTGGCATTCAAATCTTCAGAAAAGTACACGGACTTTTTATCTCTGACTGTTTATCTTTTATGACTCTGCAGCATTTGATGGCGAGGTTAGAATAATGTTAGCAGGGATCGCTTTAAGACTTTCCATTCACTAAACATATTTTGTCCATCTTTGTGCCGTAAGGTGTTACCCCTATGAATACATGAACTCGTGGGACAGGTTGATGAAGACTCTCTTCCCCCTAAAATGGCGCTTTCTTTTCTAGTCTTAGAGGCAAGGACATATCTGACTCTGAATATGATATGCTCAAAAAGGCATGGACGAATTACATCTGTAAGCAATGGGAACTATCATGCTCAATACTTGATGGTGACGTTGTGCTTATTGGCAGCGTCTTTCAGGTATACCAGATCTACCTTGCATGAAAATTACAGCTTAGACTACATCCACATACATCTCTGCCCCAGGCCTTTCTTGGATGCATTCTTGAAGGCTACAAAACATTCAGATTGACTTAATATCTGATCTACGCACACATCAGATGATTGAGACGGGATCTGAGGGGAGGTATTAGCATGGCCTCACATCCTTACTGCAAAGCTAAACAACAATATTTAGTGACTATGATCCACCAAACCATCCAACTATCTAATGTTCATTCGCCCGCCCCAACACCAATCTGTCTGGATGGGCTATGAGTAAAACCCTTCCACTGAGAAACTTTAAATGATAAAAGGGCCTCATGATTTTTATTACTGTGTTAGGTATGTTGTCACAGCTTCCGCCAGATAATTCTGCAGGGCTAATTTGAGTTGACTTAGAAATATCCTATGATACACGATCCGCCACCAACGATTCCCCTAGCCGCAGAAAGAATTAAAGTGAGCCCCATTCGAAACTCCTAAACTTGTGCCTAGTCTTAGGCATAAACGGAATTGTGTGCCCATTACAGACTCCTACAGTTTTACTTAAAACAGCGGTAATTAACACCCCCCCCCCTTTTTTTCAAGTTGACAGCTGTTCACAGAATAATTATGTTGTGATCAAGAAGCCCTTTATGAGGCCAACATCATGAAGGAAATATGATCTTAGAACCCAAGGCCACTGACGCTTCTGAAAAAGAGTTCTTTTAAATGAGGAACAACAGCTGTTTTGGCAAAAACTATGGAAAATCCGCACAAGCGTAAGATGGTGAATTTGTTACAAAAGAAAAACAAGCAATTATGTTGGCCTTTAAAACCTAACTATCAAGATTTAGACAAAGATTTAACGACGCTTGGTTGGGCATTATGATGAAGAAAAGGATGTTAGTTGGACAAGCCGGTGTTTATCGGCTTTACCGTATGAGACGTTGTCAAAGTTATTGATGTTTAGAATTGCTGTACACTATTTTAAACGCTGTACCCAGAAGCAAGAGTCTTTAACAGACACTGACTCTTTTATCTAGACGTCCCCTCTGAAGACTTCTATAAGGATTTAGAAACAGAAGTAGCTGGCTAAGGAGTTGATGGGTGGTACGACACAGGGACTTCCTAAAGGCAGTCTGTACATTCAACTGCATACAGAGGAAAGTAATTGCGAAGATGATAAGGATGAACTCAAATGGGACAGTTATAAATGAATTTGTTGTTTGCGGTCGTCGAAGATGTATAGCGTTGCAGCCGACTTCTGTAATAAAGAAGGATAAGGGCACAGCGCCGTGGCGAACCGTGGTTAGCGTCGCGGACTCCGGCGGGAGGACGTGGGTTCGAATCCCATCAGAGTTCATGTGGGGTTTTGTTTTGCCCCGGACGGCTCCTACCCAGGTTGAGTTGCTGCGGACTCAGTTGAAGGACTGGGACACACAGTCGAGTTTCATCACTTATGGATGCGTTTTGAGAGTGTTGCCTCAAATTCTGACCACATGCAGGTGCCTGTATCTCTCGGGCCTGGTTGACGCCAGGAGTTATTATGAAAGGGAAGCGTGATAGAGTACTGCCCTGTCTTGTAGTCTCAGTCCGAATTGGTTAATCCGTAGCTTCAGCTTTTCATCCTCTATTCCATGATCACATTTATAAAAAAAAATGTCTCAAATGCGGTGGACCGTCATGGCCTGCTCTCATGGTGTCCTCAGGTTCGAGTGTCCTTCTCCGCGTCTGTGGCTTGGTTGGCTTCCGTCGGGGTTAGCGGTTTAGCGGCGAGTCCATGGGGGTGTCGTTGGACGGGACGTGGTGGCGCCCTCCGGAGGCGACAGGGAGAGCTCACTCTCACGCCGGCTCCGCGATCACTAAGCAAATCTTGTCGTCAGTAGGGGGCTTTAGTATGTGGGTGTCTGCGTTATGTTAGATCAGAACCAGGCGCCATGAACACCACCGAAGTGACTCGGCAAGCAGTGCAGTGTCTCTCCGGTGGGTTGTCCTCATGACGACTTTGACTTTGACTGCTCCCTGTGGATTGTGGTGCCGGGCTGCGGCGGGGCCCGGCCGGGCTATGGCATTGTGGTAGGGTGTCGGAATGAGCGGCGTGGGCTGCACTGCCTCTGAGGTAGCGCAGAGGTTGGGCAGCATAAAAAAAAAAAAAAAAAAAAAAGAAGGCCTATGGGCATAAGTAAAGCACTGTCAAAAAAAATATAACTCACGATAACTACATAGCAAGCTCTCTTTGAAAACAAAGTATTTTATCCACATCAAATGTAATCTGCGCTCTACTCTTCATTCAAAGTAAACACACTGCTTGTTAATAAGGAATCATAGTCTCTAACAATAACAAAGAGACTTACGTCTATCCTGAGTTTTCATAAGCTGTAGGGCCATTGGAGAACTTTACAAAGTTAAACTTTACTGACTTGACTTGTACTAACTTAAGAAGCCTAACAGAACTTTCTTAAGACCTAACTAGTACTTTACAAGAACTGATAAATTTACTTACACTTAACTTGTAATTTACTTGCACGTAACTTAAAATGTACTTTCTATAACTAAATTAATTTGTACTTATCTAGTTCTTAGCTTGTACTTTATCTAGTTCATTAAAAAACTATTCCATAGAAATGGGTCTACTGAGGAGGTTGCACTTTTTTTGCAGAAGTGGTTCGTCTTCTTTATGTGGGGGTTTGTGACTTTGTTGCTTGGTTGGTGTTAGGTATCTGTATGCTAAAAATCCCCCCAACAACAGCAGCTCCCCAATACTTAATGATACATTCTTATTGTTTGATTGTAATTGTGTTTGTGTTGTTGTTATTGTGAGTTGTTGGTGCTGGTGTTGTTGTATTTACTATCTAACAATTTTTTGTTTTGCTGATTGGTTTGCTTTTCTCAGTCTGTGCCATTTAAACTAGTCTATGGCCGGCCGCAACCACCGCAGGATTTTTGTCTTAGTAACATTACTAACCGGGGTACATTCACTGTCGGTACATTTGGCTCCTGCGGGAGGGGTCCTGCGGAGCGTCGCGGCGGTTCTTTCTCCTGAGCGCTCATTTGTTTATTGCGATTAAAATTAATATGATCAAAATTATATGATTAAAGGAATTAATCCCATGATGAATGGGCATAACATGTCCCAAAATCTGTAATACTGGTCACATGCAAGAGGTTTCTAGGACTTCCCCCCCCCCCCCCCCCCCCCCCCCCCCCCCCCCCCCCCCCCCCCCTTGTTTAAACCGGATTCTTGTGATAGTCATATTTTAAATCTTCTTCTGAATCAACCGCGCCAATCTTATTACTAACTAAGCATATAAAAACTAATCATTGTCTGCCCACCGATCTACCATTTTTGACTCTACGCTGCTGCTTCGTACTAGCGTAGTAAACTTTTCAACGTCTGAAGTAGTCAGTTGCTGAAATTCTGTTCGGACACTTAGTTCAGTGCCTAAAATATGTTTAAGTTTTTCCACAAAGCAGCTAGAGAGTATAATCTTTCTTTATGGCAAGTGGTCTATGGAGTAGCCTGCGGAGTAAGTAGTCTGCTTGCTCCTCACACTTTTAATAGTTCGTCACAATCCATTTTTTAAAAACAATAAATAAATAACTTAATACTCTTTTAAACCTTGAGTTTAACTTGGTTATTTATGCAATGCCTTTCGTTGGCGTTATAGTATATTCAGCCCTGCTCAAATTGTTTGTTGGAATAAAAACCGCCGACATGGGAAAAGATTAGAAGATTCGCCAAAACTTAGTTGCAACCTTATTTTTAGCTTTAACAACAAAAGATTGTATGATTAAAAACGCACATAGACAGTCTTTCGTACTATGATTATTTAATTAATTTTTTTAATTAGTAAAAAGTTGAGTGAAAAGATTATCAATACGGATTTACCATTTGCGTGATTGGGGGTCTTAGTATAGGCTATAGTGTGTTAGCAAAAAAACATGTTTAAAAATGAGGCCTGCTGACCTAGGATGGTTAGACATTGAGGACGTTGTGAAGGTTATAGCTGTAATTATGCAGGTATTGCCTCAAAGACTTTCATGTTACACAGGGGGATTATCCCAGAAAATATCCTAATGCATAGAAAGATTAATCTAGAAATATTGATGTATAAAAGATGTCTGGTATTGGTTTGATGGTGCGAGGGAAGCGCTAGCTATTGTTTAACGCTTTAGCTTCTCTGGAAGCAATTATTTGGTTGTTAGTAAATGAGGTCCGATGAAGAGAGGAAAACGTCATAACAAGGCATTAGAAGATGTAGCCAAAGGCAAGAGATTGCTTATGAGAAAAAGACGAATTGCTCATAGACTTATATATAAAAAGTTTAAGAGAACAGGGGGCATGCCAGAGCACCACTTTACAGTCTTTGATGACGCTCAATGAATGACGTATTTACTTAGTGCGGGAAAGAAGTTTCTAACATCGCCACCGCCTGAACTTTGGACTTTTATTAACATCTGAGGAACAGAGTCTGCTGAGATAGTTTTTATTGCAGTTGGCATGACCTCATGTCCTATCTTGTTGCTCACTTTCTTGTGTAATTTAAAAAAAAAAAACAAATAATTACAGTCCTTCTTATGGACAATACGATGTTCAAATATATTATTCTCATAAAGGGTATTGGAAAGGAAAGACTGCTAATTGAATAACTGAGTAAGGCTGCTAGAGTGTCTAATCAGGATGCGAAGACGGGCTTTCAAAACAAGCAATTTGGCAATATAGCTGAGGCCTGCCCCAAAAAGAAATAAAAGGCCGAGATTTGGTCAGTTCAGTTCCAAATGTCACCCACCAGATGGACTTGCTGTATCTTCACATGACAAAGTTAGAAGAAAAAAGTTTAAGTATGCTCTGACAGTTGTAGACATGCTTCTAGATACAAAAGGAACGCTGAACCTTTAACGGATAAAAGTCAACTGCTCGTGGCTGTGCTTTACAACAAAATATACATGCGTGGCCCATTTAACAGTATCTTGGTATGATTCAAGTGATGATGAAAAAGGTTTTAAAGGTCGGTAAACCAGCTGTTTATATAAAACATCATGTTACCCAGTTAGAGAGGGATCCCAGGCAAACCATCGATAACAAGCCCTAGTAGAAAACTTTAATACGAATCTAGCTGAACGGCTGTTTTACTATCAATATCACAGTGAAATTAGGGTCACATACGAAGTACAGAGAAGCAACACAGAATGGGTTAGGAGATTGCCCAGCAGTCTTACGTGCCAATGAACAATGAAGAATTTTGCAACGGGGCCTTAAACCAGTGAACGCAATCAAATTTAAAAAAATTAGCATTACTGAAGATGTGCAGGGGACTCAAAAACTCTGGCCGTTTGGGCTTAAAAGTTAAGATACTGTATGCTCCTGGAGAGGCCCCCCCCCAGAGGTGATGTTAGAATTAGAGCTACCGATCTATATGGAGCGTAATGTAGATGAAGTTGATAGAATCATGAACAACATCCCCTCCGTATAGTATTTAAGAGCACACTCTTCTTCTAAAAAGCCGGCCTAAAAGATCTTGTGCGTGAAGAGCTGCAAGTTGTCCCGCCAAACAAGTGAGTTAACAAAAAAATTAGTTATTTATTTTTTTGCTAAACTTATT
The DNA here is from genome assembly GCA_018398815.1 of Conus ventricosus. NCBI lineage: Eukaryota > Metazoa > Mollusca > Gastropoda > Neogastropoda > Conidae > Conus > Conus ventricosus. The sequence goes on along the minus strand of CM031603.1, from coordinate 46,466,328 downwards.
TTTTGTTAAACGTTATTTTTCTGGGCCTATTTTGGTTTTAAATGATCATGTGTTTGTTTTTCAATGTTCTGTTTAATTTCATCAGTTGTCTACTGTCGTGAAGTAAAAGTTTTCTTTCTCCACTCCTTTTGAAGTTCAATTTTTTGCCGTCTGTATTCCTCACCGTCGGCCATAAGCTTCTGAAATTCATCGTCTGTAATGTTTTCATCCTGTAATGATTTGCTTATTCGTATCTCTATGAACAAAGTTTTGCTGATGCTAGGGCTTCATGGCCAGTGTGATTTTGTATTTTAGAGTATTAATTGTTGTAAAACAGTATTTCAATCATGGGAACATAGCGCCTAAACCAAACCAAGACCTCCTAAATGCTAAAGAGGCTGGCGCTCCAACCCCAAGTAGCGAAAACAGCGATAACATAGGACCAGCACTTAGCTAGCTACAGATGATGAGACTGTAAGTACATAAGTAAGGAGTATTTAAAGCTTTAGCATATTTCTTTCCTAGTATACTCTTATTACTGATCTAAGTCGCTTTTATTTCCTTTTGAAGTTCAGTTATTTGCTTTATTCTATAACTGTTGAACCGCCATTTTTTAAATAAGATTATTTTAAAAAATTAATCAAGAGAATAGAAAGAGTCTTTTTATTAATCCTTACTCGGCAGAACTTCATTCATCAGAGTAAAACGACAATAAAAATCAACATATTTAATGAATCGAGTAAGGTAACGAGTAATGTTAGTTTTTATCGAGTTCTGTTTAGTTTGGTTTTGTCAACATTCACAGTAACTTGTCAGAGTGATACATGGGGTGTGTATTGTCATCTCCGTTTTTAGAAATTGCAATTAACGAGCTTAAGAGGGGCATCTATGTTTTCAGCCTTTATTTGTACACCTCTGATAACGTATGCTTCTGGCAAACTAGGAACGTCCTCCTCGGAGTAATAATAAGCGAATAATCTTCGTCATTGACCTAGGTAGTGGCAGGTAGCTTTGGGTTATTTTCTAAGCCGATGGTGTCATCCCCACACTTCAGCTAATGATTCTTTCTCTGAGCATTTATTCAGAACCGGCCTCAGTTATTTCAATCTGTTTTTGTCTGTTGGGTGCCTGGAACTAAGCTAACAAGAATGGGGCCCTTCATTTTTAAACTAGTGGGGGGGGGGGGGGACCCGGGGGGGCTCTTATTTCTTAAAATGTTTTCCTTCATCAACAGTATACCTTAGGGTTTCGCCAGTTAAACTTTAAATTTTCTAGCAATGTTAGATAGCAAACGCCCATGCATTCTCTCTTTATGAAGTTTGTATTCATGTTTGCCAAAATCGGTTGCTTCTTAAATTTCTTATCTTGCTAGGGTGGATATTGCTTCGTTTTTGTCTTGTTTTAATTTCTGTTCGTTTGTATACCCCATCATCTGTGTACTCATATCCATAAACATTTCCTGGCACTCCTATTAGATCAATTCAGTTGTGTCTGTAGGTCTTTAGCTCTACTGCAGTGCATTTAGAGCTAGCTGTGCTTTTTGATTCTGGCCCCCGAGGGGACATTCTTTTTATGTTATAAAATTAAATTTAAATAAACAAATTGTTATTAAGCAGTAAATAATAAACAATCTACAATAAAAAAAGTATTGAAATCTGAGGGGGTCAGTCAGCAAGCATAGCTTAGCGTGCTTAGATTTTTTAAACTGCTCTTTTTATTTATTTTAGGCTCATCTTTGTCCCTTATTATATAATTTTGAATTAAACATTCTTCAAATCTATCTTTGTCCTTAGTGTAAAAATAATACAAACCGATTTTTTAACTGCGATCTAAAGTCTTTTAAGATCAGCATTGTATTGTTGAGTTAAGTGCCACACAGAATCTAAGGGTGACCCGTCCACTAAAGGCTAGCTTTGACAGAGCTTTTTTTTCTTTTTTTTTAACAATGTCTCGTTCAGCCGAACAGTCATCAATAATAAACAGTGTTTCAGTTCCCTCAAAATAGTCTATAGTAATGTTCTAAACAGTCTTCAGTTTGGCGCTTGGATCAAATAAATTTATTCTCGTCTGTCCAAATAAATCGTCCTTTCTTTGTAAGACTTGTTGTGCTTAATGGGTGTGCTGAATATAACATATGTGCTGTAATGTAACCTGTATATTGTTTGTTACAAATCAAGTACGAAGACAGTTTTCCCACCACCCAGTAATCCGCAGATAATTCGAGTACTGTGCGGATCTTTAGGAAGAAACTTCAAAACTAATCCATCTGTCTTTTATTTAGTTATTTCTTCTGCCATTTTAATAGCCACGTCTTTTAGCCTGTTTTCTGCAAATGTTTAACTGGCATCACAAACATAAAAACATGCATCTTTTATTGGGGCGTTTCCGTCTTCTTTCTTGTGAATATTTATTTTTTTACCATCTTGCCCTACCTTTTCTCCTCTTCGTAACAAACAAATCTGGGTGTCAAATGTAGATCTAAAATTTCTAGCCACAGCCCATATTTGGGTATTAAGTCGTCTTCGAGTCTACGAAGTAAAAAGCAAACACCCCCGAAGGTGTGGTGGAGGACCCAGAGGAGCACTGTCTGCACTGCCTTTGTGCAGTCCTGTTCCCACCCTTGGAGCCTTGGCTGTTGTTGACGATGGGTACAGGCACGCGCAGGAAACTCCATTAAGTATATCAAGGGACATAACTGCTCCCGAAACAGAGGTTAAATTAGACTACATGATGCAGCTCATACAGCTCTTAAAAGTAGCATCCCCCATGGGGTACCAGCCCGTATTTCATGACTGCAGAGCCACCGGCGAAAAACACCCCCTCCAGCATGCCGAGCACACCCACAGACCCAACCACCCTGCCCTCGGACTGATGAAGACAGTGCCATCCAGCACAGCAGCCGTTCGCCATACGGTCTTATTTGTTGCCCTCAAGAGAGAATCCAAAGTTGTGTCTTCACATGTCAACAGGACTTTTTTCCCTGTGGAACACAGCGCGGCCTCAAGGGTGGTACAGGAAACTGCTCTAAGGGCAGGTGAAGACAGTGCTCCTCTGGGTCCTCCCCTAGCACCTCTGGTTGTGTTCTTTTTCTTCTTTGCCTATAATAGGCTGACCCTGGAGAAAGGTCCAGTGACGGTGAGGAAAGACCCCACTGGACCACAGGGAAAGTCCTGTTGACAGTGTGGAAAGACTACACTTTGGATTCTCTCGCTGAGGGAGCCATAAGACCGTATGGCGAAACTTGGGCTGTGTCTGGAGTGGCACTGTTTATCAGTCGGGGCAGGGGTGGGGTGGGGTCTGGGGTGTGTCGGCAGCTGGAGGGTGGTGTTTTCGCCGGTGGGCTCTGCAGTCATTGAAATACGGGCTGGTATACACACAGGGGGATGTACTGTAAGGTGTTGATGAGCTGCATCCTGTATAGTCTAATTTACCTCGGTGCGGGAGCAGTTATGTCCCGGGATATCTTTAATGGGAGTGTCCTGCGCGATGCCTGTACATCGTCAGCGCCCCCCCCCTCAGGACGCAGGCCTCAAGGTGTACAGGGACGGCTCTAAGGCAGGTTGGGAAGACAGTGCTCCTCTGGGTCCTCCCAAGCACCTTCGGGTGTTTCTTTGTGCTTCTTTGGCCTTACTAGTCTGGTCCCTGGAGATAGGTCCAGTGCGGTGAGGAATGACCCCATGACCACAGGGAAAGTCTAGTTGACAGTGGGAAAGGACTACAAGCTGGGATTCTCTCGTGAGGGCACATAAGACCGTATGGCGAAAAGCTTGGCTGTGTCTGGAGTGGCACTGTCTTCATTGTCCGTTGGGAAGGGGTGGTTGGGTCTGTGGTGAGCTCGGCCGCTGGAGGTGGTGTTTTCGCGGTGGCTCGGCATGTAATGAAATACGGGCTGGTTCACCATGGGGGATGTACTTTTAGGCTGTTATGTAGTGCATCCGTAGTCTAATCTTACCCTCTGTTCGGGAGCAGTTAGTCCCTTGATAATCTTTTGAGTGTCCGCGCGTGCATGTACCTCATCGTAAACACGCGCAGTGCCTCAAAGGGTGGTACAGGACTGCTCTAAAGGCAGGTGAAAGACAGAGCTCCTCTGGGTCCTCCCCAGCACCTTCGGGTGTTTCTTTTTTCTTTCGTCTTCGTGTCTTACATCATAGAGGCGAAGTTTTTTACATACAAGATCAAACTGTAGGATCTCTTTGCCTTCCTCAGCGACAACTTTCTTATTTCATCGAAAAGTGTTGGTGAGGTAAAAAGGCCCGACGAATTCATCTGATCAGACTTGCCATTATCGCACAGTCAACCTTCTCAATTTTTGGATTATAAAAACGTTCTGATTCTCTATGAATTGGAGTTGTTTCTTCAGTAAAACAAGACTAAATTCCTTTTAAAGACTTCAGAGACTGATTTAGATGGTATGTTCCAGAGAGTGTCTCGCGTTTCTATTTTCTGAATGGAGTGTATAACCATTTCATAATAAATAACGTTTTACTTTTATTACTGGGTTTAAGATTGTTCTGGCTAGTTCAGGGTAGTAACAACATCAAACTCAAGAGAAATGTACTGACTGTGTATTTAGCTTCAGGGTTGCAGACAGAAACACAAAATCGCTAGGATTTAATGTCAGTGCATTAGTAAGTTTTCTTTTATGTGCACCTTGGTAGATGGCGTATGCGTCTTTAACAACTCTATCTAGAGGGATGCATGAATCTGTTGCCAAATGCTTCTGTACTGCCTCATCTTTAAACATTCATTCTTCTGCATCCCCCGCTTTACGCCTGTGCTTGAGCGTTTGGGCTTGTATTCCCTGATAAACTTTCTCGTTCTTTCTTTTTTCAGGCAGCCATTAGATAGAATAGAGGGCAAAATATGTCTGCCTCGCCCTAGTACAAAAAGACGCTCTTCACTCCAGTTTACTTGCCATATGTTTAACGATAGCCCTGCCTTAAATTAGCAACAACAGTAGCATTAGGATTTCGATGTAATATCTATTTTTGAATGATTGTTTAGCAGTGCTGGCATTTATAACATCGCCAGCGCCAAGATTCAGGGAAGATATCTATTAAAGTTTGTCCAGGGTGAAAATGTTGATGGAGTATTTACACTAATTTACAGTTTGCCTTACACCTTTTACCGCCATGGGGTTCCTTCTCTTTTCTGTAAGGGATCGAGGTCACAACCATATGGTTCATTTTTTATCAACCAAAAAAGATATATAAAAAATATGGATGTAGATTTTGAACGCGATTTTATCCGATTGAAGATGAAGAAGATGACACAGAAACGGGGTCCTTCATTGCAAGAGAGCTGTGAAGGAAGCAGCAGCAGGCAAGGAGAGGATTAAGTCAAATTACGATTGCTAGTACGAATTGAATCTTTTATATAGCCAGATGGGGCCGAGAGCAGCCAGAAGCACTTAGGGTTTTCTGATTTTTCAACAGATAAAAAAAATAATATTTGTATGTAAGAACTAGTAAAGGAAAGCGTGTGCGGCTTACTGCAAAACCAGACCAACCAGTTTTTAAGCAGGGGCACAATTCTTAGAGATCTCCCTGCTGTTGACCAAAGGCAATTAAACTTTATTGACAATTTAAGGCCTGAGGCTGTTAGTCTTTTACATAACTTGGGGCAAGAGTTGCCAACACAATCTGAAATACAAAACATACCTCTTCAAGAATTAAATCGAACAGCAGATGAACTAATAGGAGAAAATTGAAATGAGTTTTAATGAGGAGACACAGTTAAAAACATTGAAGATTCTCCATTGCCTATGCGTGAAATCCTGGGGCTTAATGAGGCTTTACGGACAATAAGGGGTGAACTAACAAACAATTTAGCAAACTTGGTGAGCTGGATAGAGAGATAGAGAAGAAAAAAAAAAACTGGCTGATGCAGACGAAAAAAAATTTAGGGCGAGAAGAAAAGGCTAGAATACAGCAGAAAATACAAGATTTAAGGCTACAAAGGGCGGCCAGGTTAGAAGTGCTGTCTACTAACAGGGCGCAGCTAGCATCACAAACAAGCAGAATAAGAGAAACTATAAACAGAATACTTTATGAAAACACTACGCTAGAGAACTATAAAAGGGGCATTCTGGCTCATCCGGTCTCAACCAGTTTTTGACCGGGTGACTCCAGAATGCCCCTTTTATAGTTCTCTGACATGTAAGACTTCAATAACCAAAAAATAACGACCCTACAAACAAACATACTGTGTAGGATTATCCGTTTTCAATACTAATTTACTAAATGTTTTAGATTTTAGTTTTTGCTTAATCCTGCGTTTTTCCTGATCATTTTCAATAACATCATTTTCGCGCAAACATTCATCAAATGAGTCTCTGTCTTTCATGTGAAATAAAACTACAGTCTTTAACTGTTCTCTAAAGTCTTTTAAAACTGAGTTATATTTTTGACATAAAATCCACACACTTATCCTCGCATGTCTTCCGCTGAAAGCCAGTTTTGACAAAGTATTTCTTTTTTTAACTATGTCTCTTTCTGCCGAACAGTCATCTATAATAAATAGTGTCTGCGTTCCTTCAACAGTCTATAAAACTTTTCTAAACACTCACTCAGTTTATTGCTAGGATCAACTAAATATATGTTATCATCTGTCCATATAAACCTTCTATTATGATATGCTTTGTTCCATTTAAGCGTTGGACAGAAAATCACAATATGATTAAAATTATAGTGATAAACTGTTTGTAATAGGTCTAGGACAAATATTGTTTTTCCACAACCAGTCTGCCCACAAATCAATGAACAATGAGGAGTTTTTGTCATAAAGTTTAACTGCTCCATAGTTTTATAACAGAATTTTAATCTATCCAGTTATTTATGTTTATCATACTCTCTGTCAAAACTTGTTCAGTATAATAAAACCTATAAGGTCTAAATGTGTAAGATTAATCCAATTCAGTTCTGTAAGATTGTCTCTATTTAGACTAAATTGATTTTTTTGCTTGTTGTTATGACCTTAATATCCTCGCCATTGTGAAGAACGACGACAGTAACTTTAAGACTGTCAACGTCTAAGTTTTGCCAGCTAATTAGAATTCCTTTTAGAAGGACGTCACTAACGCCCACAACCCCATCCCTCCCACATCTTTTAAGACAGAAATTTTAAATATCATTGTGAATGTGTCTCCTAATTTCATTTGCGGAATGAACTGTAATTTTGTAGAAGCATCTTTCAAAACTGATTCTCTTCTGTGGAGGATGTACTGTTTATTCTCATACGGCTTTATTTCAATCTCTTTCGACTATTGTCCTCTGGCATAAGACTTACATGTAAAGGACCAGAGTTGAATGCTTTTCTGAAACTTTTTTGACGGTCAAAAAATGTAAATGGGCTTATGAATTCAAATTTTATGTCCCATTCTAAATATGGTTCTAAGTGCCATTTGCTGTCAGGTTTTCGAACTATTTTATATTCATACTGGCCCGCATTATTTGCTTCTACATTGCGCAGTTGTTCTAGTTTAGGAAACTTTTTGCTGTCACCTACTTCTTTACGTTTATAATCACCATCTTTAGTGTACTCAAAACCATACAAAGCGACTATCTCACCATTCTGTTCAAAGTCCGCAACGTCTGCAAGGTCTTTTAATTCTAAAGTTATACACCTCACAGGCGCTAATGTAACTCCTGATTCTTCTGGCCCACGCGACATTTTTTAGTACAGTTTATTATTTTATTTCTAAAACAATGTGTAGGTTATCACATTTCACAACTTTCCCCGCTTTGTCTTTGATTTTTATATTAAATGTTCCAACCCTCCCACAAACTAATCTTTTAAACTGTAAATTAGGGAATTGTATAATTTCATAATCGCAATATGCAGCTTTCCTGACGGAAGAGCTCTTAAAACAGTTGAGGGCCTTCCATCATATAAGTTTTCATCAGTGCTCAGCTCGTCCAAATGAACATAGAGTAATGAATGTAATGCAAGATCGAGCGGATTTTCTCCCTCAAACGTAGTTTTGTCTGGCGCAACTCTAAAACTATGAATGGGTCGATTGGTAGTTGTAAAGCCTAACATTTTAGCTAGCTCTTTATCAAAATAGTAACCTACTTCTTCTTCTTCAGGCTAAAGGTCAACATTGTTTTCAGATTCGCATTGTTAAGTTTGAGAGTAATGTCAAAGTTACTCATTGCTTCTTTTAGTGAGCAAAACCCGTAATAACATCAGGTATGGTTAACTGGCTAACTAATTGTCCTCTATTATTAACTTTTTTAATCTTATTATTCTCCTTGGATTCACTTATATTAAACCATACGACTTTGTAAAATATTTCATGGAGCGCGACCGTTCTGGTTCCGCAATCGTTATCGATAGCATGTTCTAAAAACGAAGAATGGTCTTGGGTTGTTATTGTTACAAACATTTTTTAAACGAAATAAAAATGATTCCCTTT
>CM031603.1:46424075-46448800 GCA_018398815.1 Conus ventricosus | reverse complement strand
AAGATCTAATAGCCAATAACATTAACAAACACTACAACTGAGTCAAGAACAGAGTAATTGTTTCAAATATATGGTAAAGGCAATGAAGTTGATCCATCAGTATACCATCAATACCGATGTCTAGGAGCTCTCTTCTCTTGGGCATTGAATCAGCAAATGACTGACATTTAAGGATTTCCCACACATACATTTAACATTATGACAATATTTTGTTTTCAACGCGTTCAAATGGAATCTATGGATTAAGCTTTCAATCTCCCTTGACGAGGAGGAGACTTGTTTGAACATTTTCCCATTGTACCCATCACTAAATTTTACACAATTGTGATAATATTGAATGTCTGAGTTCATCAATGAGGTTTTAACTTTTTCTCTTGATGTGAATTTATAATTGAAAAACATTCATTCAAATCTCAGGGAACTTAAACTTCAGAGCACTGACTGCAAAGCGTATAAAATTGGCCTTGGGGTTCCCACACATACATCTAACTTAGGGACCTATAATGAAGCAGGGATCTTACCCCTTTCAGAACTTCGGAAAGCTTCTACTTCAAAATTTGTCTTAAAGAGCTTTTCACAAAACAATTTTTGCTCATCAGAAGTATGTTTAAAATCAGAGAAGGATTTCGGAAAACGTGCCTAAAACATACAGTCAGCAAGGTTCGATTTACTCATTTTCCTCTGATCTTCTAAAGGATACCAAAACAGATAAAAATAACTAGCCCAAAAGCCCACGTATTCACCTTACCAAAATGGGAACAATGTAAAGCCTCCTTTGATATTGATTATACAGATGTTTCAAAAAAGGATTGTCCACATATCTTAAGAACATCTGTTTACACTCATTTAGAAACTAAGTACAATCATCATTTGAAAATTTTTACAGATGGCTCAGTGCTAGAAAATAATAACACGGAGCAGCCTTCATAATCCCTAGCCTCAAAGTAGAAAACCTCTTCTATCTTGGTAAACAGTTACCGATATTCAGTGCCGAATTACTTGCTATACTTAAATCGTTAGATTTTATTCTAAATTTTCCAATGAAAAGTTCACAAATTCTAATAGGATGATTCTAAAGCAGCAATTCACTCGATTAAGTCTGCATGTCCTTCAATCCGATTTGATATGATATTTGAAATTCATACATTATTCACCTTTTATCCATGCAAGGCATTACTGTCACTTTTTGTTGGATCCCCCCTCATTGTGGTATAGGACCCAACGAGCGTGTAGATCAACTTGCACGAAAAGCAGCTCAAAATGTCAATTACGCAATACCACTCAAAGTTCCCTTAGATTTGTTGTGTGTGTGTGTGTGTGTGTGTGTGTGTGTGTGGTGTGTGTGTGTGTTGCGTGTGTGTGGTGTGTGTGTGTGTGTGTGTGTGTGTGTGATTGTTGTGTGTGTGTTTTGTGTGTGTGGTGTGGTGTGTGTGTGTTGTGAGAGGGGGGGGGGGGGGAGTGCGTGTGTGCGTGTGTGTGTATGTGTGTGAACGTGCATTACAGAGACAACCTCCAGCATACTTACCAGCAGCAGGTGAAGGTTCAGTACATGTCTCTGTGCCCTGAGCATGCTCGTCATCATCCCCTTCACCAGCTGCAGGGACGGCTTTCCTGCCTTGACAGTTTCAAATCTTTTCTCAGTGTGAGTGTTGACCGTTGGACGTTGTCTTCACCTTTTTGTGACTGAGCCGATTTTCTTGTCTGCTTCTTGTTCTGGGGCTTTTTCCTCAGATATTCCAGAGCAGGCTGTAAGCAGACAAACACAAAATACGGCACATATGTCATTGGCAGATATATACACATTCCATCATGTATACCTTCCATAAACACAGGGTCTAGGGTGCCATGACAGACACATGACAACCATGTGCTGCCACTTCAGCGATCATCCTAGTAGTTCAGTGACAGACACATGACAGTGATGTTGCTGCTCCTAAACGTTCATATAGCATTCCAGTGACCGTTACATGAAAGACTATGTTGCTGCTACTTTCACAGTAACATAAGTACAGCACACACACACATGGCAATAACACTTGTAGTAGGTCAAACAATAACATAAGTACAGCACACACACACCATAGGAGCATGCAGTAAGTGTGCATGTTCCCCAATGGCCATCATGTGCACAGTTCCAGTGGGATCAGGAGGCCTGCAAGTGTTGTCTGATAAGACAGCGCTATGTTCCCCAATGGCCATCATGTGCACAGTTCCAGTGGGACGTCAGGAGGCCTGCAAGTGTTGTCTGATAAGACAGCGCTATGTTCCCCAATGGCCATCATGTGCACAGTTCCAGTGGGAGTCAGGAGGCCTGCAAGTGTTGTCTGATAAGACAGCGTGTTCACAAAGCACATCGTCAGCAATGTGGGCACAGTGCAATTTGTTCTCTGAGCTTTGGGGGTTTTTTTTTTGGGGGGGGGTTTGGTCCCCCGGGGGGTTTTTTTTTTTCCCCCAAAACCCCCCTTTTTTCCCCCCAAAAAAACCCCCCCCGGGTTTTTCCCCCCCCGGGGGGGGAAAAAGGGCCTTTTTTTTTGGGGGTTTTTTTTTTTTTTTTCCCCTTGGGGGGGTTTTTTTTAAAAGGTTTTTTTGGGTTTTCCTTTTTTTTTCCTTTAATAAAAAAGGGGTTTGGGGAAAAAAAAAATCCCTTTTTTCCCCCAAAAACCCCTTTTTTTCCCCCCGGGGTTTTGGGGCCAAACCAATAAAACCCCCCGGAAAATTTTCCCCCAAAAAAAAAAAAAAAACCCCTTAAAAAAAAACCTTTAAGGCCCAAAAAAAATTTTTTTCCCCCCAAAAAAAAAAGGGGGGAAAAACCCCCCCGGGGGGGGGGAAAAAATGGGGGTTCCCCCCCAAAAAAAAAAACCCCCCCCCTTTTTTTGGGCTAAAGGCCAATTTTTTTAAAAAGGGCCCCAATTTTTCCCCCGGGGCCCCCCGGGGGGGGGGGCCCCCTTTCCCAAAAACATTTCCGGGGGGGGGGAAAAACCCCCCGGGGTTTTTTTAAAAAATTTTTTTTTTTTTTTTTTTTTTTTTTTAAGTTTTTTTTTAAAATTTTGGGGGGGGCCCCCCCCCCCCCCGGAAAAAAAAAAACCCCCCCCCCCCCCCCCCCCCCCCAAATCCCTTTGTTATTTTCCCCCCCCCCCCCAAAAAAAACCCCCCCAAAAAAAAAACCCCCCCCACACAAAAAAAAAAAAAAAAAAAACCCCCCCCCCAAAAAAAAAAAAAACCCCCCCCGGGGGGGGGTTTGGGGGAGGGGGGGGGAACTTTTTTTCCCCGGGGGGAAAAAAAAACCCCAAAAAAAATTTTCCCCTTTTAAAAAATTTTTTTTTCCCCTTTTGGGGGGGGTTTTTTTTTTTTTTTTTTCCCCCCCCCCCCCCCCCCCAAAACAAAAACCCCCCAAACAAAACCCCAACACACCCCCCCAAAAACCCAAACCCCAAAACCAACAAAAAAAAAAAAAAAACCCCAAAAAAAAACCACCCCAAAAAAACAAACCGGAGGGGAAAAAAAAAAACCCCCCCCCCAAAAAAAAACCCCTTTTTTGGGGGGAAAAAAAAGGGTTTTAAAAAAAAAAAAACAAACCCAAAATTTAATTTAAAAAAAAAAAAAAATTTGTTTTAAAAATTTGGGGAATTTGGGGTTTTTTTTAAAAAAAAAAAAAATTTTTTTTCCCGGGGGCCTTTTTTAAAAAAAAAACAAAAAAAAAAAAAATTTTTTTTTAAAAAAAAAAACCCGAAAAAAAAAAAACCCCTTTTTTTTTTTTTTTTTAAAAAAAAATAAAAAAAAAAGTTTTTTTTTTTTTTTTTTGGGGGGGGGGGTTTTTTTTTAAACTTTTTAATTTTTTCTTTTTTTTTTTTTTTAAAAAAAAACCCCAAAAAAAAAAGGGGGGCCTTGGAATTTTTTTTTTTTTTTAAAAACCCTTTTTTTTATTTAAACTTTGGCCCCCCCCCTTTTTTTTAAAAAAAAAAAACCCTTTAAAAAAAACCCCCCCCAAAAAAAAAATAAAACAAATAAAAAAAAAATTTCCCCCTTTTTAAAAAAAAAAAAAAAAAAAAAAATTTTTTTTAAAAAAAAAAAAAAATTTTAAAAAAAAAACCCCCAACCCCACCTTTCAAACCCAAATTTTTTAAAAAAAAAAAAAAAACCCCAAAAAAAAAAAAATTTTTTTTGGGTTTTGGGGGGGCCCCCCCCCAAAAAAAATTTTTTTTTGCCGTTTAACCCTTTAGGGGTTTGAAACCCCCTTATTTCCCTTTTCCTGGTTTTCCCTTTTTCCCCCCCCCCAAAAAATTTTCCCCCTTTCCCCGGGGAAAAAGGGGAAAAAAAACCCCCCAAAAAATTTAAATTTTTTTGGGGCCCCCAAAAAAATTTTTTTTTCATTTCCCTTTTTTTTGGGGAAAAAAAAACCCCGGGTTTTTTTTTTTCCCCCCCTTTTAAAGGGGGCCCCCAATGGGGGTCCCCCTTTTTTTTTTCCCCCAAAAAAAAAAAAAAGGCCCCCCTTTTTTTTTTTTCCCCCCCCTTTGGAAAAAAAACCCCTTTTTTTTTTTTTCCTTTTTTTCCCCCCTTTTTTAAAAATTCCTTTTTTAAATTTTTTTTTTTTTTTTTTCCCTTTTTTTAAAAAAAAAATTTAATGAAAATTTTTAAAAAAGGGGGTTTTTTTTTAAAAAAAAAAAAAGGACCAAAACAAAAAAAACCCCTTTTTATTTTTCCCCAAAAAAAAATTTTTTTAAAAAAAAAAAATTCTTAAAATTTTGAATTTTTCCCCAAAAAAAAAAAGGTTTTTTTTTTTAATTTGGGGTTTTTTAAAAAAATTTTTTTTTTTTCCAAAACCCCCTTTTTAAAATTTTCCCCCCCCCCAAAAAAAAAAATTTTCTTTTTTTTTCCCAAAAATTTTTCAAAAAATTTTTAAAAACCCCTTATTAAAAAAAAAAAAATAAAAAAAAAGGGGCCCCCCCCCCCTTTTTTTGGGGGAAAAAAATTCTTTTTTTAAAAAAACCCTTTTGGCCCAAAAAAAATATTTTGGGAATTTAAATTTAAAAAAAAAAAACCCCAAAAATGGGGTTTTTTTTTTAAAAACCTTTTTTTTAAAAAAAAGGGGGGGTTAAAAAAAAGGTTTTTAAAAAAAAAATTTTTCCCCCCTTTTAAAAAACCCCCGGGCCCCTTTTCCCCCTTTTTTTAAAAAAAAAAAAAAGCAAAAAAAAAAGAAAATTTTTTTTTTAAAATTTTCCCCTTTTTGGGGGAAAATTTTTTTTTTTTTTAATTTTTTTTTTTTACCCCCCCCTTCATTTTTTTTTGGGGGAAAAAAAAAAATTTTTTTTTTTTTAAAACCCCCCCATTTTTTTCCCCTTTTTTTGGGGGCCCTTTTCCCCAGGGAAAAACCTTTTTTTTAAAAACCCAAAAATGAAAAATTTTTTTTTTAAAAAAGGTTTCCCCCCCATTTAAAACCCTTTAAACAAAAAAAAACCTTTTTCCCCCTTTTAAAAAAAAAAAAAATTTTTTTTGGGGTGTTTCCCCCCTTTTTCTTTAAGGGAAAAATTTAAAATTTTTCCCCCCCTTTTTTTTTTTTTTTGGGGGGTTTTTTTTTCCCTTTTAAAAAAACCCCCAAAAAAAAAAATTTTAAAAAAATTTTTTTTTTTTTTAAAAAGGGGGAAAAAAAAAAATTTTTTTGCGGTTTTTAAAAAAGGGGGTTTTTAAAAAAAACCCAAAAAACCCCCCCCCCAAAAAAAGGGCTTTAAAAAATTTTTTTAAAAAAAGGGGAAACCCGAAAAAAACCCCCCCCGGGGGTTTTAAAAAAACCCCCTTAAAGGGAAAAACCCCCCCTTTTTTTTGGGGGGGAAAAAAAAAGGGGGGGAAAAAAGGGGGCCCCTTTTTGGGGGGCTTTTTGGGGGAAAAAATTTTTTTTTTTTTTTAAGGGTTAAAATAAAACCCCTTTTTTTTGTTTTCCCCAAAAAAAAGGAAAAAAGGGGGCCCCCTTTGGTTTTTTAACCCGGAAAAATTGGAAAACCCTTTTTTTTTAAAGGGCCCCAAAAAAATTTTGTTTTTTTTTTTAAAAAAAAAAAAAAATTTTTTTTTTTTGGGGGGGAAAAAAAGGGGAAAAAAAATTGGCCAAATTTTTTTTTAAAAAAAAAAAAAAAAAACCCCCGTTTTTTTTTTGGGGTTTTTTCCCGGGGGAAAAAAAAAAAATGGGGGGGGTTTCCCCCCAAAAACCCAAAAAATTTTTTTTTTTAAAAAAACCAAAGGGCTTTTTCCCCCATTAACAAAACCCCAAAAAAAAATTTTTGGTTTCGGGAAAAAAACCCAAAAATTTAAAAAAAAGGTTCCTTTTTGGGGTTTTTTTATTTTAAAAGGGGGGTTTTGGGTTAAGGGAAAAAATTTCCCGAAAAAACCCCCCCCCTTTTTTTTTTTTTTAAACAACAATGGCCCCCCAAAAACCCCGGGGGGGTTTTAAAAACCCCCCAAGGGAAAAGGGGCCAAAAAAATAAAAGAAATAAAAACCCCTTTTTTTTTTTTAAAAAAAAAAAAAGGGGTTTTTTAAAAAAAATTTTAAAAGGGGGGGGCTTTTTTTTTTCCCCCCCCAAAAAAAAAAGGGGTTTTTTTTTCCCCCCCCAAAAAAAAAAAAAAAAGGCCCCAAAAAAAAATTTTGGGGGAAACCCCCCCAAATGGGTTTTTTTTTTGGGGAAATTTTTTAAAAAAAAAAAAAAAGGGGGCCCGGGGGGGAAATTTTTGGGGCCCCCCGGGGGGGGGGGTTTTTTAAAAGGGGAAAATTTGGGGGAAAAAAAAAACCCCCCCGGGTTTAAAAAAATTTTCCCCAAAAAAAGGGGGGGGGGCCCCCTTTTTTTTTTTTAAAAAAAAAAAATTTTGGGTTTTTTTGGGGTTTTCCCCGGGAAAAGGGGTTTTTTTTGGGAAAACTTTTCCTTTTTAAAAGGGGAAAAAAATTTTTTTGGGGAAAAAAAAAATTTTTTTTTGTAAAAATTTTTTTTGGGAAAAAAAAATTAACCAAATTTTTTTGGGGGGGGGAAACCCAACCCCCCCAGGGCCCCCTTTTCCGGGGGCCCCCCCCCCCCCCCCCCCCCCCCCCCCCTTTTCCCCCTTTTTTTTTTCCCCCCCCCAAAAAGGTTTTTTTTTCCCCCCCCCCAAAAATTTAAAAACCCCTTTTTTGGTTTTTAAAAACCCGCCCCAAAAAAAAAAGGGGGGGAAAAAAAAAAAAAATTCCCTTTTTTTAAAAAAAAAAAAAAAAATGGGTTCCCGGGGGCCCCCAAAAAAAAAAATTTGGGGAAAGGGCCCCAAAGGGGTTACCCGGGGAAAAAATTTTTTTTGGGGGGGGGGGCCCCCTTTTTCCAAAAAAAAAAAAAGGGGGGAAAATTTTTTCCCCCAAAAAAAATTTTTTTTAAAAAAAAAAAATAAAAAAAAAGGGGGGGGGGTTTTTGCCCGCTTTAAAAACAAAAGAAAGGGGAAAAAAACCCCCTTTTTAAAAACCCAAAACAAAGGGAAAACCCCTTTTTTTTTTAAACCCAAAAAAAAAAAGGGGGGGGGGTTTTTTAAGGGGTTCCTTTTTCCCCAAAAAAAATTTTTTTTTAAAGGGGGAAAAAGGGGGTTGGGGGGCCCCCCCCCGGGGGGCCCAAAAAAAAAGGGGGGGGGGTTTTTTTTTTAAAGGGGAAAAAAAAAAAGGGGGGTTTTTTTGGGGTTTTTTAAAAAAACAAAATTTTTTTAAAAGGGCCCAAAAAAAAAATTGGAAAAGGGGGGAAAAGGTTTTCCCCAAAAGGGGGTTTTTTTTTAAAAAAAACCCCCCGGGGGGAAAAAATTTTTTTTTCCCCCCAAAAAACCCCCTTTTTTTTTGGGGTTAAAAAAGGCCAAAAAAAAATTTTTTTTAAAAAAATTTAAATTTTGGGTTTTTTGGGGGGGGGTTTTTTTTTGGGGGGGGGGGGGTTTTTTTTTTTTCCCCAAATTTTAAAATTTTTTTTTTTAAAAAAAAAAAAAAATTTTAAAAGAAAAAAAAAAAAAAGGGAAAAAAAAAGGGGGGGGAAATGAAATTTTTTTTTCCCCCCAAAAAAAAATTTTTAAAAAAAAAATTTTTTTTTAAAAAAAAAAAACTTTTTTAAAAAAAAAAAAAAAAAGGCCCCCCCTTTTTTTAAAACCTTTTAAAAAAAAGGGAAAAAAAAATTTTTTTTTTAAATTTTTCCCGGGGGGCCCCCCCCCCAAAAAAAAAAATTTTAAAAAAAAAAATTTAAAATTTTAAAAACCCCCCCTTTTTTTTTTTTGGGGGGGAAAAAAGGGGGTTTTTTCCTTGGGTTTAAAAAAAAAAAAGGGGGGGGTTTTAAAAACCAAAAAAAAAATTTTTTTTTTTTTTTTTGGGCCGGAAAATTTTTTTTTTTTTCCGGGAAAAAGGGGAAAAAAAAACCCCCCCCCCCAACCCCCCCCCCCCCCGGGAAACCAAAAAAAAAACCCCCCAAAAAACCCCGGGGGGAAAAAAAAAGGAAAGGGGCCCGGGCCCCCCCCCCCAAAAAAAAAAAAAAAAATTTTTTTTTTTTTTTAAAAAAAATTTCCAAAAGGTTTTTTTAATTTAAAACCCCCTTTTTTTTCGGGGGGAAAAAAAAAAAACGGGGGGAAAAAAAGGGGGAAAAGGAAAAAAAAATTTTTTTTGGTTTTCCCTTTTTTTTTCCTTTTTTTTGGGGGGGGGAAAAAAATTCAAAATTTTTTTTTACTTTTTTTTTAAAAATTTAAAAAAAATTTTTTTCCAAATAAAAAAGGGGGGTTTTTCCCCCAAAAAATTTTTTTCAAGGGTTTAATTTTGGGTTTTTTAAATTTTTTTTCCCCAATTTTTTTTAATTTTTTTAAAAAAAAAATTAAAAAACCCCCCCTTAAAAAAATTTTTAAAAAAATTTTTTTTTTTTTTGGGGGTTTTTTTTTAAAAAAAAAAGGGGGTTTGGGAAAAAACCCCTTTTTGGGGGGGGTTTTCCCTTTTTTTTTTTTCCCCCCCCCCCCGGGGAAAAATTTTAAACCCCCCCCCTTTTTCCCCCGGGGAAAAAAAAATTTCCCCCCCGGGGAAATTTTTTTTTCCCCCTTTAAATTTTTTCCAAAACCAAAAATTTTTTTTTTTGGAAAAATTTTTTTAAAAAAAATTTTTTTTAAAAAAAAAAATTTTTTTTTTTTAAAAAAAACCCCAAAAATTTTTTTTTTTTTTAAAATTTTGGGCCCTTTTCAAATTTTTTTTGGTTTTTTTTAAAAAAAATTTTTCCCCTTTGGGAAAAAAAAATTTTTTTTTTCCCCCCTTTTTTTTTTTTTGGGGGGCCCCCCCCCTTTTTTTTTTTTATTATTTTTTGGAATTTTTAAAATTTAAAAAAAACCCCCGGGGGGGAAAAAAAAAAAAAAAAAAAATTTTAAAAAACCCCCCCTTTTTTTGGGGGTTTTTTTTTTTCCCCAAAAACCCCCCCCCAAAACCTTTTTTTAAACCCCCAAAAAACCGGGTTTTTTTTTCCCCCCCAAAAAAAAAAAAGGGGAAAAAACCCCGTTTTTTTTTAAAAAAAGGTTTTTCGGGGTTTAAACCCAAAAAACCCCCCTTTAAAAAAAATTTTTGGGGGTTTTTTTGGGGGGGGGGTTAAAAAATTTTAATTTTTTTTTAAAAAAAAAAAAAAGGGGGTTTTTTTTAAAATTTGGCCCCTTTTTAAAAAAAGGGGGGAAAAAAAAAAAATTTTTTTCTTTTAAAAAAATTTTTTGGGGAAAAAAAATTTTGGGGGGTTTTTGGGGGAAAAAAAAATTTTTTTTTTCCCCCCATTTTTTTTTTTTTTTTTTTTTTTTTTTCCCTTTTTTTTGGGGCCCCCCTTTTTCCCGGGCCCCCCCCTTTTTTTTTTTAAAAATTTTTTTTCTTTTTTTTTTAAAAATCTTTTTTTTAAAAAAAAAAAAAATTTTTAAAATTTTTTTCGAAATTTAAAATTTTGGGTTTTTAAAAAATTTTAAAAAAAAAGCAATTATTTAAAAAAAAAAAAAAAAAAGGGGGGGGTTTTTTTTAAAAAAAATTTTTTTCCCCCAAAAAAAAAAAAAAAAAAGGGAAAAATTTTTCCCCCTTTTTTAGACAAGGACGCGCTTCTTTCCCCACGCTAAACTTCCCGGGGTTTTAAATGACGTCATGACGCGAAACCCAAGTGCGCAGAAAGGATGGTAGAGAAAAGTGGAGAAGAAGAGTGGAAGGGGTGGGTGGGTTTGTGTGTGTGTGGGGTTGTGTGTGTGATATAAGCACTTGATCTGTAAACTTAATTAGCGGCATCTGACACAGTGGGGGAGGGCCTCTTTGCTTTTGGGTTGCGGTTCTTTACAATCGGTAGGCTTCCCGGGCTTGGGGATTTTTTTTGTCGGTACGCGGCTTTTTTTATGGGTAAATTACCGGCAGTTGCCGGTTAACGCGATCCCTGATATAGGTAAAGGCAATGAAGTTGATCCATCAGTATAACCATCAATACCCGAATGTCTTGGGAGCTCTCTTGCTCTTGGCATTGAATCAGCAAATGACTGACATTTAAGGATTTCCCACACATACATTTAACTTTAAATGACAATATTTTGTTTTCAACGCGTTCAAATGGAATCTATGGATTAAGCTTTCAATCTCCCTTGACAAGGAGGAGACTTGTTTGAACATTTTTCTCATTGTACCCACCCACTAAATTTACACAATTGTGATAATATTGAATGTCTGAGTTCATCAATGAGGTTTTAAACTTTTTCTCTTGATGTTGAATTTATAATTGAAAAACATTCATTCAAATTCAGGGAACTTAAACTTCAGAGCACTGACGGCAAAGCGTATAAAATTGGCCTTGGGTTCCCACACACTACATCTAACTTAGGGACCATAATGAAGCAGGGATCTCCCCCTTTTCAGAACTTCGGAAAGCTTCTACTTCAAAATTTGTCTTAAAGAGTTTTTTCCACAAAACAATCTTTGCTCATCAGAAGTATGTTTAAAATCAGAGAAGGATTTTGGAAAACGTGCCTAAAACATTCAGCATCAAGTCTATTTACTCTTTTTCCTCTGATCTCTAAAGGATCCCAAAACAATAAAAATAACATAGCCCAAAAGCCCACGATTCACCTGTACCAAACGGGGAACAATGTAAAGCCTCCTTTGATATTGATTATACAGATGTTTCAAAAAAGGATTGCCCCAAAATATCTTAAAAACATCTGTTTACACTCATTTAGAAACTAAGTACAATCATCATTTGAAAATTTTTAACAGTTTGGCTCAGTGCCAGAAAATAATAACACGGAGCAGCCTTCATAATCCCTAGCCTCAAAGTAGAAAACCTTTTCTATCTTGGTAAACAGTTACCGATATTCATGCCGAATTACTTGCTATACTTAAATCTTTAGATTTTATTCTAAATTTTCCAATGAAAAGTTCACAAATTCTAATAGGTATTGATTCTAAAGCAGAAATTTCTACTCGATTAAGTCTGCATGTCCTTCAATACGATTTGATATGAATTTGAAATTCATCACATTATTCCCCTTTTTAAATCCATGAAAGGCATTACTGTCACTTTTGTTGGATCCCCTCTCATTGTGGTATAGGACCCAACGAGCGTGTAGATCAACTTGCACGAAAAGCAGCTCAAAATGTCAATTACTACGCAATACCACTCAAAGTTCCCTTAGATTTGCGTGTGTGTGTGTCACTGTGGTGTGTTGTGTGGGTTGTGCGTGTGTGTGTGTGTGCGCGTGTGTGCATGTGTGTGTGTGTGTTGTGTGTGTACGTGTGCAGTGTGAAGGGGGGGGGGGGGGTGTGCGTGTGGCGTGTGTGTGTATGTGTGTGAACGTGCATTACAGAGACAACCTCCAGCATACTTACCAGCAGCAGTGAAGGTTCAGTACATGTCTCTGTGCCTGAGCATGCTCGTCATCATCCCTTCACCAGCTGCAGGGACCGGTTTTCCCTGCCTTGCCCCAGTTTCAAATCTTTTCTCAGTGTGAGTGTTGACCTTTGGGACGTTGTCTTCACCTTTTTGTGACTAAAGGCCGTTTTCTTGTCTGCTTCTTGTTCGGGGGCTTTTCCTCAATATACCCAGAGCAGGCTGTAAGCAGACAAACACAAAATACAGCACATAGTCATTGGCAGATATATACACATTCCATCATGTATACCTTCCATAAACACAGGGTTTAGGGTGCCAGACAGACACATGACAACCATGTGCTGCCACTTCAGCGATCATCCTAGTAGTTCAGTGACAGACACATGACAGTGATGTTGCTGCTCCTAAACGTTCATATAGCATTCCAGGGGACCGTTACATGAAAGACTATGTTGCTGCCACTTTTTTTCACAGTAACATAATAACAGCACACACATCCCTTGGGAATAACACTGTGTAGCAGGTCCAACAATAACATAAGTACAGCACACACACACCATAGGAGCATGCAGTAAGTGTGCACGTTCCCCAATGGCCATCATGTGCACAGTTCCAGTGGGACGTCAGGAGGCCTGCAAGTGTTGTCTGATAAGACAGCGCTATGTTCCCCAACGGCCATCATGTGCACAGTTCCAGGGGGACGTCAGGGGGCCTGCAAGTGTGTCTGATAAGACAGCGCTATGTTCCCCAATGGCCATCATGTGCACAGTTCCAGTGGGATGCCAGGTGCCTGCAATGTTGTCTGATAAGACAGTGCTGGCTCAGTCAAGAAACGCACATCTCGGCAATGGGGATGTGTGCACAGCGAATTTGATTCTCTCTTTGTTGAAGATTCTGTCTTCTGTAGTCAATGGCAACTGGCCCTGTTCTCGTTCCAGTCAGCTCTGGTTTATCAACAGTTATTCATGGAAAATGTCTGAATACCCATCACCCCGCCCGCCATCTCCCAACCCCCCCTCCCCCCTTTGAACTCACACACAAATGGCATGTGATACTTGTGATGCTTTAAATGTCCAACACACACACACACACACACACACACCACACACACACACACACACACACACACACACACAAACACAAAACACACACACACAACACCCACTGGCTGGGGGTAGAGGGGAGGTGGGGGTGGAGGGGAGGGAGGGGGGGACGCTTCTTTTCCGACTTAGGAAATTGTCAGAGTTGCAGACTTATGAACATTTCTACATGCTCCAAAGGACACATTTCCGAGATGAAAACTGCGCGCTATTTCATGTCTGAATGTGCACTCTATGGGATGGTTTTGAAGTATGCATGCTTCTTGCTTCATCTGATGACCTCCAGCCTTCCCAACCTTTGTGTGCACAGCAACATGCACCACACCACACACACACACACACACACACACACACACACACACACACACACACACACACACAACGCACACACACACAGACACACACACAGACACAGGCAAAAAACACACAGACACACACACACACACACACACACACACACACACACACACACAGACGCACAGACACACACAACCCCACACACACACACACACCACACACACACACACACACAGATATAAAAGATACTAGGAGAATGAAAGACTTGTAGAAAAAAAAAAGAAAAAAAAACACCACACACACAATGTAGGTGGAGATAGGCAGAGACAGGAGAATTATGATATTAGCAATCATGTGGGGATTTACACAGAGCTGTACCTTATTTTGTGGGGGCTTTAAAAAGTGCCATTCCTCCTCTATGAGTAGGCTTACTGCACTTTACAACAGCATTTTAAAACTAGTAAACCAAACAAAACAACTGCTCTTGAAAAGTTTAAGTAATACATCCGCCAAACATGAACAACGAATCACAAAACATGACGCGTTTCTACCTTTTTAGGCCTTCTTCAAACAAAATAAACAACAGTCAAGACAACAAAAATGAAGTAAGAGCAATCACTTATTAACTTCTGAGCAATATGGGCGCTGAATTTGTTGACATAAGTGACAGCTTGTTCTTCATTTCTGTTGTCCGAGTGTCGTTTATCTTGCCTGAAGAAGGCCTAAGAGGTCGAAACGCGTCGTGGTTTGTCCCTTTTGATTTGTTTGTTCATGTTTGGCGGATGTGGTGCTAACACGTTTTATGATTTATTCAGATTTCTGTCTGCAGTCGCCTCACTTTGGAACTAAAAAAAAACTGCACTTTACAGAAGCATTTACCACTGTAACCAAATGAAAAAAAAATGAAACATCATATAAACAAAACACAGTTGCTCACTTCACTGTGAAACTGAAAATGCAAAAATAAAAACAGTATAAAGTCTTAATGGTAACAGTATATCACAAAGAGAGCATGACACTCCATGACTCAGACAGAAAGGCAATTCAACATAATAACAAACATGAACATGCATGCATTACAAGAGACAACACTCTAGCATACTTACATGTCTTGGTGCTGCGGTGGCCGTCTCCACAAGCTGAAGATTCAGTCTCCTTGTCTGTGACAGTGCTGATCAGCCTGTCATTGTCTGTGACCAGCGCTGATCAGCCATGTCATTGTCTGTGAACCAGTGCTGATCAGCCATGTCATTGTCTGCACATCAGTTGCTGGATCAGATTTTCCTCCCATGAACATGGAGAAAAAGGTCTCCATGCAAACAGATTCATCACTTCATTTCAGTGACAGACACATGAACAGCGATACTGTTGTTATTTAAATATTCATCACTTCTTTTCAGTGACAGACACATGAACAGCGATACTGTTGTTATTAAATATTCCATCACTTCATTTCAGTGACAGACACATGAAACAGCCGATACTGTTGTTATTTAAATATTCATCACTTCATTTCAGTGACAGAAACATGAACAACGATGCTGTTGTTATTTAAATATTTATCACATAATTTCAGTGGCGAAACATGAACAACAATACTGTTGTTATTTAAATATCATCACTTCATTTCAGTGACAGACACATGAATAACGATACTGCTGTTATTTAAACATTCATCACAGAATTTCAGTGACAGACACATGAACAGAGATACTGCTGTTATTTAAACACATCACAGAATTTCAGTGACAGACACTGAACAAGATACTGTTGTTATTTAAACATTCATCACAGAATTTCAGTGACAGAAACATGAAAAATGATCATTGATACCACTGCTATTGAAGCGTTCATGAAAAAAGATGCGCACTACTAGTGCTACTTAATAATCGCAATATGCTTGTCAAATAGCAAGTTCTATCCCTTCTATCTCAATGTTCTTGCTCAGATAGCTGAAGTCTCTGTCTCTGAGTCTAAGTGACGTGCATTCTTTATGACACCACTGTTTTCTCGTGGCACTGAATACTCCTTTGGTCAAAAGATTCTTCTAGCCCACCTCACATTTCAGACAAATCAAGAATTTTCTTCTTCTTCTTCCTAAAAGACTGGTTCACTCAAAAACGAGTAGGTCACCAGCGCACATGTTAAAAAGTAAAATAAAATAAAATAAAATAAAATAAAGTGCGACTCGGCCTGTTGGCCCCTGGAGCAAAATTTGGCAAAAAGGGGGTTTCGCACACGATATTCAAAAAGTTAATTTAAGCAAAGGCCAGATTCAGGCCCAGGTAACCCTAGAATATCTGAGGAAGTTGAAATAGAAAAGTCAGTCAATATGCAGATCTCAGACTGTCGTATCAATTTGATTTTTAAATGAGACTGCATTTGTGGCAATCTTGATGGCACCAGGCAGTGAGTTCCACAGCCGTACAGAACTAGGATAAAATGAATGTAAGTGGCAGTCAATATTTGATGCAGGTATGGCATAAGATTGACCGCCACTCCTGTGCTACTTTTTATT
Source organism: Conus ventricosus (assembly GCA_018398815.1). Taxonomy (NCBI): domain Eukaryota; kingdom Metazoa; phylum Mollusca; class Gastropoda; order Neogastropoda; family Conidae; genus Conus; species Conus ventricosus. The sequence continues at coordinate 46,433,045 of CM031603.1, read as the reverse complement.
CAATACTAGTTGTTCCATTGGGATATCAATAATCAATTAGCTTAGGTCTGCCTTTGAAGAAGATATTAAGTTTGATAAAAGCTCTTCTCTCTTCTAAGTTCTAAGGGTTTCCATTCTAATTTCTTCATGTTCTTCCTAGTATTCCCCTTCCCCTCTGATATGGTTCCCTGTTACGAACCATGCTGCTCTCTTCTGAATCTTTTCGAGGTTATCAATGTCCTTTAGATGTAAAGATCCCAGACTGAGCGACCATATTCCAGTACTGGTCTAACCAGTGTTTTGTAGCAGTCGTCTTTAACCTTTTTGGGGCAGTCGTTGATATTCCTGTATATATATAAGAAAGCTAAGATGTTATTTGCTTTCTTACATACTAAATTGTAATGTTCTTTCCATTTGAGACGACATCTATAATTTACGCCTAAATATTTTGCAGCATTGGTTTCTGTAAGAATATTATGAATAGAATATTCTGATCTAGTTGGTGAGCGTGTTATATACGCAACACTTGGCACTTCAGGGATGAAATTCCATTTTCCAAGTTCTTTCCCACTCTTGTAAACTGTTTAGATCTTCTTTTAGAAGCGTGTATCATTCTTGCTTCTGATTGTTCTATATACTAAGCTGTCATCTGCAAAAAGCCTTATAAGTTATAGTAGTTCCAGGAGAGAGATTTCTACTTATGTCAACTTGCAGGCTCCTCAAGCAAAGTGTTTTCCCCGCTGGAATTATAAAAAGGCGGATTGGACTCTCTTCGAGACCCTCACAGACACATACACAAAGCCAATCAACATCAGGCAGAAGGACTCAACAAGATGGTTCAAGACTTCACAAAGGCCGTCTTGAAAGCTGCTACAGAATCCATCCATTGTTGTCTGTTGTTAAGACAGTTATTAAAATCATTAGAGTTGTTATAAGTTGAGTCTTACAACTCTTCGCTGTCTAAAAACCATGCTGGGCGTTATTTAAGAAGTCATATTTGTCAAGATGGTCCATTATGCTATGTGTTCAAGTAGTTTTGCTGATATGGATGTAAGAGATACAGGTCCATAGTTCTCTGCTTTTGTTTTGTCACCCTTTTTGAATAAAGGAACAATGCTCGCATCTCGCCACTCATCAGGTATAACTCCCTGTCCAGTGAAGCTTGGTAAAGTAGTTGGTATACCTCAGTCTATTCATTGGCACATCATTTTAAGAGCTTGCCAGGAATGCCATCAGGACTCGTAGCTTTGTTTTCATTGATGTGTCAGTAACTTAAATACTCCTGCTTGCTTACTTTGATATTTGAGCTTGTGACAAAAGGTGATCGTCCAGACCCCTTGTATATTTATCGCACAATAAAGAATTAAAAAAATACCAATGCTTTTTTATTTAATGCTTGATGTTTTATAATACCTTGAAGAGATACATAATATAACATGGTGAGTTTGGGTGTCTGCCTTCCATTTGAAAATGCCCAAGTTTGTACGCTTTTCTTAGATAAATTTTCCCGTTCAAGATGGCGGACGAGTGATGCGGTTGGTGTCGAAGCCTGGATACATATCTAAATTGCATACCATCACAACAGTATGAATAAAGGATGCAGAAAAATCAACGGCGAACATGTTAAAATCACAAACCGGTTCTATTTCTGATTGTTTTCGATGCTGTCAAGCGTAAAAATCCGTTTGACAGTCGTAACGCTGTATGTCAAATCGTGTCGGTCAGCAAAACTCTCGATCGTTCACATCAGGTTCGGTTCGGTTTCCGATTCATTTAACTCGGCATCTCGGACAACACTAACCGAATGGAGAAAGGTGTTTTCCGAACCAAATTCGATTCAGTGGCAGCAAACGAGCGCGAAATCCATACGGTAAAAAGCAGTATGTCAGAAGTAACGACCGTATTTTTTCTCGCAATTCTACTAACAACGAACTTACAGATCCCATGCCGTGCTTTAAATAGCACCCAAGGCAAAGGTTTCAAATCGAGGCTGGAGCTTTCGTCAAGAATGGCGTTTCGAAGCAGAGAAGGTGTGGAAATGTTGTTTGTCCACAATCATTACAACCGTCAGAAATCATAACGACTGTCAAATGCATAACGACCGTCACAAGAAAATGATAGAAAACATTGGTTTCAGCTGTTCTCTCAAATGTGTTTCTGTAAATGATTAAAATTCTAAGTGAACCAAAAGTAGAGTGGGGCAATTTAACGGATTTCCCTCAACTTTCGGGCGATGTTTTTGTGAGTGACACATGATTAGGACATCGTTTTAGCGATGTCCGAATAACACCGACGGATATTAAGTTAATCAATGTATCAATTATACGTAAAACTGGGGCAGAAAACAGCTTGAATTCTATTTTGCTTTTTCTTTAAATACATGACAGAACTAAAGTTCAGATCATAGGATTAGTGGGAAATCTGGCGATTATTTGACAGTTGTTACTCTCATAGTTGAAGACATTATCACTCAGTATGTCAGTCGTAACGACCATCAGTATCTCTTGTGATTAATAAATGATAAGTTTATTTTCATTGTAATACAATATTTATTTTGAAGAATTGAAAGTGCACATTTTAGGCTATTTCCATAATGCTTTTTGATAAAATGTGGAGGAGTAGAGACCAGCAACCAGATTCCACCAGCCCCCTTCCTCCAGTCCCTCCATGTATCCCCTCCCCCATCCCCCCCCCCCCCCCCCCCCCCCCCCCTCACCTCCTCTCTCTTTCCTTTTTTTTTTCCTGGCCCTTTTTTCAACTAACTGGATTCAGTTAGTTTGTTTCCCCCTCTCATCCAGTCTAAATTTACTAAACAAGCAGTTTTGTTCGGTTTTCTCAAATCCCAAGCCTTTAATAACGTTAGACTAAAGGATGAATGATAAACTCCCTGAAATGCAAAACATCAAAGTAAACAAAGCAGGAGTATTTAAGTTACTGACCAACATCAGTGAAAACAAAGCTACTGGTCCTGATGGCGTTCCTGGCAAGCTCTTAAAATTATGTGCCAATGAATTGAGTGAGGTATACCAACCACTTTACCAAGCTTCACTGGACCAGGGTGTAATACCTGATGAGTGGCGAGATGCCAGCATTGTTCCGTTATTCAAAAGGGTGACAAAACAAAAGCAGAGAACTATAGACCTGTATCTCTTACATCCATATCAGCAAAACTACTTGAACACATAATATATAGTAGCATAATGGACCATCTTGACAAATATGACTTCTTAAATACTGCCCAGCATGGTTTTAGACAGCAAATGAGTTGTGACTCAACATATAACAACTCTCAATGATTTAATAACTGTCTTAACAACAGACAGCAAATAGATGCAATTTTATTAGACTTTTCTAAAGCCTTTGATAAGGTTGACCATGAGGGCCTGCTGCTTAATTAGACACATCAGCATTGGCTTTCTTTGCTAAAATGGGCTAGATCATTCCTCGTTGGGAGAACGCAGAAAGTTGTTGTGGAAGGTCGTCATCCCATTGTAAACCAGTCTTGTCAGGTGTACCACAGGGAACTGTTCTGGGCCCTTGTTTTTCTTAATTATATAAATGACATAAGTAGACATCTCTCTCCTGGAACAACTATAAGGCTTTTTGCAGATGACAGCTTAGTATATAGAACGATCAGAAGCAAGAATGATACACGCATTCTACAAGAAGATCTAAACGCTTTACAAGAGTTGGAAAGAACTTGGAAAATGGAATTTCATCCCGAAAAGTGCCAAGTGTTGCGTATATGTAACAAACACTCCAACCAACTAGATCAGAATATTCTATTCATAATACTATTCTTAAGAAACCAATGCTGCAAAATATTTAGGCGTGACTATAGATAGTCGTCTCAAATGGAAAGAACATTACAATTTAGTATGTAAGAAAGCAAATAACATCTTAGCTTTCTTATACAGGAATATCAATGACTGCCCCCAAAAGGTTAAATACCACTGCTACAAAACATTGGTTAGACCAGTACTGGAATATGGTTGCTCAGTTTGATCCTTACCATCTAAAGGACATTGAAAACCTTGAAAAGATTCAGAAGAGAGCAGCACTGTTTGTAACAGGGAACACATCAGAGAAAAGGGAATACTAGAAAGAACATGAGGAAATTAGAATGGAAACCCTTAGAAGAGAGAAGAGCTTTTATCAAACTTAACATCTTCAAAGGCAGAGCTAAACTAATACTTATTCCAATGGAACAACTAGTATTGAATAAAAGCAGCACCAGGAGTGGCGGTCAATGTTATACCATACCTGCATCAAATATTGACAGCCTCCTTACATTCATTTTATCCTAGTTCTGTACGGCTGTGGAACTCACTGCCGGGTGCCATCAAGATTGCCACAAATGCAGTCTCATTAAAAAATTAAAAAAAATTGATACAACAGTTTTGAGATCTGCATATTGACGATTTTCTATTTTAACTTCCCCAGAAATTTTATGGTTACCTGGGCCTGAATTTGGCCATTGCTTTTAAACTTCTTGAATATCGAGTGCGACCCCTTGTTGCCAAAGTTGCTCCAGGGCCAACAGTCTGAGTCACACTATTTTGTTATTTTATTTTACTTTTTAACATGCGCGCTGGTGACCTACTCGTTTTTGAGTGAACCAGTATTTTAGGAAGAAGAAGAAGAAGTACTGGGGAAAAATTCAGCCCCCCCCCCCCCCCCCCCCCCCCAAGGCAATAGTAGCAAATAAATCAGCTCATTGATTATGGCTTCTTAACCTGAATAAGAAGTGGTGGGGTGTGTAAGAGGTAGGTTGGAAATCGCCTGAAGCATACCAAATTGATTTTGTTCATGAACATTTTTATTTTGATCACTGTTTTTATGCAGTTAATTCCCCAAATTACCTAAAAGTATTTTTGTATTATTTGTTTGACAAAGAAGTTTGTGTTTTCTAGTCTTCGCATCCTACTTTCTTCATCAGAGGAAAAGAAGAGAAAGTCTGGTGCAGAATATGCAAAAATCTGTTTACATCTTGTAATTATGTTGTTTAAACCATAAAATGTATTTTCATATGATTTGTAAGCGCTCTGAGCTTATCTGAGAGAGCAGGTGCCCTAAATGTACACGTTATTATTGTTACTGTCAAACTGTTTCTATTCATTTTGATCATAAATAATCTAATTCCTGTGAGCACATGAGCAGTTTGTTGAGTATGTCCAACAGTGAGGCCATAACAACTGTCAGATGGATTCTATTTAAGGTGTCTACATGATCATTGTGACTTATTTAGCTTGTTTTATAGGCCTTTATGTGTAAATGTAACAATAACAATAGAACTGTACTCAAAGGAAAAGTATGTCCATTTTTTTAATGACTGTTGTTATTTTTGCATTGTTGGAAATACTTGGGTATGTCCAATGCAACATCATAACAACTGTCAGATAAAAATGCCATATCATGGTAACAAGGCTATTGTGGGTCCTATACTTGGTATCATTACATGAAAATGCACCCTCAACAACACAGAAAATCATCAGAGGATGCAGTTTACTGTCTTATTTCCAACACAGCAATAAAGAACAAATCAATATGTCCGACGGTTGTTATGTTGGACATACCATCTCATGTGAAACTTGATCTTAAACTGCACAGATGCCTTTTCTTTTGGAATGAAATTTAGCTGTAATATTCAGTCTTATTTCCACTGAAACAATTATGCTGTATAACAGACATTCAAATAGGATATTGATAAAATTGAATGTCCATGCATAACAACCGTCAGATGCTTGTTATGATGCCTTATCACATTACTAGCAGAACATCGGTGCATGAGTTATCTTTGTATGTATGTTTTTATGACCCTTAAACATAAGTCTTTCCTTTGGACAAAATTGCTGTTGATAAAAACTATTTTGAAAAATCCACTTTTTGTTGCTTTTTTGGATGACCTTTTGTCACTTGCTCATTTTGCATTTCAGGGATTATCATCATCCTTTAGTCTAATGTCAATTAAAGGCTTGGAATTTGAGAAAACTGAACAAAACTGCTTGTTTAGTAAATTTGCTTTCCCTTCAGGGTCCTGTATTTGGTTATTCTGGTTGTTCTCTCAGGTCTGGAATCCCAATGTTGTCCTGTCTCTTACTACTTATGTAAGACCATAATTCTTGTTTTTGATGATCACCTTCTGAAATCATCGAATTAATATAATTGGAGTGAGCAAGCCTACATTCTCTCCGACACCTTCTCTTAAATAATACCTAATCAGTAATCTTTCTGAATTAGGTGTAGTTTCAATTTCTAAAGAACCGATGTTTCCTTCTCAACAAACATTAGTTTTTGTATTAATCCATGGCTGGTGGTTCTTGCTTGAAGTTATTTTAGTAGGTATGTTGTCATTCATAATAAATTCCAAGTTAGTTTAACACTTCCAAAGGTCATTGACATTATCTTTAACACTATGAGACCTAAAAAAAAAAAAAAAAGACTGAATCATCAGTATCCCTGCATAATTTGGTAAGTCTGCTTGGTTCCAGAGTCTGATGGTACGTTTAGAGGGTTTTTCTTCGACAATGTCATGATTTTGCCCTCTCCTCTACTGCGCTTCAACTTCAGATTTTTTTTTCTCATCTCTTTGAGTTTCTCCTATCTTTCTCAGTCCCCCAGTCCATCCCCTTGTGCTAGTCCTCCCCCCTCTCTCTAGAATTTTGTTTATGACATAATTTGTTAGGGACTGTTACTTTTTGTCTGATATGATCTGATTTCAAGAATTCATACATGAAGTTTTCAGAATTCAAGAGAGTCAGCATACTCACAGATTCGTTGCTGTAGTCCTCAGAGAAACAAAGATAACATCAGCAAACACATTTCTAACAGTAAGACGTACTATGCTTCCCAGATGAGATCGTTGATATCAAACATTTCTAGGAAGTTCTGACCGGAAGTTTATCACAATTGATACAGTCCCGCACAAAATGGTGTCATCAATATTTTCACCCCAATAAAAATATATTTACCAAAAGTTCAAACAAATAGTCCAAAATGTGAAAATTTTGAAGAAATCACTCTGATTTGTCCTACTAACTCCCATATCAACAAAGCGACTGAACTCAAGTCATAACACAGGTAGAACTTTTCACTTCCTCCACTTTGAAACGTGAGCACTCCAGCAGACGTCACTTCAGACGGAATTTCAAGTGTCCTGCGCTAAAAATTCCGAAAAATACTAACCTATTTCGTATTTCTGTGCTAGAAGAGGAACGCAATCCACCAAAAACAATACAAGAGCAGAAGAAATAATAGAAATGTGTTAAAATGTCACATAGTCGGGTCCCAGATCCGAAACACGTCTAGCCACTACGCATGCGCTTCCTCCTCCTACATATAATATGGCTGCAGACTGTAGTAGTAGTAGTAGTGTAGTAGTGTGTAGGGACTGGATTAAGCAAGCTGTTCAGCCTTTAGTCTGGTCTTCTTCACAAAGAACTAATCTTTCCAACAGTCTAAACTTCTTGTGTGGGTGATGATGGCGCAGCAATCTGAAAGTCTACCTAACCGAATATTTGGGGTCTGCCCAATGGTGATCCAGTCTGGCCCATGAAGCTGAGAGATCGTGTGTTAACCACCTTTTCTGGGAGCGCGTTTCAGGGATTCACCACTCGAGCGTGCTATTCCAGCGGACTACGTTGCTACAGCAGTGAGTTCTGGTAGATAATTTTACTTTCATTTCTATTTAATAGCTCCATCTAGTTTATGACAGTGAAATAGGTAAAAATACAATCATGACATTGTTGAACTGTAAGATTCAGTTGGACGTAGTTTAACTTGATGATCCATGCTTGTGGCCATCCCCACCCACTCCACCCCTAGCCCCCAGTGTTCATGCTTCGGTCAAAGTTTGTACAGAAAAGAGAAGCATGCTTGGCCTGGATGAGAGCCACAGATATGTAGAAAACTGATGCCATTCAAAAACGAGAAAAACGATCACCAGATTCATTCTCTCTCTCTCTCTCTCTCTCTCCTCCTCTCTCTCTCTCTCTCTCTCTCTCTCTCTCTCCGTCTCCCTCCCTCTCTCTATGTCGTCTCTCACCCTCTCTCTCTTTAAAGAGAAAGAGAGAGAGAGTGTGTGTGAGTGAGTGTGTGAGTTGAGCCCAGGTGATCCTGGTGAACTGAGATTAATAACGGTCTAAGAGGTCGAAACATGTCATGTTTTGTCTTGTGATTCATTTGTCCCATTTTTGTTTGTGGTGGGCTAACACTAATATTTAACTTTAAGACATAATGGTCACAGACCATTTACACTTCCCTTCTGCTCTGCGTGTGTGTGTGTGTGTGTGTGTATGTGTGAGTGTTTTGCACAGGACCGTTTGTGGACAGTTGTCCTGTAAAAGAATTTTTCAGGAATTAACACAGGACATGAGACACTGTGAAGTGCAGAACAAGGGAAAGAGGAGAGGTGCTGTTGAAATAGATTTTGCTGAACATGATGTCATCAGATCACATCCGTGATTATCACTGCCAGAGTAAAAACCATGCCACTCTGAAGCCCCTGTATTAATATTCTGCAGGCAGGGGTAGCAAATTTTGATCTGGAACAGATGTAACATTTGTAGCATGGAAGCTGGATTTGTGAGATGTAAGTGAATGACTGGGCGTGGGAAGTACCGGCTTACACATCCCAAATGCAAAAAAAAAAAAAAAAAAAAAAAAAAAAAAGCAAGCATCAGGAAATCAGCAGCAAGAGCGGCAAGTGACCAGATATGGTGCTGCACTCATTTTAAACAAAACAAATGACTGACTGAACTTACTATTAGTGAATATATATAAAAGCAGAATAAAGAAGCTCACCTAGATCTGCATGAGACTGCTAGTCTAGCCAGCAGCTTGAGGGAAACAAGCCTCCAAGCCAAAGGCCTTACCGTAGAGAACAAGTGGGTGTGTAGGCTTATTTGCCTTGATTTCTTTAAATATCTCTAGATTTCTGGAACGAAGGGGACCAGAGCCCTGGAGGCAAGGGATCCAGTTGGATCAGCATGT
>CM031603.1:46395606-46423075 GCA_018398815.1 Conus ventricosus | reverse complement strand
TGACTAGTGCTACTTAATAATCGCAATATGCTTGTCAAATAGCAAGTTCTATCCCTTCTATCTCAATGTTGTTGCTCAGATAGCTGAAGTCTCTGTCTCTGAGTCTATGTGACGTGCATTCTTTATTGACACCACTGTTTTATCGTGGCACTGAATACTCCTTTGGTCAAAAGATTCTTCTAGGCCCACCTCACATTTCAGACAAATCAAGAATTTTCTTCTTCTTCTTCTTCCTAAAAGACTGGTTCACTCAAAAATGAGTAGGTCACCAGCGCACATGTTAAAAAGTAAAATAAAATAAAATAAAGTGCGACTCGGCCTGTTGGCCCCTGGAGCAAAATTTGGCAACAAGGGGTCGCACACGATATTCAAAAGTTAATTTAAGCAAAGGCCAGATCAGGGTTGTACATCCTTAGCAGTATCTATAGGACAAATGTCCTGGACCACCCTGAAGTAATAGGACATTTGTCCTCTTCATAACAAAATCAATCGGACATTTTGAACGCAAGCCAGATTGAATGTATATTAAGTTTTATGCACACAAAAATGGTATTACAAAAGCTGACTATATTCCTAGAGTGGGAAGCCATGTTTGGTAAACATACTATTACTAGTCCACACACACACACAGTCACACACACGAGGCAGTGTCTTTCCTAAATCACTATTCATTGCTAATGCTAGTATTCAAGTACAATATTGATTCATTTGGAGTCGTCTTTTTGGTTGAAGAGCATTCTTTTCCTTTTCTCTCCCCACTTTTCTGTCACCCTGAACTCAGATGTGAAACCCAAAATTAACGATTATGTGAGAGACCTCTGGCAGGAGGATTGGAACACACAGACGAATAACAAACTCTTTCAGATCCGTCCAAACCTTAAAGACTTCCTCCATCTACGTCGGGTGGTCGTAAAGAGGAAACGGTTCTATGCCGGCTGCACACCGGCCATTCGTATTTTACCCATTCTTACCTTTTAAAGAGTGAAGAAGCTCCGTGGTGCATTCCATGTCATGCACCACTCACAATGAAACATGTTCTTTTAGAGTGTTGGGACTTGCACGATGTGAGACACAAACATTTTACAGCGGAGTCCTGAAGATCCTGTTCAGGGATGTCCCGCCTGACGTGATCCTTGGGTTTTTGAGAGAAATTAACATTTTTCATCTGATTTGAGATTTTACGGAAGAAGGATTTTTAACAAAGTTTCTGGTTCGTTTGTAGACGATGTCATTTAACGAGATGTGTGAAAGTTTTTTTTTTTTTTTTTTTTTAAAATGACTGGTGAGTTGATTTTAACGTGGTGACAGCCCTGATGTGGCCCTCTGCGGTCGGCTGGGCTATAAGCAACATTATCTTATCTTATCTTGTCACCCTGAACACCCATTCTGATTCCCCCTTGACATCACTTGGTCCTTCCATTTGCACCCTCATCAGCATGGCCTGGTTTTCTGCTGTCAGTCTGTTCCTTTGACTTGTCAAAATCAAATTCTGAGTGCTGAACCCTCTTTCTCAGCTGCGAGCCGTGTACTTCGCTGGCTCAGCCTCTGCGAGTCAGGGAGGCAGAGTTGCAAGCCAACGAGCTAAAAATAGACCGCCACGGCTCGCCACTAAGCTTAGTGCCAGTGGCACACGGGACTAGTAATACGCCTAGTGATTCACTGGGCAGTGGGCTTACACTAAAGTTACAGACTGGAGTTCTGTACGACGGTCGGGACTCAAAATAATTATGCGGGCTTGATATAAACGGCCGGTGCTATGTCCGTGAGCATCGGAAAGCTATAGGACAGTGACCGCGTTTTCGGCAAAGTAATGGGACATTTGTCCTCTTCACTGCCAGTTATATCGGACATTTTGCATGTGCAATCGGTCTATGTCCGATGTCCGACGTGGATGTGCAACCCTGCCAGATTCAGGCCCAGGTAACCATAGAATATCTGAGGAAGTTGAAATGGAAAAGTCAGTCAATATGCAGATCTCAAGACTGTCGTATCAATTTGATTTTTAAATGAGACTGCATTTGTGGCAATCTTGATGGCACCCGGCAGTGAGTTCCACAGCCGTACAGAACTAGGATAAAATGAATGTAAGTGGCAGTCAATATTTGATGCAGGTATGGCATAAGATTGACCGCCACTCCTGGTGCTACTTTTATTCAATACTAGTTGTTCCATTGGGATATCAATAATCAATTAGCTAAGCTCTGAGAGAACAGGAAAACCTTCATTCTGGGCCACTTTCGCCCTCAACCAGTTTTTCGGGCGAAAGTGGCCAGAATAAAGGTTTCCTGTTCTCTGCCAAGTAAGACTTCAATAACCAAAAAATAACGATTATCTACAAACAAACATACTGTGTAGGGTTATCCGTTTTCAATACTAATTTACTAAACTTTTCAGATTTCAGTTTTTGTTTAATCCTTTGTTTTTCTGATCATTTTCAATAACATCATTTTCGCGCAAAACATTCTTCAAATGAGTCTCTGTCTTTCATGTGAAATAACACTACAGTCTTTAACTGTTCTCTAAAGTCTTTTAAAAAACGAGTTATATTTTTGGCATAAAATCCACACACTTATCCTAGCATGTCTTCCGCTGAAAGCTAGTTTCGACAAAGTGTTTCTCTTTTTAACTATGTCTCTTTCTGCCGAACAGTCATCTATAATAAATAGTGTCTGCGTTCCTTCAAACAGTCTATAAAACTGTTCTAAACACTCACTCAGTTTATTGCTAGGATTCAACTAAATATATGTCATCATCTGTCCATATAAACCTTCTATCATGATATGCTTTGTTCCATTTAAGTGTTGGGCAGAAAATCGCAATATGATTAAAATTATAGCGATAAACTGTTTGTAATAGGTCGAGGACAAATATTGTTTTTCCACAAACCAGTCTGTCCACAAATCAATGAACATTGAGGGGTTTTTGTCATAAAGTTTAACTGCTCCATAGTTTTATACTAGAATTTAATCTAATCCAGTTATTGTTTTTATCATGCTCTCGTCAAAACTTGTCAGTATAATAAAACCCTATGAGGCCTAAATGCGTAAGATTAATCCAATTCAGTTCTGTAAGATTGTTTCTATTTAGACTAATATTGATTTTGTTGCTTGTTGTTATGACCTTAATATCCTCGCCATTGTGAAGAATGACGACGGTAACTTTAAGTTTTTCAACGTCTAAGTTTTGCCAGCTAATTAGAATTCCTTTTAGAAGGACGTCACTAACGCCCACAACCCCATCCCTCCCCTTATCTTTTAAGACAGAAATTTCAAATTTATTGTGAACGTGTCTCCTAATTTCATTTGCGGAATGAACTGTAATTTTGTAGAAGCATTCTTTTAAAACCGTTTCTCTTCTGTGGAGGATGTATGTTTTTTCCCATACGGCGTTATTTCAATTTCTTTCCGACTATTGTCGTCCGGCAAAAAGATTTACTTGTAAAGGGCCGAGTTGAAGGCTTTTTGAAATTTTTTTGGAGGGCCCTTAAAATTGTAAAGGGGTTTGAATTAAATTTTTTTCCCCTTTTTTTAAATATGGTTTAAAAGTGCCATTTGGGTCGGGGTTTTCAAAATTTTTTATATTCTTACGGGCCCAACATTATTTGCCTCTAGATTGCGCAGTTGTTCTATTTTAAAAAAACTTTTTGCTGTGCCCCCCTTTTTGGGTTTTAAAATTCCCCAATCTTTAGGGGAAAAAAACCATACAAAAGGGGCCTATCTCCCCGTTCTGTTCAAAGTCCCCAACGTCTGCAAGGTTTTTAATTCAAAGGTTTTTTTACCCCTTAAGGCGTAATGTAACTCCCTGATTTTCTGGCCCCCGCAAATTTTTTGGGACAGTTTATTTTTTTTTTTTCCAAAAAAAAGGGTGTAGGTTTTTGCTTCCCAAAAATTTTTCCCCTGTTTGTCTGAAATTTTTTTATATTAAATGTTCCAACCCCCCCAAAAACTAATTTTTTAAAAACTTTTAAATTTTTTGGGAAATTTGTATAATTTCAAAATCGAAATTTATGCGCTTTCCCGCCGGTAAAAAGCTTTTAAAGGGCAGTTGAGGGCCTTCCATCATTTTATTTTTAATCAGTGCTCAACTAACCCAATGAACATAGAGTAATGAATTTTAATGCAAGTTTCGAGGGGGGATTTCCCCCTTTAAGTAGTTTGTCGGGTTTTGGTAAACTAAAAAAATTGAAAAGCCCTTTAAATTTTTTTGAAAAACCCTTTAACATTTTAGCTGGGTTTTTTTTAAAAAAATTTTGGTAACCTATTTCTTCAGGTTAAATTTTAACATTGTTTTTAAAGATTCGAAATTGTTTTTTTTGGGAGATTAATGTGGGTTTAAATAATTCCCTTCTTTTAGTGAGCAAAACCCCGGAAAAAAACCATCAGCTTTGGGAAAATGGCAAATTTTCCCCCTGTTTTGTAAAATTTTTAAAACCCGTATTTTTTCCCCTTGGCTTTGCTTATATTAAACCATACGACTTTGTAAATATTTCAAAAAGTGCAACCATTTTGGCTGCATTCGTTATAAATTTGCATTTTCCCAAAAAAACGAAGGTTGGTTTTGGGTTGTTATTTTTTCCAAAACTTTTTTTTTAAAACGAAAAAAAAAATGAGTGCATTCAAATATACTGTTTGAAAAATATTTTTTGGGGCCGCACTACAATTTTAAAAAAATATAGCAACTGATACTTTTTGACATTGCTGGGGACCCAAACTGCCTCTTTTCAAAAAAAAGGTGGTACTCCATTGAAGAGCTATCTTAACCCCCTATTTGAAAAGAGCAAACCCAGAAAGGGGGTTTAGTCATCCGATGCATTTTTTAAAAAACCATTTAAAAACTTTGCTGTGTTTGTGCTTTCAACGGGGTGGGGAGTGGGTTTTGCCGATCATTTAAATAACCAGGGATTTTTTTGGTGGGTTTTCATTGTACGTTTTTCTTTTTTTTCACCTTAGGCGTATTTTAAATAAAACTGCAAGCACCATTCCCAAATTGACAAATCTTTTTTTAACCCAATTCGAAACAAAATTAGACATGAAGGTTTTTAAAAGGATCTTTTAAGGGAATTTAATATTAAATAAAGACAGATTTTTTGAAAAAGGGGTTGGTTTCTTTATCATGGCTTAGGAAACCCTTTTTTTCGGGGAAAGCACAAAAAAGGAAAAATTATGTCTTTGAAACCTCCTTTCAAAATTGTTCCCCCGGGTCCATGGAGAAGAGATAAACAGAAAGGGACGCATTTATTTAGACACTTCTAAGGGCCAACTAGGGGGGAAAAAGAAGGGAATAAACAAACTCTATTTACTTACGTTTGGTTTTTGCTGGGTTTTCGCAAGAAACAGGAAAGATCGAGCTTACTGTTCCTTCAAATGGCTTTGACGCGCAAAAAAAATTTTTACCCAAATTTGAGGCGCCTTTTAATTTACAGTTGATTTACCTTCAAGTATTCAATGGTACCAAAATGTTTTACAATACCCCCAAGGGATCAAAAGTGACTTTGCTGTTGGCACTGGTTTTTTACATGCTCCCTTCTAAACCCCCAGACTAAAGGAAAGGAATAATAATAAACTAAAAAGGAAATTTTTTTGGGCGGGCAATGAACAAAAAGGGGGGGAAAAAAAACGAATAAAATTCTAAACCCCGTAATTTAAAATAAAATTTAAAAGGGAAACCCCCAAAGGGTTTTAAGTATCTAATCCCCGAAGCCCAAAACCCCCAAAAGTCTTTGAAGATCAGCAAAGTTGGGGGGATTTCTGTTCGCGAGGGCCCATGAATTTTAAAAAAAGAAAAGCGCTTGTTTTGGGTTTAAAATGGCTAGGTTTAAATTGGGTTTTTTTTCTTAAAAATTTTTAAACCCAAAACCTTTTAAGAGAAAAAAGTCCATTTGTGCTCGGCCAAAAAGCCATACTTTGCTTGCAGAAAGCCCAAAACCCAGTGCCCAATATTTTCCTAATTTTCCCGGAAAAGGGAGTTATAGCTTTACCGGAAATTTTTTTTAATAAATTCCAAAAGATGTTTAAAGGGCTGTTTTTTTTCCCCTTGTTTTATCAGGCATGGCGGTGGAGGCACTAAAACTTTGACCACCGCCGCCTGTAAAAGCCATCATTAGTGTACTTATTGCAAACCCAAAGGGCCTTTTTTTAACGTTGAAAATGTGCCCCCCCTGCTCTCTAAAAAATTTGTTTTATTCGTTCTGCTAGCGTTGCTTTCTTCATAAAAAAATTTTTGGGATAGTTTCTCTTATTCTTTTCATTTGGGAGTTGAAATTGGTCTCGGTTAGTATTTTGCATTTGTCTTGCCGATTTTTTTTTCAGATCTTTTAGTCTTTGGGTTATTCTTTCTTTAATTTGGGCCCTTTTGGGTTTGCGGTCGCCCGGGCCTAAAGGGGGATTTTTTTTTCTTTTTCCTTTTTTTATGCCATCTAGTTCCCCTTTGTTTTGCAAAAATTTTTTGTTAATTCGCCTCTGATGGTTTTTTAAAGCAGGGAAAAAAGGGGCTAAAAATTTCTGCAGGGGTGGGGTTTGAGGTCGTGTATAGTTTTAACGCGGTTTTTCTGAAAAAACTGGATTCTGCTTCTATTACATTTTTTAAATTTCCCACCTGCTGATTGTTTTAAATTTTTTTAAGTTCCTTGTTTTGCATTTGGGTTTTTTCTGTCGGGAGTTCTTGCAGTGTGTTTTGAATTTTTTAGAAACTGCCTCCCCCCTTAAATTTTTGGGCCAAAACAAGGCCAAGGCGATTTTGATCTTTAAACACTGATTTAATTTCTAATTAAACCAGGGCCCAAAAAATTTTTGGGGGTTTTTTTTAGTTTTTAAAGTAAAACAAGTTGCCCTTTTGGTCGCCCCAAAACAAAAAAAATGGTCCCCTTTTACTTCAAAATCATTAGGGTTATAAATTGGGGAAGGTTCTTGGCCTAAACTTTGGTAAAATGATCTGACCTTACTTTCTGTTAATTTTACCGAAATTGTTGTTAAAGTACTCCCCTTTTTGCTAATTCATCAGGGAAAAGAGAGCCCCGAGCGATGCCCCTTTCCCCGGGGGAAACACTATGGGGTTTTCCCGAACAAAAAAATTTATAATCTTCATCTTCCAAAGCCCGCCATGTTTCTTTTAAAAATTAAAATTTTTTTTTTTTGTTTTATAAAAAAATGTTTCATGCATATGGTCGATTCTTGACCCGATTTGAAGACTGGAAAAAAAACCCTTTTGGGGTGAAGGGAATAAACGGGAAAATTACTCGTCCCAAAAAAACCCTTACTATTTTTGAGATCAAATTTTACTGTTAGATTTCCCGACCTTGGAGCGGTGAAATGATTGGCCCGGCTATGCCGACTTAATTTCAAAATTTGAACTCGCTTTAGAAACAGACCCCAAAAGGACAAATTTGTTTCAGAATCTGGGGCGGGCCCCTTTTTTAAGAAAATCTGTAAACTTGAGGGGGAAGAAAATATTTTCTTTACACAATGCAGGCTTTTTTTTAAACCCATTCTGGTTTTGGGCTAACCGGGGAAAAGAAAGGGCTGATCTTGCGGGTTTTAGGAATTGAAAATGATGATGGGGCCCAAAACCCAGAATAGACGCCCCCCGGTGTTAAAGACACAAAAGCATCAGCTGTTTTAAAATTTTGGGGTATTGGGAAAACGCTTTTTAATTCCCTTAGATTTTGAGTTGTTTTAAAAAAGATGCGCCCCCTTTTTCAAGGAGCATTAAAAGACAGTTTTTCATATGGAAAATAACTTTTTTTTTTAATACCCAAACGCGTTATCAGATCATCAGCCCGAAGCAAAGTACAGCATTTCTACATCTCGTTAGAGTTTTAAAGTTGTTAGGGCCCCAATTTAGCAAGGCGATTTGAGCACCAAATCAGTCAAAAAATTTTCAATTAAAAAGAAAAAAAGTGATTCATCATAAAAATATCCTAAAAAGCAGGGCAGACACTATATGGAATTTTAGTTTTTGCTCTCAGAAGGGTCGCTTTAAAAAGGGATTTTATTGCTTTTGGGGAAAATGAAGAAAAACCCTTCAAAGAGGAAGTGAAAAGTTTTTTAAACCAAAAAAAAACGAAAGTACAAAGGGTTTGATTGGGGGGCAGTCCTTTAAACCCAAAAATTGCTTTGCGGGGGTTAAAAAACCCTTTTCAGCATTTTGTGAAATTTAAAAAAAACTGTTTGGGGGGGGAGGTGTTTGAAATCCAAAGCAGACCCTTTTGTCTAAAGATTTTTTATTTTTCACAATTTGGGTTTTATGTTTTTTTTAAAAAACAAAACGGTTTTTGGGTTGACCTAAGGTAAAGAGGTAATCGTTGATGGAAGCTGGGGAGCTGGGGAGGAGTAAAAAAAATTAAAATTGATAAAGAAAAGAAACCGATAAAACCTTTTGTAAAATTTTTTTTTTAATAATGATGCGCGGCGAAAATTTAAAAAAAAAAGTTTTAAAAAATTTTAAAATAAATAAAAAATTTTTATTTTTATAAAAAGCATGTCTGTTCGTTTTTCCAAATGGCCTACAGCGCCGCCAAAAGGAAAAGATTTTGAAAAAAAAGCCCCCAATATAAAAAACCCTTTAGATTTAACCCAACTTTTCGCAAATGCGAAGTACTAGAGCAAAAAACCCCTTTTAAAATACGCAAAAACCAACGAAAATATTTTTGCTGCCTTTTTAAAGCGTTACATATGTTAATCTGGAGGCCCCTGGGCTTTTAAGTGCCTTTTCAGCGGGAAAAAGGGGTTGGTCTTTAGCAACGGGGCCCTAGGGGCACCCGCAGCTTTACCCCCTTTGGAGGTTTGTCTTTAGGCCCCTTTGGTGTGTTCAAATTTGTGTAGGTGTGCTAGCAAAAAATTAAAAAATAAACTCCCAAAAGCACACAGCTATGGTTTAAACTAAAAAACGGCTAAAAACTTAGTTCGTTTTAAAATGACAATTAAAATAAAGCGTAGTTGGGGCCAAACATCACGGGTGAAAAATTTAATCGTTTACCCGGCCCATTTTGCTGCTCAAAAGACAAAAGTTTGGGTCTTTAAAGAAAGGCGAGGACAAATTTTTCCAAAAGCCCGACCCCGGCG
Organism: Conus ventricosus; assembly: GCA_018398815.1. NCBI lineage: Eukaryota > Metazoa > Mollusca > Gastropoda > Neogastropoda > Conidae > Conus > Conus ventricosus. The sequence continues at coordinate 46,414,016 of CM031603.1, read as the reverse complement.
ATTAAAAAAAGGAAAAGCTTTTAAAAAAAATTAAAAAGGACATTAAAATCGTTCTAAAAAAGCTCACGGGAACAACACCCAAGGGTGTTTATAATTTAGTTTTTGAGTCCCAAAGGAAAAAAGGGCCCTTGATATTGATTCTGATTTAAACCGTTTTATTTTTTTTAATTTAAAAAAAAATTTGGGGTTAGAAAAGAAAGACAGGGATGGCTAAGATATATGAAGGACAAGGGGCGAAATTTTTTTAAGGAAAGCTTTTTGAAAAGGAGCGTTTATCAAAAAGCATGAATGATTTTTGATTTTGAAGTCATTGACCAAAAAAAAGTAAAAGGCAAGCGTTGTTCATTTCAATTTTCAAGTTCAAGTTTAAAATAAAAATAGCACGCCAGTTAAAGTAATGTTGTTTTTTTAAAACGCTATATAACAAAAATGAAGAAAATCTAGAAGGTGGGTCTCAATAAACAGAGGGGCTATTTTTTTCTAAAAAATGATTTAAAAAACCCGGGTTTGGGGAGACGAATGCTTTTTCACCGTTTGACGCTGCCGTGAAGAAGCTAAAAAGGAGGCTCTGGTTTGGGCAGAGGGGGAAGTTTTTTAAAAATTAGATTAAAACAGGGTTAAGTATTCCCCCGATTGTTGGCAGGGGGGTTTCTTTTTTTCCCCTACCTGGGGAGGGTTTGGGTTTTAAAAAAGAGAGGTTTTTAAAAATTAAAAATTTTAGACGACCAAAAAAGTTTTTATTGTGGTGCGTTCTTGCAAGGCTGGGATCTGTTTTCCGGGGAACAGCCCGGAGAGTGACTAAATTTTCGGCAATACGCCAAAAAAATTTTAAATTTAAAAGGGAAAATCCCTTTTTGTTAGTGTAGACCAAATTTATCAGTTTTTAAGAACCAAAAAAAAAAAATAAATGTTAATTTTAAAACCAGGGGTGGGAAACAAATTTGGTGCCAATTAAAGTGTCCAAAAAAGTCCAACAAAAGGGGGAACCAGCCCCAAAAGTCATGTGGACTTACTCCTAATGTTTTCACCCGCGGGGCTTCCCCATTACACATTGATACGAACAATGAGTAGGGCTAATGCGCATTCTTCAAAAGAAAAATGGCAAAAAAAGAAATTTTTAGAAAATTTTTTTAACAAAAAATGCCATCTTTCAAGCCGCGAGGGGAAATATAAAACTTGTAAAATTCTGTTTGGGCTGTAAGACAGAACTAATACGCCCCCCCGGATCTAAAAATTTTGTTTTAAGAACTGGAAAAGGCCCCGCAACATTCTTTCCCCTATGTTGTTTTTCGCCCACTTTGAATCCTATTGTTCCTTATTTAAGGGCCGGGGGCCCCAAAAAAACTTCGAAAAAAAGGGCTTTAAAGAGTAATCATCAAATTTTTTCATTTGCTTTCATCGTTGTCAGGGCGGGGTGGCGTTCAAAACAAAGCCAAAAAAAATGAAGGGGCCAAAAAAATGCCGAATAAAATTCTTAGGGAAAAAATGCAGGGAAGTGCGCTTTTCCGGTTTTTAAAAATTTTGAATTTTTTCTGAAATCTTAAAGGCGCCTGGGGGACCCAAAAACAGTTTGACTCAGGCCCCGCATTGTTTGGGGTTTGTGGTTTGGCCTCTCATCAGACGAAAAGAATCCAAAAAATAAGAGGGCCATGATCACATTTGCGGTAAGTTTTGAGGAGCGGCGCATAACAAATGCAATCTTCAACTAAAGTTTGATCCTAAGACATGGAAGCTGCCTGTATTCTTTCATAACTTGCGAGGTTACGACTCCCACCTTATAATGAAAGCAGTGGACGATGCCTTCAGGGTAGCATGCATTGCACAGTCATCAGAAAAGTACATGTGTTTCACTTTAAATAACATGTCTTTTTATGACTCTATGCAGCACATGATGGGTTCATTAGAGTCACTGGCCAATTGTCCTTAAAGCCCTGCCCAATAACGGAAGAATATTTTGACCCAACTCTTGTTAGAAAGGGCGTTTATCCTTATGAGTACATGAACAGTTGGGAAAGGTTTGATGAAGACACACTTCTCCTAAAGGCGCGTTCTTTTCTAGTCTTAGAGGAAAGGACATCAGCGACTCCGATTACCAGCATGCTCAAGATGCGTGGCAGAAGTTAGATTGTAAAACGATGGGAGACTATCATGACTCCTACTTGATGGCCGATACATGTTTGTTGGCGGACGTCTTTGAAAATTATAGGAAGACCTGCATGAAACATTATAGCCTGGATCCCGCGCATTATATTTCTGCGCCCGGGATGAGTTGGGATGCTTTCTTAAAGTTTACTGGAGTACAGATTGATTTATTGTCTGACCTACCAATGATTCAGATGATTGAAAACGGATTGCGTGGAGGAATTAGTATGGCGTCGCATCATTACTGTAAAGCAAACAACAAATACCTAGATGATTATGATCCGAGTAAAAGGTCTAACTATCTTATGTATTTAGATGCAAACAATCTGTATGGTTGGGCTATGGCGCAATCACTTCCATTACGTAACTTTAAAATGTACACAGAAGACAATCCGAATAATATTCAAAAGGCATTAAAGTGGTTGGGCAGTTTAACGCCTGACCAACAGCGTGGTTTCATTCTAGAAGTTGACTTAGAATATCCTCATGAACTCCATGACCTGCATAATGACTATCCATTAGCAGCAGAAAGTCTAAAGATGGATCCAAGAGAACCACCTAAACTTGTGCCTAACTTCGGGGCAAAAAAAATTATGTGTGTCATTACAGGCTTCTACAATTTTATTTAAGACATGGGTTGAAGTTGACAGCAGTTCATCGCATAATTGCTTTTGATCAAGAACAGTTCATGAAACCATACATCATGAAGAACACTGATCTCAGAACTAAATCCACAGATGCTTCAGAAAAGACTTTTTCAAGTTAATGAACAACAGCTGTTTTGGAAAGACTATGGAGAATCCGCACAAGCGCAAAGATGTCAGATTAGTCACCAGAGAGAACGAAGCAATTAAGCTGACTTCAAAACCAAATTATCAGGACTTTAGAAGATTTCATGATCACCTTTTTGGCATAATGATGAAAAAAAAGAAAGTCAAATTAGACAAACCTGTATTTATTGGGTTTACTGTTTTAGAATTATCAAAGCTTTTGATGTTAGAGTTTCTTTATGACTACTTTAAGCCCTCGTATCTGAGTCCAGAGTACTTTACACAGATACAGATAGTTTTGTTATAGATATCCCTACTGAAGACATCTATAAAGACATGGAAACCGAAGTGGCTAAAGAGCATGCAGGATGGTATGACACGTCCGATTACCCTAAAGACTCGCCTTTACATTCAATTACTAACAAGAAGGTTTTAGGAAAGATGAAGGATGAATTATCTGGAAAGGTGATCAAGGAGTATGTGGGGTTAAGATCAAAAATGTACAGTATTTCGAGCCAGGAGAAAATCATTAAGAAAGCAAAAGGAATATTCTCGCAGCGTTGTGCAGTCAAACATATCGCATGACAACTACAAAGAAGCATTGTTTGGCAATAAGACTTTTCATCATAACAACGTAAAACTACGATCTAATCTACATGAGATCAACACAACTGTTGTAACAAAGAAGTCATTAGATAGAACAAACACAAAACGGGTGTTTGTTAATCCGGAGTTTTCATATGCAATCGGGCACTGGAGAACCGCATAAACAGGGGGTTTTATATTTTTCATCAACTTTATTATAAGATCAATCATAGCTTCATCCAATTCATTTAAATCTTTTCTCATGTTTGCTTGACGAGTTCGAATTTTTTTTATTATTTCAAGATATTCTTTTTCCCAATTTGGGGGTTTGAGTTGTAGGTGATCTGGATGATTTAGCATGCATTGATTAATCCTCGAAAATGTTTCCTTAATAACATTACACGCCTGAAATGATTCCCGTATCATTTTCAAGGTCTCTTCCTTTACCATTCTTGTTTCGTTCTGCGCTTCCTTCTGGCCTTCCATTTTAAACAAAATATGTTTACGTAAATTAATTAAAGCGGAACTGTGCCCGGCGGGATTATCTGCAGTTCTTCCTTCACAAAAGATCTTTGAGGAGCTGGTTGTTTTGTTGTGCCAGTTTCTCGTAAATAATACACGGGCGGATTCATTTTTACAATTCTTTTTATTTCATATGGATCAACACTCCCAACTGGATCGGTTGCCCTGATGCGAGTGTCCCTTCTGCTTCTCCCGGTAAATAAAGGTACCTTACTTTCAAACCAAATGGTAATAGTTTGCCGGATGAACTGACGTCTCCTTCAGCAACATTTATTGTTTTTCTTTTGATTGCTTGTACTGGTTTTAGGCCTTTAAATTCTTCATTATTCATTGCGCGCAAAACTGAGGGCAGTCTTCTAACCCATTCTGTGTTGCGAGAATTGTCAATAAGCTCTCTGTGATACTGGTAGGAAAAAAGTCTTTCAGCTAACTGTTTGTTAAAGTTTTCAACTAAAGCCTGTGATCTGTGAACTCCTGGAATGCCTCTTCTAATGGTAACTCTATGTTTTAACAATAATTGATTCACTTGGCCTTTAAATTCTTTTCCATCATCGACTTGAATCATGCGAGGGAAAGTTAAGGGGCCTCGCTGGTATATCAGTTGTATAGCAACAGCAACAGCAGAAGCACTCTTTTGTGTTAATGGTTCCGCATCTTTGTATCTTGAAGCCATGTCAATGACTGTGAGTGCGTACTTAAATCTTTTTCGTCTAATCCTATCAGAGGGTAAATATAGAAGATCCATTTGATGGTGTCGTTTGGAGTTGTATTGACAAAGTGCGGTCTCTGTATTCGCCTAGGCGCTGGTAAATAAATTTGCCAAATCGCTTGTTTAGATAACCATTCTTTTGCTGTTTGTTCACTGACTCCCGCTGCTTGCTTAGCTTTTTAATTGCTGTGATGCCCTTCCAATATCCTTTGGGCGAATAATAGATTTTGTTCATTTTTTATTCAGCCAAATTTATTATGTGCAACAAAATACACAACGGTCATACCAACGACAATAAACCCGATTTCTTGCATCTTTTGTTTTTCTGATGGTTGATAAAAGTCACTGAATTTTGGTGGGGGCAATGTCTGGACTGGTTTGCCTGTTACTAGATAATATTGTTTTATTGCTTGATCAACATTTTTAAATGTGTAAGCTGCATGCCCCTGTTCTTTCAGTGTGTCATTAATAAAATCTAACTGCTCAAGTCTCTGCCTTTCATAGGCGTCTTGTGCAGCTGCTAGTTGCTCCATAGCTTTGTTATGTCTTTTTCTCTCGCCGTCATTCCCAGTTTACTAAATGCGAAATTACTTCCGCTAAAAGCAAGCGCATTAACCACAGCGCCGCCTATCATTATTGCGAGTGAAGCCATTTTTTATAAATGTATTTTTTTCTTACATATTTATATTGTCTGGAATTATTCCTTGCTTGACTAGAAAATCTTTCGTGGCAACCGAAGCTGCAATGATAGCAATTAGCTTTGCTGAATCCTCAAAGTCTAGTTTGCCAGATCTGCTGGTTTAATTCTTAACAAGCTTTTACCAAGCATTGAGTATCCTACACTTAGGCCTCCAATAACAGCAGAATGGTATACAAGGTTAGCAACAGTTTTTTCGGTGCTCATTTTTATAAAATAAAATAATTATAATTATTAAAAAACATGAACAGTGATGATCTCCTACAGCTACAAGGCAGCCTAAACCTTCCCGAACTTATGAATGACCAAGTTGATGGCCAAGCTGTTATGCCCAAAAGGAGAGGCTGTATTCTTTAGCAGCGTGTGGAAAAACAAAACAGTTCCTCGGAACTGAATTCAGCATTGAACAGATTCAACAGATGTCGCCACAAGACATTTTAAAGTATCATAACAGGTATGAAGCGCAGCTGGGGTCTAGAATGGTGAAAAGTGTGGGGCAAACGGTTCTTAGTTTGTACACTAAACTAGTCAGTAGATTTGCTCCCAATTGATTCTGAACAAGATCTTACGTATGATTTAACGCAAGATCCAGTTTTAACAAAGTCATTAGAGTCTCTAGGGTGTGATCTATACTACAGATTTGGAACATTGTTATCGCCAGCGATCATGGGATTAATAACTTTTAATCTATAGATTTTGTTTCCCTTCAAATGAACGAGCTGGAAAATCAGCAGAATCAGAAAACACTGAATCAGGTGGAGAAAGTAACCAAGCCAGAAAATCAGCAGAAAACACTGAACCAGGTGGGGACCATTAAAAATCCTGGGCGTGTTGAAGCAGGAAAAAAATTAGCAGAGTGGAACAGACAAAAAAAATTAATGTTACAGAATATGACTCATCATGAAAACATAACACCGCCAACGCCAGAACAAGTTGATTCAATGCCAGCTATAAAAACTCCATGTGATACAAGGACCCCAAAGTCTTCAGGGATATTGAACTTAAAACTGTTGCCATTTTTTGGCGCCATTGCTGCTGTTGGGGGCAGTTATTACGGTTATAAAATATATACACAATTGCAACAGAAACAAAAGCAATCAAAAAAATCTGAACCATTAAATGCAGAAAAAGACAACTGCACGCCAAAACGCCAATAACAAAGCATCATTTTGATCCATTTCAAATGGAATAATATTTTAAGAACTTAATTTTAAATTTTTTTATAAAAATAGATCATGGCGTATTATAAAATGATAAAGTCAATAAATAAAGACATGGAGTCTATAAAAGGCATTTCCATAGACCAGAATTGTAATCAATGCGGTTGCTTCGGATGTAAGACCTTCCTTAAGATCTATGCAGAGAACGCTGAGCAAGACATCCTCAACGATGACGCGTTTTTTGAGGCGTGTGTGTACTATATTAGGCATCTGCTATTTAAGATAAAAACATAGATTGTATTTTTTTGATAATTATAAGATAACTTGAATACGAACTTAGTTGTACTTAAAGGATGACTTAATCAAGAACTTATTAAGAACTTGATCAGAACTTAATTAAAAACTTAATCAAGAACTTGGGGTGACTTAATTAAGGACTTGGAGTAACTTAATTAAGGACTTGATTAAAAACTTAAAAAGTGACTTAAGTGTGTGCATGCGTGGGGTGGGGGGCAAGCAGGGTAGGGTGGGAGTGGGAGGTGGGCGCGCACCTTTGATTATTTATAAAAAACAAATGTCCAGAATATAATATAGTTATTATCAGTAAAACAACAACAATGACAACAACAACAAATAACAGCATGTATACAAGCACAATCGCACGCACACACGCACAAGATAGGGAGGTGCTTGCATGGAGAATGGGAAAGGGTTTTTATGGTTGGCGCTTGAGCGCCGTAAATTCAAGACGGCTGTCGGTCTCTCTGTCAACTGAAGATTATTCAAAGCGGCCACCAAGTGCATTTATCAAAAGCTTGATTTAATAAACAAGACAGTTGAATAAAGTGCACTCTGTGGCCGCCCGAAGGCAGCCTGTTGAATAGGACGTTGAATAGGAGCATTGAAGCATGTGGATCAAGAAGAAGTTGAAGCAGACCCGGTTATGCATAACCATTATTTTTAGAATCATGTCATTTTCCCTTGCTGGGTGGTTTGTGGCAAGCAGAGCCCCCGGTTATGCATAACCGTTATTTTTAGAATCATGTCATTTCCCCCTTTCTGGGCGGGTTGCGACAAGCAGAGCCCCGGTTATGCATAACCGTTATTTTTAGAATCATGTCATTTCCCCTTGCTGGGCGGGTTGTGACAGGCGCTCTACTGTGAATGTTGCAGCTCCAAGTCGGCTGGCACACGTGGGATCTGTTTCCAGTAGTCGGCATATTCTGGAACTTGCAGCATGACTTTAATTGCGTTCAGTCTACTGAGGAAGAAGTTTAAAGGAAGCCCAACACAAAAAAAACTGTTTAAATCCAAAAGTACACTTGCAAGTGCACGCAGTTTTCTAGCGTGGTCATCAGAATATCCAGTTTTTTCCTTCAACCAGTCTCCCCAATGTTGCTGTATTTCCCCCTGTTGTTGCCGAGTCTCATGCCAATCTTTACACAAATTCAAAAAATTCCCAAATTGTATGTAGATCATGATAGTTTGTGCATCTTGCCTTCGAATGTTCCTGACCCCTCTTTTCAGTTGTTGATGATTTCATCTTCACTTTCAGTGTTGTTAAATAGGCTATCTGTAAATGCTCTCTTGTTATTTTTTTTCCGATGTCAGCTTTGTTTGCAAGAAGGTATTCATGAAGTTCTGCTGGAGTTGAAAATTCTTTCCTGCTCTTTTTGATTGTACCTTCCCTTTCTTTGAATAAAGCTTCAAGTTTTTTTTGGGTTTTTTTGGCAGTTTCTGCGGTCCATGCTGTTGAGCTCGGGTAACAACATCTTTCATTTTTCCAAAATAAACAAAATATTCATGCAACAGCAGCTTTTCTTCCTCAGTCCAATTGTAAGCAGATGGAGGTGGCAATGTAGTAGATGCAGTAGATGACTGAGGTATTGGTTGTTGAGTAGGTTCAGTACTCATGATTGGGAAAATAAGTGGCGTGTCTTGAATAGAATAATCCAACAGAGCTTGATGTGCAGCGTTTGAAACTCTAATTTCCTGTGCTAATTCTTGTGAAGAAGGACTACCTAGTAAATCCCTCTCTTCTTCTGAAAAATGCTATCTTGAGACATGGAATCAATCATCAAAGTTTTAAAGTCACAACGCTTTCCTGACTGAAACACGTCCGTTCACCACAGCACCACAACACCAAATGACGAAATAACTCAGCCCCGTTGTCAACAACACTAAGTGCTGGGCGGAAATGTCGTCACTGTTACTAATCAGCTGATTCTATCTAGTCTTGTGATTGGGGGAAGGTAAGAAACATGTTTTGATATGTTTTATGAAAGGCGGGAATGACTGAGCAAGATCCTTTCAGCCACTTATAGAAATCTCGCTATTCAGAACTGCAGGCAATAGAAATCGATCGCTATTCATAACTGCTGACTGGCTTTACAAATCCAACGGTGCACGAGTGGAGACCGCTATCTTTGCTCTGAATGCTTCTATTGAAATCTCTGGGGAGTGCCGCGCTTCACTGCATGCCTTTAAAAAACAGCCTGCATAAACCACTCTCTCTCACCTGCAGTGTGTATGTGTGGATTTTATGTCAAAAATATAACTCGGTTTTAAAAAACTTTAGTTTTATTTCACATGAAAGACAGAGACTCATTTGATGAATGTTTGCGCGAAAATGATGTTATTGAGAATAATCAGGAAAAACATAGATTAAGCAAAAACTGAAATCTGAAAAGTTTAGTAAATTAGTATTAAAAACGGATAACCCTACACAGTATGTTTGTTTGTAGATAATCGTTATTTTTGGTTATTGACGTCTTACTTGTCAGAGAACAGTAAATATGCGCTTGCGTGTGTGTGTGTGTGTGTGTGTGTGTGTGTGTGTGTGTGTGTGTGTGTGTGTCTGCCCGCCTCTCTGTCTGTCTGTCTGTCTCTCTCTCTGTCTCTCTCTTCTCTGTCTGTCTGCCGGTGATTCTCTCTCTCTCTTCCGCCACAGGAAAAGGCGGCTTTTTAGGCCACTTTCGCCCAAAAAACTCGGTGGAGGTGAAAGTGGCTTAGAATGAAGGTTTTCCTGTTCTCTCTCTGCCTTTGAAGAAGATATTAAGTTTGATAAAAGCTCTTCTCTCTTCTAAGTTCTAAGGGTTTCCATTCTAATTTCTTCATGTTCTTCCTATATTCCCCTTCTCTCTGATATGGTTCCCGTTACGAACCATGCTGCTCTCTTCTGAATCTTTTCGAGGTTATCAATGTCCTTTAGATGGTAAAGATCCCAGACTGAGCAACCATATTCCAGTACTGGTCTAACCAGTGTTTTGTAGCAGTCGTCTTTAACCTTTTTGGGGCAGTCGTTGATATAAGAAAGCTAAGATGTTGCTTTCTTACATACTAAATTGTAATGTTCTTTCCATTTGAGACGACTATCTATAATCACGCCTAAATATTTTGCAGCATTGGTTTCTGTAAGAATATTATGAATAGAATATTCTGATCTAGTTGGTGAGCGTTTATTACATATACGCAACACTTGGCACTTCTGGGGATGAAATTCCATTTTCCAAGTTCTTTCCCACTCTTGTAAACTGTTTAGATCTTCTTGTAGAATGCGTGTATCATTCTTGCTTCTGATTGTTCTATATACTAAGCTGTCATCTGCAAAAAGCCTTATAAGTTATAGTAGTTCCAGGAGAGAGATTTCTACTTATGTCAACTTGCAGGCTCCTCAAGCAAAGTTTTTTTCCCCGCTGGAATGATAAAAGGCGGATTGGACTCTCTTCGAGACCCTCACAGACACATACACAAAGCCAATCAACATCAGGCAGAAGGACTCAAAACAAGATGGTTCAAGACTTCACAAAGGCCGTCTTGAAAGCTGCTACAGATCCATCCATTGTTGTCTGTTGTTAAGACAGTTATTAAAATCATTAAGAGTTGTTATAAGTTGAGTCTCACAACTCCTTCGCTGTCTAAAACCATGCTGGGCGTTATTTAAGAAGTCATATTTGTCAAGATGGTCCATTATGCTACTATATATTATGTGTTCAAGTAGTTTAGCTGATATGGATGTAAGAGATACAGGTCCATAGTTCTCTGCTTTTGTTTTGTCACCCTTTTTGAATAAAGGAACAATTCTCGCATCTCGCCACTCATCAGGTATAACTCCCTGGTCCAGTGAAGCTTGGTAAAGTAGTTGGTATACCTCAGTCTATTCATTGCACATCATTTTAAGAGCTTGCCAGGAATGCCATCAGGACCATAGCTTTGTTTTCATTGAGTTGGTCAGTAACTTAAATACTCCTTTGCTTACTTTGATATTTTTGCATTTCAGGGATTATCATCATCCTTTAGTCTAACGTCAATTAAAGCTTGGGATTTGAGAAAACCGAACAAAACTGCTTGTTTTGTAAATTTGCTTTCCCTTCAGGGTCCTGTATTTGGTTATTCTGGTTGTTTCTCAGGTCTGGAATCCCAATGTTGTCCTGTCTCTTACTACTTATGTAAGACCATAATTTCTTGTTTTGATGATCACCTTCTGAAATCATCGAATTAATATAATTGGAGTGAGCAAGCCTACATTCTCTCTGACCCATCTCTTAATATGTTTATACCTAATCAGTAATCTTTCTGAATAAGGGTGTAGTTTCAATTTCTTAAAGAACCGATGTTTCCTTCTCAACAAAAGTTTAGTTTTTGTATTAATCCATGGCTGGTGGTTCTTGCTTGAAGTTATTTAGTATGTTGTCATCCATAATAAATTCCAAATTAGTTTTATACACTTCCAAAGGTCATGACATTATCTTTAAACTATGAGACCTAAAAAAAAAAAGACTGAAATCATCAGTATCCCTGCAAATTTTGGTAAGTCTGCTTGGTTCCGAGAGTCTGATGGTACGTTTAGAGGGTTTTCTTCGAAAGGGTTGAAAGTTGCTCTCTAGAGAATTATGTCATGATTTTGCCCCCTCCTCTACTGCGCTTCAACTTTCAGATTTTTTTTCTCATCTCTTTGAGAGTTTCTCCTATGGCAAACATGTACTTTAGAGTAACGAAATTCATGGGGCTGTTTGTACGCACTTTTTCGTGTGTTTAAGGTTCGGAACGATGCAAAAGCACATCAGACAGTCTTACCTCGGATGCCCATTCACTCCCCATTTACAATTAACACTGGTATTGTCAGAAAATATTTATTGCAAGGAATGAAAAATAATGCAAATGAAATTTACAACCAATAGTTCAACAAAGAATATACGAATTGAAAAGACACAAAAAAGAGCCCCCATCCACCCCGCAACCCCCCAAAAGTTCAGCACTCTGCAAGGTAATCAGATTAATGTGAAATAATAATTGAAAAAGACTGTCTGATGTGCTTTTGCATCGTTCCGAACCTTAAACACACGAAAAAGTGCGTACAAACAGCCCCATGAATTTCGTACTCTAAAGTACATGTTTACCCTCCTATCTTTCTCAGTCCCCCCAGTCCATCCCCTTGTGTTAGTCCTCCCCCCTCCTCTAGAATTTTGTTTTGACATAATTTGTTAGGGAAGTCTGTTACTTTTTGTCTTGATTATGATCTGATTTCAAGAATTCATAGGGCCTACATGAAGTTTTCAGAATTCAAGAGAGTCAGCATACTCACAGATTCGTTGCTGTAGTCCTCAGAGAACAAAGATAAACATCAGCAAACACATTTCTAGGAGTAAGACTTACTATGCTTCCCAGATGAGATCGTTGATATCAATCAAACATTTCTAGGAAGTCTGACCGGAAGTTTATCACAATTGATACAGTCCCGCACAAAATGGTGTCATCAATATTTTCACCCCAATAAAAATATATTTACCAAAAGTTCAAACAAATAGTCCAAAATGGTGAAAATTTTGAAGAAATCACTCTGATTTGTCCTACGTAACTCCCATGTCAACAAAGCGACTGAACTCAAGTCATAACACAGGTAGTTTCACTTTCCTCCACTTTGAACGTGAGCACTCCAGCAGACGTCACTTCAGACGGGAATTTCAAGTGTCCTGCGCTAAAATTCCGAAAAATACTAACCTATTTCGTATTTCTGTGGCTAGAAGAGGAACGCAATCCACCAAAAACAATACAAGAGCAGAAGAAATAATAGAAATGTGTTAAAATGTCAACGGATGATGATATGATGATAGTCGGGTCCCAGATCCGAAACACGTCTAGCCACTGCGCATGCGCTTCCTCCTCCTACATATAATATGGCTGCAGACTGGATTAAGCAAGCTGTTCAGCCTTTAGTCTGGTCTTCTTCACAAAGAACTAATCTTTCCAACAGTCTAAACTTCTTGTGTGGGTGATGATGGCGCAGCAATCTGAAAGTCTACCCAACCGAATATTTGCGGTCTGCCCAATGGTGACCCAGTTTGGCCATGAAGCTGAGAGATCGTGTGCTAACCACCTTGTAGCATTCTTATTGTTATAACGTCTTATGCTTTGTGCGTTCACATAGTATTTTGGTGGAGTTTCGGTTTTTAGTTTGATATATTATTATTTTGACCCGGAAGTGGTTGTAAAATTCAGTTGAGTTGACCCCATGGGCTGCAAAGCAGACAGTTGTTCATTAAACAAATGAAACTGTATCATACGAAGTTGTGTCGCTTCATTGGTGACCCCGACGTGAGTAGAAGCTCTTTATGAGTGACCAAGCTCTTCCATCTTTCTTATGAAAAAAGAAGAAGACGCTACGACCACTCGTAGTATGGAGCCTACGTCAGAAGCTATCCAGCAACTTGCTGACGCCATTCGTCAACAAACGCTCGCTCATGCAGCACAAGCAGCCCCTCCACCCCCTACAGTGGCCGCTGTTGCTTTCAAAGCCCCACCTTTTTGGACAACTAATGCCAGTGCATGGTTTTACGCTTGGAAGCTTCCTTTGCCACTCACACACCGCCCATTACAAATGACCTTACCAAATTCCATCATGTGGTTCAACTTTTAGACTCGGCTACTTCCAGGCGTGTCCAAGCAGTAATTGAACACCCCCCGGCTACTGAGAAATACAAGGCCCTCAAAGCAGCACTTTTAGATGCATACGAGGCAACACAGTTTCAAAAAGACACTGCACTGTTGAATATGCATGGTTTAGGGGATAGACGTCCTACAGAGCTACTTCAATACATGCGTTCACTCAACTCTGAACCCCAGACCCTGTTTCGTGCCCTTTTTCTTAACCAGCTTCCTCCTGAAGTTCGTCGTATATTAGCACAGACTCCTGAGGTTGATCTTGACACTCTTGCAAAAACTGCAGATCGTATTCTCGAAGTGGATTTGCCAGCACCAGCTTCTGTGGCAGCAACTTGTCAACAAGCTGACCCTGCTCTCGGGGATAGAGACGAACAGCAAATGCAGTGGTGTCCATACACAAACATTCACAATTCATCTGCTGCCGAGTTGAATGCCTTAAATCGAGATTTCAAACCAAAGAACCGCACACAATCAATCAAACACAGATGACCACCCCTTCATTTACCCTGTGTAAATATCATTCAAGGTTTGGTGGCATGGCTAGGCGCTGTGAGACCACGGTGAATGGTAGGCCTTGTGCTATGGCTCCATCACAAACTCAGAGGAAACCACAACTCCAGAACAGACATGAAGGCTCAACATCACGGACTTTTGCAGTCAGTTCAAACGCTGCTGATACCATAGACACTCGAGCCCACACAAGCAACACTGGTACCATTACAGTGGCTGATCTTCTTTCTGGACGGTCTTTCCTTGTCGACACTGGGGCAGAAGAGTCTGTTTTTCCAGCGACGCTACAGGATCGCAAAAAATCTCGTGGACCTAGCCTCGTGGCTGCCAATGGTTCAGCTATCCCTACCTATGGAAAGCGAGACATTCTGCTAGGATTTGGCAAAGACGCCAACTTCACCCAAAAGTTTTGGATCGCTGATGTCACTCAACCCATTCTTGGTGCAGATTTCTTCACCTCTCATCAACTGGCAATAGACCTCACTAACAGAAGACTGGTCTCCCTTGATGGCAGATTTGTGATTCATGCTCAACTCACTCGCTCACAAACTCCACGCATACACAGAATCCACTCCAGGTACGAAGCAATTGTGGAGGAGTTTCCTGAACTGTTAGTTCCATCTTTCAAGGACAACAAACACGGTGTTGTTCATCACATTCCAACCACGGGCCCCCCAGTGCATGCACGAGCTCGTCGCCTTGATCAGGAAAAGTTCACCGCGGCTAAAGCAGAATTTGATGAGATGGAGCAACTCGGTATTGTTCGCCGCTCCCGTTCTCCTTGGTCTTCACCCTTACACATGGTCAAGAAGAGTAGTGGTGGCTGGCGCCCTTGTGGTGACTATCGCAGGCTCAATGACATGACCAGAGATGACCGCTATCCCCTGCCCCACATTCAAGACCTCAATGCACATCTTTATGGAAAAACAGTCTTCTCCAAGATTGACTTGGTGCGTGGTTACAATCAGATACCTGTTGCCCCAGAAGATATACCCAAAACTGCAGTGATAACTCCTTTTGGCCTGTACGAGTTCTTGAAAATGCCTTTTGGCTTGAAGAATGCAGCTCAAGCTTTCCAACGGCTCATGGATGGAATCCTGCAAGGCGTTGATTGCTGTTTTGTTTACCTGGATGATATCTTGGTGGCAAGTATAACTCCAGAGCAGCACGAGACAGACCTGCGCACTGTTTTCAGTTTACTGACTCTGAACGGTCTGGTTGTCAACATCAAGAAATGCATCTTTGGTCACTCATCCTTGAATTTCCTGGGACATATGATCTCAGCAGCTGGAATTCAGCCTCTACCAGACAAAGTTCGTGCGATTGCAGATATGCCAACGCCCGCAGACAAGAAAGCACTTGAGCGATTTCTCGGGATGATGAATTTTTATCACAGATTTCTGCCTGGAATCGCCAAAACGCCTTTTACCACTCACTGAGGCAACAAAAGGAAAATCTAAGAAACTCATCTGGACAGCTGAATGTCACTCGGCTTTTCAGGAGGCGAAGTCTGCTTTGGCTTCGGCTGTCATGCTTCATCACCCAGATCCTCAGGCTGAGACGAAGCTTTCTGTGGATGCATCGGATTCTGCTATCGGAGCAGAGCTGTCACAACGACATGAGGACATTTGGAGACCCATCGCTTTCTTTTCCAGGAAACTGTCACCTACTCAGCGGCGCTACTCCACTTTTGATCGCGAGTTGCTGGCCATGCACAGCGCCATCAAACATTTCCGCTACTTTTTGGAAGGCAACACATTCTCCGTATACACAGATCACAAGCCGCTGACTCATGCTCTCACTAGTGACACCGACAGATCTCCACGCCAAGAACGACAGCTTTCTTATATCGCTGAGTTTACTACAGACATCAGGTACATCAGTGGGTCGGAGAACATTGTACCTGATACTCTCTCCAGGGCCCCTGTTGCAGGCACAGACCCGCGATTTCAGACCCAGAGCCACTGATCGCTTGCACTTCACCAGTTCCTGCAGTAGATCTTGCACAGCTAGCTGCGGCCCAGGTCACTGACCCCAAGATCAACGACCTGCGTGCTAACCCTGGATCCCTCGAACTACAGGATGTCTCTCTGGATGGGGTCCAAATCCTGTGTGATTTTTCCACCAGCCGCCCACGTCCAGTGGTCCCACCTTCATGGACAAAGACGGTCTTTGACACTTTTCACAACCTTTGCCACCCTGGATCTAATCCTACCATCCGTGCCATTTCCGCTCGTTACGTCTGGCCAGGCCTCAAAAAGGACGTGAGAAACATGGTACGCACCTGCCATTCATGCCAGGCAAGCAAAATTGGACGTCACACCAAGGCTCCTTTGTCTCCCTTTGAACCTCCTGACAGACGTTTCGGCGACATAACACGTTGACCTGGTCGGACCCCTCCCCCTTCAGAAGGCAACAGCTACCTGCTCACTATTGTGGACAGATTCACCCGATGGCCTGAGGTCATTCCCCTCCCCAATGCCGAGGCCGTCACCTGCGCAAAAGCTCTGCTACGTTCTTGGATTGCACGTTTTGGAGTCCCAGACACCATCACCTCAGACCAAGGCCGCCAGTTTGTCAGCACGCTATGGCGTGAGCTTCACATGGTACTCGGCGTTCACCCCAGAAACACCACTGCTTATCACCCCCAGGCCAATGGAATGGTAGAACGGTTTCACCGCAGTCTGAAAGCCGCTCTCAAGTCTCGCCTGAATGGATCACGCTGGATGGATGAATTACCTTGGTGTTACTAGGTATTCGGACAACATGGAAAGAAGATCTGGATGCGGCTCCAGCTCTTTTCACCTATGGCACAAATCTCAGAGTACCTGGTGATTTTCTCCCTTCCCCATCTGCAGATAAGCTGATTCCTACCAGCGCTTTTGTCCAGGAACTCCAAGAGAACTTACAGAAGCTGGCTCCTCCGCCTCCTGGACATCATGGTTCGCCGACTACGTACGTGCCCCGCAATTTACAGTTTGCTGACCAAGTGTACGTTCGCGTTGACTCTCACAGAGGGCCTTTGGTAAGGCCCTATGATGGACCATTTCGTGTTCTTGCACGCTCGGACAAATACTTTGACATTTGAAAAATGGAAAATCAGCTCGAATTTCCATTGACAGACTCAAACCAGCCTACTCATCGCATTCATGAAGTCCTGCCTTCGACACCATTGCATCAAGACCTCCGCTGAAGACCGACAGTCCACGTTCTGAGTGTGATGCTCCTGTACAACCAGCAGGTGCCAAAGACACTGCAAGTGTTCCAGCCAAGGTTCAGCAGACCAGTACCTTTGCAATCTGACACTTATGAACCAATCGTTACAAAGCGTTCTGGTAGACTGGTGCAGAAACCGACGAGATATCGAACAGTCTATAAACTGAGTCGGTTTTGAAATGACTGATCCACTTACCTGAAAATGATAATCCTATTTGGTTTTGGCATCCTGAAGTCATTCTTGGACATTCCTGAGTGATAACTGGGATTTTGCTTTTCTTTTCTTTTCTTAAAGCATTGTGACGTTCTGGGGGAGCCTTGTAGCATTCTTATTGTTATAACGTCTTATGCTTTGTGCGTTCACATAGTATTTTGGTGGAGTTTCGGTTTTTAGTTTGATATATTATTTTGACCCGGAAGTGGTTGTAAAATTCAGTTGAGTTGACCCCATGGCTGCAAAGCAGACAGTTGTTCATTAAACAAATGAAACTGTATCATACGAAGTTTGTGTCGCTTCAACCTTTTCTGGGAGCGCGTTTCAGGGATTCACCACTCGAGCGTGCTATTCCAGCGGACTAACCGTTGCTACAGCAGTGAAGTTCTGGTAGATAATTTACTTTCATTTCTATTTAATAGCTCCATCTAGTTTATGACAGTGAAATAGGTAAAAATACAATCATGACATTGTTGAACTGTAAGATTCAGTTGGACGTAGTTTAACTTGATGATCCATGCTTTGGCCTTCCCCACCCACTTGTTTAAACTGTAAGATTCAGTTGGACGTAGTTTAACTTGATGATCCATGCTTGTGGCCATCCCAACCCACTCCACCCCTAGCCCCCAGTGTTCATGCTTCGGTCAAAGGTTGTACAGAAAAGAGAAGCATGCTTGGCCTGGATGAGAGCCACAGACATGTAGAAAACTGGTGCCATTCAAAAACGAGAAAAACGATCACCAGATTCTCTCTCTCTCCTCATCTCTCTCCTCTCTCTCTCTCTCTCTCTCTCTCTCTCTCTCTCTCTCTCTCTCCCTCCCTCTCTCTGTCTGTCTTCTCACCCTCTCTCTTTAAAGAGAAAGAGAGAGAGGTGAGTGTGTGAGTTGAGCCCAGGTGATCCGGTGAACTGAGATTAATTAACGGTCTAAAGTTATTAGTCTAA
>CM031603.1:46376752-46394606 GCA_018398815.1 Conus ventricosus | reverse complement strand
TTTTGCTTTTTTTTTTTTTTTTTTTGCAGTCTGGATGTGTAAGCCGGTACTTCCCACGCCCAGTCATTCACTTCATCTCACAAATCCAGCTTCCATGCTACAAATGTTACATCTGTTCCAGATCAAAATTTGCTACCCCCTGCCCTGCAGAATATTAATACAGGGCTTCAGAGTGGCATGGTTTTTACTCTGGCAGTGATAATCACGGATGTGATCTGATGACATCATGTTCAGCAAAATCCTATTTCAACAGCCACCTCTCCTCTTTCCCTTGTTCTGCACTTCACAGTGTCTCATGTCCTGTGTTAATTCCTGAAAAAATTCTTTACAGGACAACTGTCCACAAACGGTCCTGTGCAAACACTCACACATACACACACACACACACACACACAGCAGAGCAGAAGGGAAGTGTAAATGGTCTGTGACCATTATGTCTTAAAGTTAAATATTAGTGTTAGCCCACCACCAAACAAAAATGTGGACAAATGAATCACAAGACAAAACATGACATGTTTCGACCTCTTAGACCGTTAATTAATCTCAGTTCACCCAGGATCACCTGGCTCAACTCACACACTCACTCACACACACTCTCTCTCTCTTTCTCTTTAAAGAGAGAGAGGGTGAGAGACAGACATAGAGAGAGGGAGGGAGACGGAGAGAGAGAGAGAGAGAGAGAGAGAGAGAGAGAGAGAGAGAGAGAGAGAGAGAATGAATCTGGTGATCGTTTTTCTCGTTTTTGAATGGCATCAGTTTTCTACATATCTGTGGCTCTCATCCAGGCCAAGCATGCTTCTCTTTTCTGTACAAACTTTGACCGAAGCATGAACACTGGGGCTAGGGGTGGAGTGGGTGGGATGGCCACAAGCATGGATCATCAGTTAAACTACGTCCAACTGAATCTTACAGTTCAACAATGTCATGATTGTATTTTTACCTATTTCACTGTCATAAACTAGATGGAGCTATTAAATAGAAATGAAAGTAAAATTATCTACCAGAACTTCACTGCTGTAGCAACGGTAGTCCGCTGGAATAGCACGCTCGAGTGGTGAATCCCTGAAACGCGCTCCCAGAAAAGGTGGTTAACACACGATCTCTCAGCTTCATGGCCAGACTGGATCACCATTGGGCAGACCCCAAATATTCGGTTAGGTAGACTTTCAGATTGCTGCGCCCATCATCACCCACACAAGAAGTTTAGACTGTTGGAAAGATTAGTTCTTTGTGAAGAAGACCAGACTAAAGGCTGAACAGCTTGCTTAATCCAGTCCCTACACACTACTACACTACTACTACTACTACAGTCTGCAGCCATATTATATGTAGGAGGAGGAAGCGCATGCGTAGTGGCTAGACGTGTTTCGGATCTGGACCCGACTATGTGACATTTTAACACATTTCTAATTATTTCTTCTGCTCTTGTATTGTTTTTGGTGGATTGCGTTCCTCTTCTAGCCACAGAAATACGAAATAGGTTAGTATTTTCGGATTTTTAGCGCAGGACACTTGAAATTCCCGTCTGAAGTGACGTCTGCTGGAGTGCTCACGTTCAAAGTGGAGGAAAGTGAAAAGTTCTACCTGTGTTATGACTTGAGTTCAGTCGCTTTGTTGATATGGGAGTTACGTAGGACAAATCAGAGTGATTTCTTCAAAATTTTCACCCATTTTGGACTATTTGTTTGAACTTTTGGTAAATATATTTTTATTGGGGTGAAAATATTGATGACACCATTTTGTGCGGGACTGTATCAATTGTGATAAACTTCCGGTCAGACTTCCTAGAAATGTTTGATATCAACGATCTCATCTGGGAAGCATAGTACGTCTTACTGTTAGAAATGTGTTTGCTGATGTTTATCTTTGTTCTCTGAGGACTACAGCAACGAATCTGTGAGTATGCTGACTCTCTTGAATTCTGAAAACTTCATGTATGAATTCTTGAAATCAGATCATAATCAAGACAAAAAGTAACAGTCCCTAACAAATTATGTCATAAACAAAATTCTAGAGGAGGGGGAGGACTAGCACAAGGGGAGGGACTGGGGGACTGAGAAAGATAGGAGAAACTCAAAGAGATGAAAAAAAAAATCTGAAAGTTGAAGCGCAGTAAGGAGAGGGCAAAATCATGACATTGTCGAAGAAAACCCTCTAAACGTACCATCAGACTCTGGAACAAGCAGACTTACCAAATTAAATGCAGGGATACTGATGATTTCAGTCTTTTTTTTTTTTTTTTTAGGTCTCATAGTGTTAAAGATAATGTCAATAAACCTTTGGAAGTGTTTAAAACTAACTTGGAATTTATTATGAATGACAACATACCTACTAAAATAACTTCAAGCAAGAACCACCAGCCAGGGATTAATACAAAAAACTAAATGTTTGTTGAGAAGGAAACATCGTTCTTTAAGAAATTGAAACTACACCCCTAATTCAGAAAGATTACTGATTAGGTATTATTAAGAGAAGGTGTCGGAGAGAATGTAGCTTGCTCACTTCCAATTATATAATCGATGATTTCAGAAGGTGATCATCAAAACAAGAAATTATGGTCTTACATAAGTAGTAAGAGACAGGACAACATTGGATTCCAGACCTGAGAAACAACCAGAATAACCAAATACAGGACCCTGAAGGGAAAGCAAATTTACTAAACAAGCAGTTTTGTTCAGTTTTTTCTCAAATTCCAAGCCTTTTAAATTTACATTAGACTAAAGGATGATGATAATCCCTGAAATGCAAAATGAGCAAGTGACAAAAGGTCATCCAAAAAAGCCAACAAAAAGTGGATTTTTCAAAATAGTTTTTATCAACAGCAAATTTTGTCCAAAGGAAGACTTATGTTTAAGGGTCATAAAAACATACATACAAAGATAACTCATGCACCGATGTTCTGCTAGTAATGTGATAAGGCATCATAACAAGCATCTGACGGTTGTTATGCTGGACATTCAATTTTATCAATATTCCTATTTGAATGTCTGTTATTCAGCATAATTGTTTCAGTGGAAATAAAGACTGAAATTACTCTTCTAGCGAAATTTCATCAAAGAAAAGGCATCTGTGCCAGTTTAAGATCAGTTTCACATGAGATGGTATGTCCAACATAACATCCGTCGTTCGGACATATTGATTTGTTCTTTTTGCATGTGTTGGAAATAAGACATTAACTGCATCCTCTGTGATTTTCTGTGTTGTTAGGGTGCATTTCTGTAATGATACCAAGTATAGTACACACAATAGCCTTGTTACCATGTATTAGCATTTTTATCTGACAGTTGGTATGTTGTTGCATTGGACATACCCAAGTATTTCCCAACAAATGCCAAAAATAACAACAGTCATTAAAAAAAATGGACATTACTTTTCCTTTGGTACAGTTCTATTGTTATTGTTAATTTTACACATAAGCCTATAAACCAGCTATAATAAGTCACAATGATCTTGTTTAGACAACTTAAATAGAATCAATTGTCAGTTGTTATGGCCTCTACTGTTGGACATACTCAACTAAAACTGCTCATGTGCTCACAGGAATTAGATAGTTATGATCAAATGAATAGAAAACAGTTTGACAGTAACAATATAACGTGTTCATTTGGGACCTGTTCTAGATAGTCAGAGCGCTTTACAAACATATGAAAATTCATTTTATGGTTTTTTTAAAACAACATAATTACAAGATGTAACAGATTTTGCATATTCTTGGCACCAGACTTTCTCTTCTTTTCTCTGATGAAGAAAGTTAGGATGCGAAGACTAGAAAAACACAAACTTCTTTGTCATCAAATAATACAAAAATACTTTTAGGTATTTGGGGAATTAACTGCATAAAAATCATGTGATCAAAATAAAAATGTTCATGAACAAAATCAAGTTGGTATGCTTCAGGCGAATTCCATCCTACCTTTACCTCCTCCACTTCTTATCTCAGGTTAAGAAAGCCATAATCAATGAGCTGTTTTATTTGCTACTATTGCCTTGGGGGGGGGGGGGGGGGGGGGCTGATTTTTCCCCAGTACTTCTTCTTCTTCGTCCTAAAATTCTGGTTCACTCAAAAACGAGTAGGTCACCAGCGCGATGTTAAAAAGTAAAATAAAATAACAAATTGTGTGACTCAGACTGTTGGCCCCTGAGCAACTTTGGCAACAAGGGGTCGCACTCGATATTCAAGAAGTTAAAAGAATGGCCAAATTCAGGCCCAGGTAACATATAATTTCTGGGGGAGTTAAAATAGAAAATCGTCAATAGATGCAGATCTAAAAAACTGGTGTATCAATTTTTTTTAATTTTTTAATGAGACTGCATTTGTGGCAATCTTGATGGCACCCGGCAGTGAGTTCCCACAGCCGTACTTAACTAGGATAAATAGAATGTAAGAGGCTGTCCAATAATTTGATGCAGGTTTGGTTTATCATTGGACCGCCCTCCTGGTGCTGATTTTTATTCAATACTAGTTGTTCCATTGGAATATGTTAGTAGTTTAGCTCGGCCCTTTGAGATGTTAATTTGATAAAAAGCTCTTCTCTCTTCTAAGGGTTTTCCATTCTAATTTCCTCATGTTCTTTCTGTATTTCCCTTTTCTCTGATGTGTTCACTGTTACAAACAGTGCTGCTCTCTTTGAATCTTTTTCAAGGTTTTCAATGTCCTTTAGATGGTAAGGATCCAAATGAGCAACCATATTCCAGTATGGTCGATCCAATGTTTTGGTAGCAGTGGTATTTACCTGTTGGGGGGCAGACATTGATACTCCTGTATAGAAAAGCTAAGATGTTATTTGTTTCTTACATACTAAATTGTAATGTTGTTCCCATTTGAGACGACTATCTATAGATCACGCCTCTTAAATATTTTGCAGCATTAGTTTCTTTAAGAATAGTATTATGAATAGAATATTCTGATCTAGTTGGTGAGTGTTTGTTTCCTATACGCAAACACTAGCACTTTCGGGATGAAATTCCTTTTTCCAAGTTCTTTCAAACTCTTTGTTTAGCGTTTAGATCTTCTGTAGAATGCGTTGTATCATCGTGCTTCGGATTCGTTCTATATCACTTTGCTGTCATCTGCAAAAAGCCCTTATAAGATGTTCCAGGAGAGAGAGATGTCTACTTATGTCATTTATATAAACACGTAAGTAAACAAAGGGCCCAGAACAGTTCCCTGTGGTACACCTGGACAAGACTGAGTTTTACAATGGGATGACGCCCTTTCCACAACAACTTTCTGCGTTCTCCCAACGAGGGAATGATCTAGTCCCATTTTAGCTAAGAAGAAAGAAACGCAATGTGATGTGTTCTATTTTAAGCAGCAGGGCCCCTCATGGTCAACTTATTCAAAGGCTTTAGAAATTAGTCTAATAAAATTGCATCTATTTTGCTGTTCTGTTGTTAAAAGACAGTTAGTAAAAATCATTGAAGTGTTGTTTATGTTGAGTATCACAACACATTTTGCTGTCTAAAACCATGCTGGGCAGTATTTAAGAAGTCATATGTTTCGTCAAGATGGTCCATTATGCTGTTACTATATATTATGTGTACAAGTAGTTTTCTCGATATGGATTGTAAGTGATACAGGTCTATAGTCTCTGCTTGTTTTGTACCCTTTTTGAATACGGATACAATGTGGCATCTTCGCCACTCATCAGGTATTTACACCCTGGTCCAGTGAAGCTTGGTAAAGTGGTTGTGCTTATACCTCACTCAATTCATTGGCACATAATTTTAAGAGCTTGCCAGGGAACGCCCTTCGAGATGACATCAGGGTCCCAGTCAGCTTTGTTTTCACTGTTGTTGGTAGTAACTTAAATACTCCTGCTTTGTTTACTTTGGATGTTTTGCATTTCAGGGTGTTTATCATCATCCTTTAGTTCTAACGTTAATTAAAGGCTGGGATTTGAGATACCGAACAAAACAGCTTGTTTAGTAAATTAGACTGGATGAGAGGGGGAAAAACAAAACTAACTGAATCCAGTTAGTTGAAAAAAAAAAGGGCCCAGGAAAAAAAAGGAAAGAGTGAGGGAGTGTGAGGGGGGGGGTGGCGGGGGGGGGGGGGGATGGGGGAGGGGATACTGGAGGGAACTGGGAGGAAGGGGGCTGGTGGATCAGGTTGCTGGTCTTACTCCTCCCCTTTTATCAAAATAGCATTTATGGAAATAGCCTTTTAATGTGCACTTCAATATTCATAAATATTAATATGTTATTACAATGAAAATAAACTTATCATTTATTCATCACAAGAGATACTGATGGTCGTTACAGACTGACATTACTGAGTGTTATGTCTTCAACTATGAGAGTGAGGTAACAACTTGTCAAATAATCGCCAGATATTTCCTCTAATCCTATGATTGAACTTGAGTTCTGTTCATGTATTAAAGAAAAAGCAAAATAGAATTCCACGCTGTTTTCTGCCCCAGTTTACGTTTAATTGAATACCATTGATTAACTTAATATCCGTCGGTCGTTATTTGGACATCTGCTAAAACGATGTCATTTACATGTGTTCACTCACAAAACATCGCCCTCGAAAGTTGAGGGGAAATCCCGGTTGTTTAAATTGCCCCACTCTATTTTGGTTCACTTAGAATTTTATTCATTTACAGAAACAACATTTGAGAGAACAGCCTGAAAACCAATTGTTTCTATCATTTCTTGGTGACGGTCGTTATGCATTTGACAGTCGTTATGATTTCTGACGGGTTGTATTTGATTGTGGACAAACAACATTTCCACACCTTCTTGCTTCGAAACGCCATTCTTGAGGGGAGCTCCAGCCTCGATTTGAAACTTTTGCCTTGGGTGCTATTTAAAGCTCGGCATGGGATCTGTAAAGTTCGTTGTTAGTAGAATTGCGAGGAAAAAAATACGGGTCGTTACTTTCTGACCATACTGCTTATTACCGTATGGATTTCGCGCTCGTTTGTGCCACTGAATCGAATATGGTTCGGAAAAAACTTTTCCATGCGGTTAGGGTTTTCCGAGTTGCGAGTTAAATGAATACGCGATCCGAACGAACCTGATTGTGACGATCGAGAGTTTTGTGACCGAACGATTTGACATACAGCGTTACGACAGTCAAACGGATTTTTTACTCGCTTGACAGATCGTAAACAATCAGAAATAGAATACCGGTTTGTGATTTTAACATGTCGCCGTTGATTTATCTGCATTCCTTTTTTCATACTGTTGTGGATGGTATGCAATTTAGATATGTATCAAGGCTTAGACACCAACGCATCACTCGTCAGCCTTCTTGAACGGGAAAAATTTATCTAAGAAATGCGACAACTTCGGGCATTTTCAAATGGAAGGCAGAACCAAACTCACCATGTTATATTATGTATCTCTTCAAAGTATTATAAAACATCATGCTATATAAAAATGACATGGTAATTTTTTAATTCTTTTATTT
Source organism: Conus ventricosus (assembly GCA_018398815.1). Classification (NCBI taxonomy): domain Eukaryota; kingdom Metazoa; phylum Mollusca; class Gastropoda; order Neogastropoda; family Conidae; genus Conus; species Conus ventricosus. Next base: position 46,387,189 of record CM031603.1, on the reverse strand, counting down.
GTGCGTAAAAATTATACAAGGGGTCTGGACGAGCACCTTTTGGACAAGCTCAATATCAAAGTAGCAAAGCAGGTGTATTATGTTATGACCAACATCAAGAAAACAAAGCTTCGAGTTCCTGATGGCATTCATGGGACACGCTCTTAAAATGATTGTGCAATGAATAGACTGTGGTATTACAACTACTTACCAAGCGTCACTGGACCAGGGATTTATACCTGTGAGTGGCGAATGCGAGCATTGTTCCTTTATTCAAAAAGGGGTGACAAAACAAAGCAGGAACTATGGACCTGTATATCTTACATCATATCGCAAAACTACTTGAAACACTAGCATATTGGAGCATCTTGACAAATATGACTCTTAAATAAAGCCCAGCTGGTTTTAAGACTGCGAAGCGAGTTGTAAGACTCAACTTATAACAACTCTTAAGGATTTTAATAACTGTCTAAACAACAGACACAATGGTTGGATTCTGTTGCAGCTTTTCTAGACGGCCTTTGTTGAAGTCTTGAACCATCTTGTTTGAGTCCTTTTGCCTGATGTTGATTGGCTTTGGTTATGTGTCTGTGAGGGTCTCGAAGAGAGTCCAATCTGCTTTTTATAATTCCAGCGGGGAAAAACATTTTGCTTACTTGAGGAGCCTGATGATGACATAAGTAGAAATCTCTCTCCTGCGAACTACTATAAACTTATAAGGCTTTTTGCTGATGACAGCTTAGTATATAGAACATTCTCGAAGCAAGAATGTACTCGCATTCTAAAAGTAGATCTAAACAGTTTACAAGATTGGGAAAGGAAACTTGGAAATATGGAAATTTCATCCCCTGAAGTGCCAAGTGTTGCGTATATAACACGGCTCACCAACTAGATCAGAATTTTCTTTTCAATTATTCTTACAGGAAACCAATGCTGCAAAATATTTAGGCGTGATTTTTGATAGTCGTCTCAAATGGAAAGAACATTACAATTTAGTATGTAAGAAAGCAAATAACATCTTTAGCTTTCTTATAATATATACTGGAAATATCAACGGACTGCCCCAATAAGGTTAAAGACGACTGCTACAAAACAATGGGTTGAACAGTAACGGTATATGGTCGCTCAGTCTGGGAATCTTTACCATCTAAAAGGACATTGATAACCTCGAAAGATTGAATGAGAAGCAGCATGGTTCGTATCAGGGAACCATTTAAGAGAGAAGGGGAGAATGACTAGTGGAAGAACGTGAAGAAAATTAGAATGGGAAACCCTTAGAACTTAGAAGAGAGAAAGAGCTTTTATCAAACTTAATTTCTTCTTCAATAGGCCAGACTAAGCTATTGATTATTGAAATACAATGGATCATCAGTATTGAATAAAATGTAGCACAGGTGTGACGGTCAATCTTATGCCATTCCTGCATCAATATTGACTGCCACTTCATTATTTTTTCAGTTCTGTAAGGCTGTGGAATCACTGCCTGGTGCCATCATGATTGCCACAAATGCAGTTATTTAAAAATCAAATTGTTACGACAGTCTCGGAGATCTGCATATTGACTGATTTTCTATTTCAACTTCTCAGATATTCTAGGGGTTACTGGGCCTGAATCGGCCTTTGCTTAAAGTAAACGGTTTGAATTTCGTTGTGCGACCCTTGTTGCCAAATTTTCTGCTCCAGGGGCCAACAGGCCGAGTCGCACTTTATTTTTTATTGTATTTATTTTATTTTACTTTTTAAAAGTGCGTGGTGACCTACTCGTTTTTGACTGTGAACCAGTCTTGTAGGAAGAAGAAGTTGAAAAAATTCTTGATTTGTCTGAAATGTGAGCGTGGGGCTAGAAGTATCTTTTGGACCAAAGGAGTATTCAGTGCACGAGAAAAACAGTGGTGGTCATAATGATGTTCGGTCAATTGACTCAGAGACAGAGACGTCAGCTATCTGAGCTAAGGACATTGAGATAGATGGGATAGAACTTGCTATTTGTCTAGCATTATTGCGATTATTAAGTAGCACTAGTAGTGCGCATCTTCTTTCATGAACGCTTCAATAGCAGTGGTTTCATTGATCATTGTAATGTTTCTGTCACTGAAATTCGTTGATGAAGGTTTAAATATATAAACAGTATCTCTGTTCAGTGTCTGTCACTGAAATTCTGTGATGAATGTTTTAAAATAACAGCCAGTTTCTCTGTTCATGTGTCTGTTCATGAATTTCTGTGATGAATGTTTAAATAACAGCAGTATCGTTATTCATGTGTCTGTCACTGAAATGAAGTGATTTGATATTTAAATAACAACAGTATTTGTTGTTCTGTTTGTGCCACTGAAATTATGTGATTAATATTGAAATAACCTAAACAGCATCGTTGTTATGTTTCTGTCACTGAAATGAGTGATGAATATTTAAATAACTACAGTATCGGCTGTTCATGTGTCTGTCACTGAAATGAGTGATGTATAATTTAAATAACAACAGTATCGGCTGTTCTTGTGTATGTCACTGAAAGAAGTGATGACAATTTAAATATACAACAGTATCGCTGTTATGTGTCTGTCACTGATTGAAGTGATGAATCTGTTTGTTTTACATGGAGACCTTTTTCTCCCGGTTTCATGGGAGGAATCTGAATCCCAGCAACTGTTGAATGCAGACAATGACATGGCTGATTCAGCACTGGTCACAGACAATGACATGGTGATCAGCGATGGTCCTCAGGACAAGGAAATGGCTGTATCAGCACTGGTCCACAGACATGGACGAATGAATCTTCAGTTGTTGGAGACGGCCACCGCAGCACAAGACATGTTAGTATGCTGAGGTTAGTCTCTTCGTAATGCATGCATGTTCGGTTGTTATTATGTTGAATTGCATCTGTATGAGCTCTCATGAGTGTCATGAATCTTCTTTGTGATATACTGTTACCATTATAGCCTTTTATACTGTTTTTTTTTTTTCATTTTCAGTTTTCACAGTGAAGTGAGCAATGTGTTTTGTTTATATGATGTGTTTCATTTATTTTCATTTGGTTACAGTGAGTAATGCTTCTGTAAGTGCAGTTATTTTTTGTTCCAAAGTGAGGCGACTGCAGACAGAATCTGAATAAATCATTAATACGTGGTTAAGCACCACATCGCCAAACATGAATCAAACAAAGCACAAGACAAACCACGACGCGTTTTCGACCCTCTTAGGCCTTCTTCAGGCAAGATAAAGACACTCAGGACAACAGAAATGTATAACCAGCTGTCACCGTATGTCAACAATTTCAGCGCCCATATTGTCCAGAAGTTAATATGTGATTGCTCATACTTCATTTTGTTGTCTTGACTGTTGTTTTTCTTGTTTTGGAAGAATGCCGTTGTGGTAGAAAGCGTTGTTTGTGCTTTCGTTTGTTCATGTTTGGCGGATGTATTACTTAAACTTTTCAAGATGCAGTTGATTTTTGTTTGGTTTTCTTGTTTTAATGCTGTTTGTAAAGTGCAGTAAGCCACTATAGAGTGGAGGATTGGCTCTGTTTATGTCCCACAAAATAAGGTACAGCTCTGTGTAATTTCCCAACATGATTGCTAATAGCTTTTTTCTCATGTCTTGCCTATCTCCCACCTCACATTGTGTGTGTGTGATTTTTTTTCTTTTTTTTTTCTACAAGTCTTTCATTCGCTAGTTTCTGTATATCTGTGTGTGTGTGTGTGTAGTGTGTGTGTGTGTGTGTGTGTGTGTGTGTGTGTCTGTGGTCTGATGTGTGTGTGTGTGTGTGTGTGTGTGTGTGTGTGTGTGTGTCTGTGTGTGTTGGCCCTGTGCTGTGTGTGTGTCTGTGTGTGTGTGCCTGTTGGTGTGTGTGTTGTGTGGTGTGTGTGTCGTTGTGTGTGCTGTGTGTGTGTGTGGGTCTGTGTGTGGTGGCATGTTGCTGTGCACACAAAGGTGTGGGACAGGCTGGAGGTCATAGATTGAAGCAAGAAGCATGCACTACTCAAAACACATGCCATAGTGTGCACATTCTGACATGAAAATTGCGCGCATTTTTCATCTCGGACATGTGTCCTTTGGAGCATGTAGCATGTTCATAAGTCTGCAAACTCTGACAATTTCCTAAGTCGGAAAAGAAGCGTCTCCCCCCCCCTCCCTCCCCTCCACCCCCACATCCCCTCTACCCAGCAGTGGGTGTTGTGTGTGTGTGTGTGTGTTTTGTGTGTGTGTGTGTGTGTGTGTGGGTGTGTGTTGTTGTGTGTGTGTGTGTTGTGTGTGTGTTGACAGGTAAGCATCACTCGTAATCCACTTAGCCATTTGTGTGTGAGTTCAAAGGAGGGGAGGGGGGTTGGGAGATGCGGGGCGGTGTTGGGTATTCAGACATGTTCCATGAATTAATGTTGGATTAAAACCCAGAGCTGAACGGGACCGAGAACAGGGCCAGTTGCCATTGATACAGAAGACAGAATTTCAACAAAGAGCAGAATCATAATTTCAGCTGTTCGCACACATTCCCCTTGCAGGAGGGTGCGTTCTTGACGAGCCAGCAGCTACACCTGTTTTTTCAGACAACACTCCTGCAGGCACCTGGCTTCCCACTGGAAACTGTGCACATGAGGCCATTGGGGAACATAGCGCTGATCTTATCAGACAACACTTGCAGCCTCCTGACGTTCCAACTGGAAACTGTGACATGATGGCCGTTGGGGAAACATAGCGCTTGTCTTATAGAACAACACTTGCAGGCCTCCTGACGTCCACTTGGAAATGTGCACATGATGGCCATTGGGGAACGTGCCACTTACTGCATGCTCCTATGGTGTGTGTGTGCTGTAACTTATGTTATTGTTGGACCTGTACTCAGTGTTGTCTAAGGTATGTGTCGTGCTGTACTTATGTTACTGTGAAAAGTAGTTGGCAGCAACATAGTATTTCATGTAACGGTCACTGGAAATGCTATATGAAGTTTTAGGTGCAGCAACATACTGTCATGTGTTGTCATGAACTACTAGGATGATGCTGAAGTGGCAGCAACATGGTTGTCATGTGTCTGTCTTGCACCCTTCAAACCTGTGTTTATGGAAGGTTATAATGATGGAATGTGTATATATCTGCCAATGGAATATGTGCTGTATTTTGGGTTTGGCTGCTCTGCTTAAGCCTGCTCTGGAAATTGAGGAAATAGCCCAGAACAAGAAAGCAGACAAGTGGAAATCGGCTCAGTCACAAAAAGGTGAAGACAACGTCCAACGGATCAAAATCACACTGGAGAAAAGATTTGCTTCACATTGGTTCAAGGCAGGAAAGCTAGGGGGTGGTCCCTGCAGCTGGTGAAGGGGATGATACGAGCATGGGCTCAGGGCACAGAGACATGTACTGAACCTTCACCTGCTGATGAGTATGTATGTGGATGTTGTCTCTGTAATGCACGTTTCACACACCATACACAAACACGCACACACGCACATCCCCCCCCCCCCCCTTACACATGCACACGTAACACACAACACACACACCCAATGCACACACGCGCACACACACACACACGACACACCACACACACAACACAAACAGTGACTCACACACACACGCAAATCTATGGGAATCTTTGGTGGTATTGCGTAGGTAATTGACATTTTGAGCTGCTTTTCGTGCAAGTTGTCTACACCTCGTTGGGTCCTATACACAATTGAGAGGGGATCCAACAAAAATGACAGTAATGCCTTTGCTTGGATAAAAAGGTGAATTATTTGATGAATCTGCAAACTACTCATATCAAATCGTATTGAGGACATGCAGACTTTTCGTGGTAGATTGCTGCTTTAGATCATATACTATTAGAATTTGTGAACTTTTTTCATTGGAATATTTAGAATAAAAATCTAACGATTTAAGTATAGCAAGTAATTCGGCACTGAATAATATCGGTTACTGTTTACCAAGATAGAAGACGTTTTCTTACTTTGCAAGGCTTAGGATAATGATGGCTGCTCCGGGTTATTATTTTCTGGCACTGAGCAATCTGTAAAAATTTTCAAATGATGATTGTATTAGTTTCTAATGAGTGTAAACAGATGTTCTTGATGAATTGTGGACAATCCTGTTTAGAAACATCTGTATAATCATTATCAAGGAGGCTTTACATTGTTCCAGTTTGGTTACAGGTGATCACGTGGGCTTTGGGCTATGTTATTTTATCGGTTTTGGTTTATCCTTTAGATGATCAGAGGAATATGAGTAAATAGACCTTGTTGGGACTGAATGTTTAGGCACGTTTTCTAAGATCTTCTCTGATTTTAAACATATTCTGAGGAGCAAAAGATTGTTTTGTGAAATAGATCTTTTAGTCCAAATTTTGAAGTAGAAGCTTTCCGAAGTTCTGAAACAGGGTAAGATCCCTGCTTCATTATAGTTCCTAAGTTAGATGTATGTGTTGGGAACCCAAGGCCAATGTTATACGCTTTGGCAGTCAGCTGCTCTGAAGTTTAAGTTCCTGAGATTTGGAATGAATGTTTTCAATTATAAATATTCAACATCAAGAGAAAAAGTTAAAAATCCTCATTGATGTCTCAGCTTCAATATTTATCACAATTGTGTAAAATTTAGTGATGGCGATACAATGAGTAATGTTCAAACAAGTCTCCTCCTTGTCAAGGGAGATTGAAAGCTTAATCCATAGATTCCATTTGAACGCGTTGAAAACAAAATATTGTCATAATGTTAAATGTATGTGTGGGAAATCCTTAAATGTCAGTCATTTGCTGATTCAATGCCCAGAGGCAAGAGAGCTCCTAAGACATTCGGGTATTGATGGTTATACTGATGGATCAACTTCATTGCCTTTACCATATAATCAGGGATCGCGTTAACCGGCAACTGCCGGTAATTTACCGATAAAAAAAGCAGCGTACCGACAAAAAATCCCCAAGCCGGTAAGCCTACCGATTGTAAAGAACCGCAACCGAAAAGCAAAGAGGGCCCTCCCTCACTGTGTCAGATGCCGCTAATTAAGTTTACAGATCAAGCTGCTTATATCACACACACACACACACACACACACACACACACACACACCCCTTCCACTCTTCTTCTCCACTTTTCTCTACCATCCTTTCTGCGCACTTGGCTTTCGCGTCATGACGTCATAAACCGCGGGAAGTTTAGCGTGGGGAAAGAAGCGCGTTCCTTGTCTTGCCAGACTGAGCGGCATTTGACTTGTTGCACACTGAACGTGATCATGGCCAGTCAAAAATCGCGTCAAGCATCTTTGTTCGGATTTTTAAAACGAAAACGCCCTTCTGAGTCAGAAAATGACAACGATGAAACCTCAACATAAAGAGCCTACTCCAGCTGATCAACCAACTGCTTCCACCAGTGCCGATACAACAACGGATTCAACTCCTACAAAAATAGCACAAACCCCACTCGAAATTTCAAGAAAAGTGGCGCAAAGATTTCGTTTGGTTAAGAACGGACAATGAAATGACGATGTTTTGTACATTCTGCCAAGAAACAAAACAAAAAAATGGGTTCACTCGCGGCACACGAAATTTTCAAGCTTCTGCTCTCAATGAGCATGCTACAAGCAAGGCCATGTTAAGCAGTTGCTGCGCTTCAAGCTCAGCCTTCCATGCAAGGGTTTTCTGATGCTGCTTGTTGCTGCTGAAGATGATTGTCTCAAGGGTCAACTTCGCACAGTAATGTGCATGGCCAAAAGAGGGATTCCACCAAGTAACTTTGAGGCACTGATAGATCTACAAAAGGAAACGGTTGTTCTGCCCTGAATGAAAAATCAAATCAAGCTAAAAGCAAGATCTACAAACACCATGAATCTGTGAGACAGATGGAGGAGTCGCTCGTTTCAGTCATAAAAGATAGAGTCAAACAGCAGATTAAGAGAGCACATTTCTAGGTCCATTATCGACGAAAACCCTCAACTGCACCCTAGACAGAAACTGATAGTGTATGCTAGGACAGAGAAGGACGGAGATGTTCAAACTGTGTTTCTGGGGAACTACACAATCGATAACGGCTGCAGTGCTGAATGTGTTTTGACAAACTAGTGGAGGTGATGAAGGAGTGGGAAATTCAAGATGTGCAGGTTGCTGGGCTTGGTTCAGATGGAGCCAGCGTGATGACTGGAAAGCACACTGGTGTTGGTGTTCGGCTGAAAGGTCGTCAGCCTTCACTAGTGCATGTTCACTGTGTGGCACACCGTGTGGCACTGGCTGCTAAAGATGCCACTGAAGGAGTGGCATCTGTTTCAGATTACGTTTGTGCTTACAACAAATTTTCAAGATGTATAGAGCATCTGGTGATCGAACCCATCGGTTGAAGGAAATGTGTGATGCATTAGGTGACGTTGACTACATTTCTCTGAAGCATCCAATTAGTGTTCGCTGGCTGTCTCTCGGGCGTGCTGTGTATGCAGTAAGGAAGGTGTATGGAGGACTCGTGCTCGCTTTGGAAGAAGAAGCCCAGAGAAAAAATCCGGCAGCAGCTGGATTGATGACCAAGTGCAAAACCTATGCCTTTGTCGCCATCACCTACTTACTTTCTGACGTCATCCCTGTCATTGAGAAATTGAACCTGACCTTTCAGAAAGACTCTGTGAATCTGTCAGTCATCCAGCCCATGGTACAAGGAACAAAACATGCCTTGAGGCACTGCTGCACACGCCGGGACAGCATGAACAAGACCTGACAGAAAGAATGCGCAACAACATCTTTGAAGAGATTTCTCTGACACACACTGACAGAGGCGCTCGCCAAACCTTTGAGAGAGTGAGGCAACAATTCATTCAAGAACTGATCAACGCCCTGACACAGCGCTTTCCTTCCGACCAGTTGACCGTGTTGCCGCACTAGCAAAGCTGTTTGAGTCAACAGATACCCCAATGCCGGCCTTGATGGATTTGCCATGGATGAAATGACCACCCTCACAAGGCATTTTGCAGCTGTCATCAACGGACCAAGAGCGAACCAGGACTTTGCACAGTTTAAAATTACGTTGCAGAGTTACGGAGCGCCAGATTTTTAATGCTGCATGCAAAACAGTCATCAAAGAACTCGCAGTGCAGTTTCCAGATTTTGCACTTCCTGGCACAGATAGCATTGGTGATACCTGTGTCGAGTGTTCCAGCAGAGAGAGGTTTCAGTGTGCAAAACTGTGTCAAAACTACACAGCGCAATCGCCTGGGAGAGGAACATGTTGGCTGCCTCATGATGGTGAAACATGCACGGACAAGGAGTGGATACGCTGCTGCTTGTGGCACTTCCGTGCATCGAAGAAACCGTCGCCTATGACTAATGGAGGTCAGTTTTCATGTTTTTGTTACTGTATCGCTGGTTCAGACGTCATGTGCAGTGTAGTATTATGTTGCACGCCGTTTGTCAAATGATGACGTATTTTACCGTTTCCGAAAATAGCGCTACCGGATTTGGGGACAGGGTCACAGTAGGTAGCGTGCCGTTGTTTCGCGCCGTACCATTTTTTAAAAATCCTAGCGCGATCCCAGTATATTTGAAACAATTACTCTGTTCTTGACTCAGTTTGTAAGTGTTTGTTAAATAGTTCAATTGGTCCTTATCTGTAGATCTTATCACTTCTCACTTAAAATTGTTATGATGGAAGAGGGATGGGGGGTGAGGGGGGGGAGGAGGGGGTGTCATATTCTATCATTAATGGAATAATACACTTCATCACTTGCATACTTCATTCACCATACATAGACTGTCTGAATCACTTAGGTGGAAGGACATTAAACCAACCTCACACACACAACACCACACACACACACACACCACACACACACACCACACACACACACACACACCCTGCCTCAGTTATTGCAATTATTTTCAGATCACATTGCAATGAACATGGAGTACATTTTATGCAGAAATTGTGTTCTTTATTTTCATATGAATTTATTAATTGCTAGGAACTGTAGGGATGTATGTATGGGGGGGGGGGGGGGGTTGACTCAATGGATTAAAAATATAGTAATGTGCTGCTTTGTGGCAAGCTTTATGTGATGAAATACTTATGCTAGTGCACAACTTTTTTTTGGATCATGATTTATTCTCACTATGTATGTACACAGCAAAATTTTACATCTTCCTCCCCTGTTTTTTCTTCTTTTTTGAAGTATACATTCCCCTCCGGGGGGTTGCGACCTTGTCGTGGTCGGAGGGTTTGCGTGGTCCAGTGATCCCTTAGGCTTTGCTGGCGGGGGCATCAATACTTGGAGATAGGCTGTTTTTTTTCACACTGCTTCTAGGCCTGAGGTGCAGTTGCTGTTTGGCCTAAGCGTAACGTGGTAAGGTTGATGCCCCTGGTAGGGCTTCCCATGTCAGATAGGTAAGGTGTGAGGATCCAGACTAAGAGTACCGCCTTTCTCCTTTTCTGTTTTCTGCCTCCTATTTGGCCCTTTCTATCTTGTTCCCCTTCAGTCTTCTTTTCCACACTCCTTGTCTAAACTCC
>CM031603.1:46363837-46376652 GCA_018398815.1 Conus ventricosus | reverse complement strand
GATCAGTCTGCTGCCAGACTGATGAATTTATCTTTTCAAAGACACTGCAAGGAAGAACTGTCAGCTCTGGTGGAAGCAGGTCCACCACCTCCCAACCCACAGTGAATGCCCCTGGTGGAGGCAAAAAAATCCGCCACCCCTCAGACTGCCCAGCAGTCTACAACATCTGCTGCTGGGCAGATTAAAAAACCAGCACCCGCAACTCGAATTCCTCTGTCCAGTGCCCGTGCGGGCAAGGAGTTCAACCCAGTGTGGAGATGGTGGAGATGAGGAAGAAACCTCCACCATCTCCCAAATCCAGACCTCCACCATCTCCCAAACTCCAGGCCTTTGTCACCTGCGGGCAAGTCTGCCAGCAGGTCCAAGGACCACCACAGTCCAGTGAAATTAACTAATAAATTCGCTCCATTAGAAGCGGACGTTGAAGAGGAGATGACCTGATTTCTCTCCTTTTCGCCTCTGCACCATGGATAGTACAATATTCCATTGGAATATCCGTGGTCTAAATTCCAACTTCGAGGAGCTGCAGCTTCTGTGTCAGTCTCTAAAACCTTCCGTCGTGGCTCTTCAAGAAACTCAAATTCAAAGCCAGAAGACCTTTACTCTTTCTGGCTTTAATATTCTTTCGAAACCTGCACAACCATCCACGTTGGGACTGTCGGGCGGTGTTGCCCTTCTCCTACACAAAACTTTGTTGTATAGTCCTGTCACTCTGTCTACCTCCCTTCAGGCTGTAGCTGTGAGAGTCACTCTCCACAAGACTGTGACAATCTGTTCCCTTTATCTCTCACCTTCTGTCCCGGTTTGTCGTCAGGACCTTGTCAGTCTGATAGAAGAACTTCCTCGACCTTTTTTGCTGTTGGGTGACTTTAACGGTCACAATCCTCTTTGGGGTAGTGCCAGTACGTCATCCAGAGGTTTGCTAATTGAGGATGTCCTTTCAGATTTGGATTTATGTTGTCTGAACGACGGATCTGCAACTTATCTCCACTCTTCCACAGGGTCACTCTCGTGTTTAGATTTGTCGGTTTGTGACCCCTCGCTGGTCCTGGACTATGAGTGGTCTGTCCATGACGATCTGCACGGAAGTGACCATTTCCCTGTTCTTTTAACAGCCCATATTAACTGAAACCGCCTCTGTCTCTCAACATCTCAATTATAAGAAAGCAAACTGGGATTTATTTGCAACCACTATTTCAAAAGAATTCCAGGACACTGATTTTTTTTCAGAGTCCAGACCCAGCAGAATCTCTGACTAACACCGTGATCAACTGCCAGGAATTTGGCTTCTTTTACAACTGGAATGGTGGACTTGTCCAGACGAATTTCAGGATCAGCAAAGAATTGACGAAAATTGTGGAAATGAATTGACTGAGTTTTGGTACGGGAGAACGTAAACCCGCTTTCCTCAGCCCACTGTTGGATTCTGTTGACACAAAGTTGGAGTCGACGCTGTACACATGGCGTAAGAAGCTCCAACTGCATACAGCGCGAAGTCGTCAACAAACAGAGAGGACTCAGTGCCCTGGCTTACCGATTGGACAATGTCATTGATTTTAAATGCTGAAAAGGGCTGGAGAAAGGATGCTCCCCTGAGGAACACCCAACTCCTGCCCATGGATGTCAGAGAGTGTGGTGCCAACACGCACCTGGAACTGTCGATCGCTAAAAAGTTCTGAATGAACAGAGGCAGGTGACCCCGAAAACCAAGTCTGTGCAGTCCATAAGGATTCCTGCTTTCCACGTGGTGTCGTACGCCTTTTCGAGGTCGAAAAAGATAGCAATCACATGCTGCTTGTTAATAAAGGCGTTGCGATGGTGGTTTCCAGACGATTAGATGGTCAACCGTCGAGTGGTACTTCCGGAAACCGCACTGTTCACTGGCCAAAAGACCATCGGTTTCCAGCTTCCACATCAGACGGGAGTTGACCATCTTTTCCATCAGCTTACAGAGGCAGCTGGTCAGAGCGATTGGGCGATAGTTGGAAGGGTTGGTAAGGTCCTTTCCAGGCTTTGGAATAGGAATGATCAGAGCTTTCCGCAGGAAGGCGGAAAGGACCCTGTGGTCCAGATATGGTTATAGACTTGAGAAGAGTCTGGAGACAGCTTTCTGGAAAATGTTTCACAACCTGATAATGAATGTCATCCAGACCAGGGCAGAATCAGTGCAGGTTTGTAAAGCTAATTTGAGTTCAACGATGGAAAAAGGAAGATTATAGGTTTCAGAGTTGTCTGATGTGAAATTGTATGAAGATTTCTCTCTAATCTCTTGTTTCTTAAAAAGACTGCAGATTTATTGAAGACGAGAAGTTCTGTTGGATGGTGGAGGCCAACAGATTAGCAACAGCTTGTTTGTCAGTGATCAGAGCATCAGCAAGTTTCAAGTGATGAATGGAGGGGTTGGTGTTCTTCCCTTTGATTTTTCTAATGACGTTCCAAACTTTTTTCTTAGAAGTTTTCGATGTCAGTCTGGAGCAGAAGCTTCTCCAGGACCGACGTTTACTGATTTTAAAAGTGTATCTCGATTTAGCACGGAGTTTCTGATGGGCTCGAGCGTTGGGACCCGAAGGTCGTTGGTACACCTGACGCTGAGCCCGTTTTCTAACTTTGGAAATTTGTTGGCAGTCTGAATCAAACCAGGGTGTTTTTGGCATTTGAAGTTTGTCGGAAGACACTGGAATACAAGCTTTAGCACACTTGATCACAGTGGTAGTCAGTGATTTCTGCTGGGTCCGGACTCTGAAGAAAATCAGTGTCCTGGAATTCTTTAGAAATAGTGGCTGCAAATAGATCCCAGTTTGCTTTCTTGTAATTTAGAGTTGAGAGACAGAGACGTGTTCAGTTAAGACAGGTTGCAGAAGGACAGGGAAATGGTCACTTCCGTGCAGATCGTCATGGACAGACCACTCATAGTCCAGGACAAGCGAGGGGTCACAAACCGACAAATCTAAATACGAAAGTGAACCAGTGGAAGAGTGGAGGTAAGTTGCAGATCCGTCATTCAGACAACACAAATCCAAGTCTGAAAGGACATCTTCAATCAGCAGACCTCTGGGTGACGTACCGGCACTACCCCAAAGAGGGTTGTGACCGTTAAAGTCACCCAACAGCAAAAAAGGTCGAGGAAGTTCTCCCATCAGACTGACAAGGTCCTGATGACAAACCGGGACAGACGGTCGAAGATAAAGGGAACAGACTGTCACAGTCTTGTGGAGAGTGACTCTCGCAGCTACAGCTTGAAGGAGGTAGACAGAGCGACAGGACTATACAACAAAGTTTTATGTATGAGAAGGGCAACACCGCCCGACAGTCCCAACGTGGATGGTTTGTGCAGGTTTTGAAAGAATATTAAAACCAGAAAGATTAAAGGTCTTCTGCTTTGAATTTGAGTTTCCTGAAGAGCCACGACGGAAGGTTTTATGGATTGACACAGAAGCTGCAGCTCCTCGAAGTTGGAATTTAGACCACGGATATTCCAATGGAATATTGTACTATCCATGGTGCAGAGGGCGAAAAGGAGAGAGATCAGGTCATCTCCTCCTCAACATCTGCTTCCAATGGAGTGAACTTGTTAGTTAGTTTCACAGAGAGTGTTGGTCTACAGACCTGCTGGCAGACTTGCCAACAGGCGAAGAAGGTCTGGATTTGGAGATGGTGGAGTTTCTTCTTCATCTCCACCATCTCCACACTGGGTTTTGAACTCCCCTGCCCGCACGGGCACTGGACATGGGAGTTCGAGGTGCGGGTGCTGGTTTTTTCATCTGCCCAGCAGCAGATGTTGTAGACTGCTGGGCAGTCTGAGGGGTGGCGGATTTTTTTGCCTCCACCAGGGCAGTCTTTTTGGGTTGGAAGGTGGTGGACTTGCTACCACCAGAACTGACAGATCTTACTTGCAATGTCTTCGAAAACATGAATTCATCAGTCTGGCAGCAGACTGACCGAGTAGGAACTATGGGAGCTTTCTTGACAGCCGAAGCATAGGAAGAAGCTGTCGGCGTCTGACTGCCCACAACCTGTTTCCGGGCTTCAAAAAATGAGATCTTCTTTTCCGTTTAACTCGTTGTATAGCAGATTCTTGAATCCAAAGGGACAGTTTCGTGAAGAGGAGGGATGGTCGCCACCGCAGTTAGCACAATGTGCCGGATCATGACACGGCCCATCATGGGTTGCCTTGCAGCAAATACCACACACCTCCTGCCCAGAACAGCGGTCCCTGACATGGCCAAACCTCTGGCACCTGAAGCACCCAATGGGGACGGCACATATAGCTGAACATGAACATTTAGGTAACCAACTTTGATGACCGGAGGCAGCACAGGGCTGCAGAAGGTCAGAAAGAGGTGTTGGTGGCCACTCTCTCTGAACCCTTCCTGACCGTCACCCTGCGCACCTCCGTCACACCCTGGGACGCCAGCTTCGTTTTTATTTCTGCCTCTGAAACACCCGTTAGATCTCTGCATCGAATCACACCTTTGGATGAATTTAATTGCTTATGGGGAGTCACCCTGATCTCCCTATCCACAAGTTTTTTTGCCTTCTGCAGCTGTTCAGATTGCTTTTGGGATTTACATTGAATGAGAAATGAGCCATTTCTCAACCTCTTGATGGACCGAGGGTCACCTGCTATAACTTGAAAACCCTTTTGAATGGCAAACGGGCTCAGAGCTGAAAGGGGTCTTTCCTGCTCCGTCCCCTCCATCACGAGCCAGGAAGCCCAAAAACCTGTCTTCTGTCTAACTTCGGTATCGGAGTCACTGTCTGTTTCACAATCCCCTGAAATAGGGATGCTGCCTTCCTCTTCCTTTTGGGGGGAATGTTTTTTAATGAAGTCATAATTTAGTTTATTGTGATTCATCTCTCCCTTACCCACCCACCTTGGAGTCCAACTAAGGGGCCAGGGCCAAGAGACCAATGTCTTGACCCCTTCCAGGCTTCGGAGAGATATACGACAAACAGAAACTACCAACCTTATCCCCCCTGATCATGCTCAACTCCCGGGACAGAGAGCTGAGCACTGCAGGGTTTACTTGGACAGCAGGGGAACTGTCTGTCTTGACCCAGCCCCAAAAAGGGGAGCCGATTAGTACACCCGGGCCAAAGTGTACTTCCCGTCTAGGAGAGGTCCGAGCCAAAGTCATGTGTTGAGAGCGCTGGCCCTCTCAAATCACCAGGATCTCATCCCCCTCCGACACAGGTCGCACATCACGGCAAACACGGCGGATCTTAAGGAGACCACAGAGAGAAAAGGAGTGTGTAAAAGAAGACTTGAAGGGAGACGAAGATAGAAAAGGGCCAAATAAGGAAGGCAGAAAACAAGAAGACAGAATAGGAAAAAGGTAGGTTACTATTTGTCTGGGCCCTCACTCCTAACCTTTCTGACATGGGAGACCCTACCAGGGGCATCAATTCCTACCACGTAATGCTTGGCCAGTCAGCAACTTGGCTATACAGGCCTAGAACGTCATAACAACTAACCATCTAGCTGAGTATTGATGCCCCCGTCAGCAAAGCCTAAAAGATCACTGGACCACGCAAGCCCTCCGACCACAGGCAAGGTTGCAACCCCCGGAGGAGATCGAAACGAATCTCTGGCGTAAAGAAGGTCCACGGAGGTTGATCCGGAAACTTGGAAAAATCCGACACAACTCCTAGGTCTAGACCTGCATTCCGCACGTGAGGCTGCATACGAAGACCAAACGGCGGAATACATTTAGGGTTGTTTTCAAACTTAGTTTGGAACGGAGGGTCAAAGACACAGTCATAGCAGGATTCTGCGTTCTGAGAACAGTCTGATATAATAATTCAAAGACAGTTTCAGCCTGCGGTTGACAGTGAAGGTTCACCCGCCTCTGCGTACAGGCTGTACACAGGGTGGTGCGGAATGCTCCAAGACAGAGACGAAGCCCTTGATGGTGGATAGGGTCCAAGAGTTTGAGGTAAGATGATCTTGCGGAGCCGTACACAGCACAACCGTAGTCCAGTTTGGAACGGACCAGGGCTCTGTAGAGGTGCAACAAAGTTTTCTTATCAGCGCCCCAGTCGGTGTGCGCTACGACCCGCAGAATATTCAGTGCTTTCTGGCAAGCAGTTTTGAGGTTTTTAATATGGCTGAGAAAGTTAAGTTTTTGGTCAAAAATGACTCCCAGAAATTTGGCCTCTTTAACAGCTGGAATGGGAGATTTCCCTACTTGAAGTTCAGGATCTGGGAAAAACTGACGGAAATTATGGAAGTGAATACACTGCGTCTTTGTTGTAGAAAAGGTGAAACCGTTTTCATCCACCGACCGATGGATTTTATCTACGCAAAGCTGGAGCCTGCGCTGGACACTCGGGTACAGGCTTCCAGTTGCGTAGACAGCAAAATCATCCACAAACAATGAGCAGTCTGAACCCTGCTGAACTGATTGAACAATGTTGTTGATTTTAATACTAAAGAGGGCAGGAGACAGTATGCTCCCCTGTGGAACACCCAGCTCCTGCTCGTGGGACATCAGAGAGAGTGGTGCCAACCCGGACCTGAAACTCGTTCTGCCAAAAAATTTTGAATAAAAAGCGGAAGATGACCTCGAAAACCCAGATCGTGGAGATCATGAAGTATCCCCGACTTCCAGGTAGTATCGTAGGCCTTCTCTAAGTCAAAGAAAATTGCCACTGCATGCTGTTTGTTCAGAAAAGCGTTCCGAAGTGTAGATTCCAGACGAATCAAATGGTCAACAGTAGTCCGATGTTTGCGGAAACCACACTGTTCTTTCGCCAAAAGGGCCATCGGTTTCAAGTTTCCACATGAGCCTAGCATTGACCATTTTCTCCATCAATTTACAGACACAGCTGGTCAAAGCTATGGGACGGTAGTTTGATGGATTAGAAAGATCTTTTCCAGTTGGGGATGGGAATAATGAGGCTTTTCGCCAAGAGGGCGGAAAGAAACCTGTAGTCCACACATGGTTGTATACCTGTAACAGTATATTCAGACCTTCTTGCGGAAGATGTTTCAACATTGATAATGGATTTCATCTATACCTGGAGAGGAATCATTGCAGAACAGTAAGGCAGATTTCAGTTCATTTAAAGTGAAAGGAAGATTGTAGTCTTCCATGTTATCGGACGAAAAGTTGCAGGGTGATTTTTCTTTAAGGGTTTTATTTTGACAAAAGTGGCTGATTTGTTAGAAAAGGAGGAATTCTTTTCTATGGTTGAAGCCAGCAGATTAGCAACTGCTGTTTTCTCTGTTATTAAAGAGTCAGCAAACTTGAGATGGTTCACAGTGGGACAGGTGTTCTTCCCTTTGATTTTTTTAATTATGTTCCACACTTTTTTCTTGGAAGTTTTCGATGTCAGTCTGGAGCAGAAGCTTCTCCAGGACCGACGTTTACTGATTTTAAAAGTGTGTCTCGATTTGGCAGGATTTCTGATGGGCTCGAGCTTGGGAACCCGAAGGTCGTTGGATACACATGACTCTGAGCCCCCGTTTTCTAACTTTGGAAATTTGTTGCAGTCTGAATCAAACCAGGGTGTTTTTGGCATTTGAAGCTTTGTCGGAAGACACTGGAATACATGCTTTAGCACATTTGATCATAGTGTTTATTCCAGTGTTTGCTGCTGGGTCCGGAACTCTGAAGAAAATCATGTCCTGAAATTTCCTGAAAATATAGTGGCTGCAAATAGACCCGCAGTATCTTTCTTATAATTGAGATGTTGAGAGACAGAGACGTGTTCAGTTAGTAACGGGTTGTAGAAGGACAGGAAAAGGTACTTCCGGGTAGATCGTCATGGACAGACTCTACATAGCCAGTGACCCAGCAGAGGGTCCGCAAACCGACAAATCTAGACACGAAAGTGAACTCTGTGGAAGAATGGAGGTAATTGCAGATCCTCGTTCAGACAACACAAATCAATCCGAAAGGACGTCCATGCAATTAGCAGACCTCTGGATGACATACTGACACAACCCCAAAGAGGATTTGAGACGTAAAGTCACCCAACAGCAAAAAAGGTCGAGGAGTGTCTCAATCAACCTGACAAGGTCCTGACGACAAACCGGGACAGAAGGAGGTAGATAAATAGAACAGATTGTCCCAGTCTTGAGAGAGTGACTCACGCAGCTACACCTGAAGCGAGGTAGACATGGCGGACATGACTATACTGCAAAGTTTTGTGGTAGGAAAGGGCCTAAACACCGGCCCGACAGTCCCAACGGGATGGTTGTGCAGTTTTTGAAAGAAATAGTAAAGCAGAAAGAGTAAAGGGTCTTCTGCTTATGCATTTGAGTTTTCCTTAGAGGAGCCACGCGAAGTTTTATAGACTGACACAGACGCGGCAGCACCTCAAAAGTTATTTTTTGTGGATTTATCCACGTATAATCCAATGGAAAGATTGTATACTATCCATGTTGCAGCAGCAAAAGAGAGAAATCAAGGTCATCTACTCTTCAACTCCGCTGTCAAATGGAGAGAATTTATTATTTAGTTTCACTGGTTCTATGTCTTTGGAACTGCTGCAGACTTGCCCGCATGTGACAAAGGCCTTAGTTTGGAGATGGTGAGGTCTGATTGGGAGAAGTGTGGCGGTTTTTTTCCTCATCTCCCACCATCTCCACACTGTGAACTCCTTCCCCGCACGGGCACAGGATGCACTGGACAGAGGAGTTCGAGGTGCGGGTGGCTGGCTTTTAAATCTGCCCATCAGCAGATGTAGTAGATTGCTGGCAGTCTGAGGGGTGGCGGGATTTTGCCTCCACCAGGGGGGCATCACTTGGGTTGGAGGGTGGATCCTGCAACCACCCACCCAGAACTGACAGATCTTACTTCAATGTCTTGAAAACATAAATTCATCAGTCGGGCAGCAGACTGACCGAGTAGGGACTGATGGGGAACTTTCTTTTACAAGAGCCCGAAGCCATAAAAGAAGCTGTCGGCGTCTGACTGCCACAACCTGTTTTTCCGGGCCTCAAAAAAGTAAGTTTCTTTTCAGTTTTTGACCTCATTGTATTGCAGATTCCAGAATCCAAAGCAGGACAGTATTCGTGAAGAGAGGGATGGGTCGCCACCCCCCTAGCAGTTAGCACATATGTGCCGGATCTTGACACGGGCCCATTCATGGGATTGCCTTGCCAACTAACACACCAGGCACTACCTCCTTCCCCTGAACAACGTCCCTGACATGGCCAAACATCTGGCACCTGAACACCTCAACGGGGACGCACATAACAGCTGAACCTGGACATTCAGTAGCCAACTTTGATGACCGGAGGCAGCACAGGTGCAGAAGGTCAGAAAAAGGGTGATGGTGGCCACCCTCGCTGAACCTTCTTTTACCCCATCACCCTGCGCACCCTCCTTCACAAACCCAGGATGCCAGCTCTCGTTTTGATCTCTGCCTCTGTGACACTGATAAACCCGTCAGCGAATCACGGCCTTTCGATGATTTTAAGTTTTGTGAGGGAATTATACCCTGAACTCCCTGTCCACTATCTTGTGCCTGAGGCAGGCTGTCAATTGGTTTCTTGATTTTACACTGAATTAGAAACTGCCCTTTCCTCAACCTCTTGATGGACCGAGAGGTCATCCTGCTATACTACCTTGAATCCCCGTTTGGATGGCAAAAAAGGGCTCAGAGCGGAAAGGGGTCTTTCCTGCTCCGTCCTCCTCCATCACGAGCAGGAAGCCCAGAAACCTCTTCTGTCTAACCTCTGTATCGAAGTCACTGGCCGGTTTGATAATCCCCTGAAATAGGGATGGCGGCCATCCTTCTTCTTTTTTGGGGGGGTAGTTTTTGGAAAAAGACCATGTAGTATTTTTTGTGTTTCATCCCTCCCTTATCCCACACCACCTTGGCGTCCAACTAAGGGGCCATGTCCAAAAACCAATGTCTTGACCCCTTACCAGGCTTTTGGGAGAGACATACGACGAAACAGAAGCACCAACCCTATCCCCACTGATCATGCTCAATCTCCCGTGATCAGAGAGTGCTGAGCACTGCAAGGGTGTATCTTGGCCAGTAGGGGAACTGTCTGTACCTTGACCCAGCCCCAAGAAGGGAGCCGATTATTACAACCCCCGGGCTACACCAAAAGAGTACTTCCTGCTTGGAGATGTCCGAGTCAAGTGGATGTGTTGAGAGCGCTGGACCCTCTCAATCACCCAGGCTCTCATTCGCCCTGCCGACACACTTCGCATCCGCACGGCAAACGCGGAGCGGATCTTAAGGAGACCACAGAGAGAAAAGGAGATTGGAAAAGAAAGACTTGAAGGAGAAGACGAGAGATAGAGAAAGAAGTCCAAATACGGGAGCAGCAAAACAAGAACAGGAGAAAGGCGGGTTTACTCTTTAGTCAGATCCTCACCCTAAGCCTATCTGGACATGGGAAAGCCCTAAGCCAGGGGCAATCACTCCTTACCGACTTATATATGCTTACCAAACATCCATCAGCACCTCTCTGGCCTGAGATATCGTGTGAAAAAACTCAGCCCAACTCCAATATTGATGCCCTCCCGCACAGCAAGCCAGGATCACTATGGACCGCGCAAGCCCTCCGACCACGACAAGGGCGCAACCCCCGGAGGGCGACCTTTTGGAAATTTTGTGGCAGTCTGGAATCAAAACAGGTGTTTTTGGCATTTGAAAAGTTTACGGAAGACACTGGAATACAGGTTTTAGCACACTGGATCATCCAGTGTAAGTGAATTCTGCTGTCTGGACACCTCTGAAAAAAATCAGTGGTCCTGTGCGAATCTATAGAAATAGTTTGGGCTGCAAATCGATCCCGAGTTTTGCTTTCTTATAATTGAGATTTTGAGAGACAGAAGACGTGGTTTCAGTGAGTACGGGGTTGTAGAAGACAGGGGAAAAGGTCACTTTAGCTTCCTTGCAGATCGTCATGGACAGACCACTCTTAGTCCAGGACCAGCGAGGGACCACAAAACAGACAAATCTAGACCACGAAAGTGACCTGTGGAAGAGTGGAGATAAGTTGCAGATCCGTCGTTCAGGACAACTTAAATCCAAATCGAAATGACATCCCAATTAGCAAACCTCTGGATGGACGTACAGGCACTAACCCCAAAGAGGTTTGTGACCGTTAAATCACCCAACAGCAAAAAAGGTCGAGTAAGTTCTTCTATCAGACTGACAAGGTCCTAACGACAAACCGGGAACAGAAGGGGTAGATAAAAGGAACAGATTGTCCAGTCTTGTGGAGAGTGACTCTCGTAGCTAGCAACCTGAAGGAGGGAGACAGAGTTACAGACTATACAACAAAGTTTATGAGAGAAGGGCAACAACCGCGCCGACAGTCCCAACGTGGGAAGGGTTGTGACAGGTTTCGAAAAGAATAGTACAGCCAGAAGAGTAAAGTCTTCTGGCTTTGAATTTTGAGTATTTCTTGAAGAAGGGCCATGGGGGAGACGGAAGGTTTTAGAGACTGACAAGAACTGCAGCTCCTCAAAGTTGGAAATTTAGACCAACGGATATGCCAATGGAATATTGTCACTATCCATGGTGCAGCAGGGCGAACAGAGAGAAATCAGTCATCTCCCTTCAACGTCTGTTTTCTAAAGGGTAAACTGATTTTGAGGGTGTTGTGACTGACATGCTTCCGACCCTTCTGTGCAGATGCCAACAGTTGAAGTGGTCTGGGTTTGGGGAGATGGTGAGTTCGTCCTCCATCAGCCTCCATCCAAATCTCACACTGGGTATTGACCTCCCTGCCCGCGACGGGCACTGGACAAGGAAGGATGTTCGAGGGGGAATGCGGGGTTTTTTAAACTGACCCAGCAAGCAGATGATGTAGACGTGCTGGGCAGTCTGGAGGGTGCGGATTTTGGTTTGCCTCCATCCCCCCCCCCATACGCATCATTTGGGTGAGAGGTTGTGGATCCTGCTCCACCAGAGTTGACAGTGCGTACTTGCAGTGATTTCGAAAAACGTAAAGTCATCAGTCTGACAGCAGACTGATCGAGTGGGAAACGGTGGAACTTTCCTTAACAGCCGAATCATAGGAAGAGGCGGTCGGCAGATCTGACTGCTCACAACGCTGCTTGCGTCCACAAAAGGAAATTTTCTTTTCAGTTTTAAAGTTCTTTGAATATGCGGATTCTTGAATCCAAAAGAGACATTTCGTGAAGTCGGAGGGATGGTCGCCACCGGGCAGTTTGCACAAGTGCCCGGATTCTTGACACGGCCCAACAAAGGTTGCCTTGCAGCAAATACCGCACACCTCCTGCCCAAACAACGGTCATCTGACAAGGCCAACTCTGGCACCTGAAGCCCACAAAGGGACGGAACATATAATTGTACCTGGACAATCAGTAGCCCACTTAGACGGCGGTCAGGCAGCACAGGGTGCAGAAGGTCAGACAGAGGGTGTTGTAGGCGCAGCTCTTTTCTGCACCCTTCGTTACTTCACCCTGCCACCGTCCGTCACCCCCTGTGACGCCAGCTCCGTTTTGAATGCTCTTCTGCCCTGAAACACAAGAATAAATCCCTGCAGCGAATCACTTCCATTCGATGAAGTTAATTGTTTGTAGGGGAGTCACCCTGATCTCCCTGTCCACTAATTTTGTTGCCTTCAGCAGCCTGTTCAGATTGTTTTGTGATCGACATTGAATAAGAAACGAGCCATTCCTCAACCTCTTGATGGACCGAGGGTCACCTGCTATACCTTGAAAGCCCTTTTGTATAGCAAAAGGGCTCAGAGCTGAAAGGGGTCTTCCTGCTCCGTCCCTTCCATCACGAGCCAGGAAGCCCAGAAACCTGTCATCTGTCTAACCTCTGTATCGGAATCACTGTCCGTTTGATAATCCCCCGAAATAGGGGAT
>CM031603.1:46337277-46363737 GCA_018398815.1 Conus ventricosus | reverse complement strand
TAAAGCTTGAGTTGGTTTTAATCGTTTAAAAAAGAAGATCTAGAAGTTGGTCTCAACTAAACAAAGACTATTCTTTCTATAACGACTTAACACCGGTTGGGCAGACGAATGCTTACACAGTTTGACGTGCCGCTGAAGAAGCCAAAATGAGAGGCTTGGTTGGTCAGAGGGCGAAGTTTTAGAGATCAGATTAAACACTAAGTATGCACGAATTGTAGGCAGGCTTACATTCGCTACCCCAGCATAGTAGCAAAAAGAGCAGTTCTAAACATAAGGAATTAGACGGACAAATTTTTTATGTGGTGTGTTCTGCAAGGCTGCATCATTCCGCAAAAAACGCAGAGAGAGTGTCTAACTATCGAACCTTACCACAAGATCTTAACTTTAGTGGGGTGCCCTTTCCTGTTAGTGTAGACCAAATTGATCAGTTTGAAGAACAAAACAAACCAATAACTGTTAATGTCTACACATGGGATGAGGAGGAAACAATCTAGGCCAATTAAAGTGTCCAAGAACAGCCAACGATTGGCGATCCAGACAAAAATCATGTTGACTTACTGCTGATGTTTTCCCCAGCGGGGCTACCACATTACACATTGATACGAACATGAGTAGATTATTGACGCATACTTCAAAAAACAAAAAAACAAGAATTCTGCAGAAAATGTTTAACAAGAATTCCCATCTGTTCAAGCCGCGAGCGAACATAAGAAACATTGTATTCCCAGTTGACTGTAATACAGAACTAATTACGCCCCACCCGGATCTAAAGTTAGTTTTAAGAACTGGAAAGGGATGCAAAATTCTCCATACGTTGTTTACGCAGACTTCGAATCACTCATTGTTCCTTATGAAGGACCAACCCACAGAGACTTCCTAAAACAGCATAGTGAGTAATCACCAGATTTGTTCATTTGCCTTCATTGTTGTCAGGTCGGATGGCGTTCATTCAAAGCCAGAATTATATAGAGGGCCTAAATGCTGCAGAATACTTCTTAGAACGCATGCAGAAAGTGCGTAATGACTGTTCTAATAATCTAAATTATCTGAAATCAAGATGACGCCTGAAGACCAACAACAGTATGATCAGCCACCACTTTTTGGATTTGCGGTTTAGGCTATCAACGCAGAGAATCCAACAGTAAGAGACCATGATCACATTAGCGGGAAAGTTCAGAGGAGCAGCGCACAGAAATGCAATCTTCAACTAAAGTTTGATCCAAGACATGGAAGCTGCCATCTTCTTTCATAACTTGCGAGGTTACGACTCTCATCTTATAATGAAAGCAGTGGACGATGCCTTCAGGGTGTCATGCATTGCACAGTCATCAGAAAAGTACATGTGCTTTAATCTAAATACATGTCTTTTTATGACTCTATGCAACACATGATGGGTTCATTAGAGTCACTGGCTATGTCCTTAAAGTCCCGCCCAATAACAGAAGAATATTTTGACTCAACTCTTGTTAGAAAGGGCGTTTACCCTTATGAGTACATGAACAGTTGGGAAAGGTTTGACGAGATACACTTCCGCCTAAAGGCGCGTTCTTTTCTAGTCTTAGAGGAAAAGGACATCAGTGATTCTGATTTCCAGCATGTCCAAGATGCGTTGGAAAAGTTAGAGTGTAAAACGATGGTGAGACTATCTTGACTCCTAACTTGATGGCTGCTACATGTTTGTTGGCGGACGTCTTTGAAAAATTATGAAAAGACCTGCATGTAACTTTATAGCCTTGATCCTGCGCATTAATTTTCTGGACTGGGATGAGCTGGGACGCCTTTTATAAAGTTTACTGGCGTACAGATTGATTATTGTCAGATTTACCAATGATTCAGATGAGTGAAACGGATTGCGTGAGAGGAATTAGTAGGCGTCGCCATCATTACTGTAAAGCAAACCACATACTTGGGACGACTATGATCCGAGTAATAGGTCTAAACTATCTCATGTATTTAGGTTGCAAACCATCTGTATGGTTGGGCAATGGGAATCACTTCCGCTTACGCAACTTTCAAATGCACACAAGCGTCGATCCGAAAAAATTCAAAAGGCATAAAGTGGTTGAACAGTTAACGCCTGATCAGCCGCGTGGTTTCATTCTAGAAGTTGACCTTTTTAGGGGACAATAAAAAAAAAATATTCCCTTTCATGAAACTCCATGGACTGCAGAATGACTATTCCATTAGCAGCAGAAAGTCGAAAGTGGCAAAAACAGAACCACCTAAATTTGTGCCTAATCTTCGAGGCATAAAAATTAGGTATGTCATACAGACTTCTACAATTTTTATTTATGACCATGGGTTGGTTGACAGCTGTTCATCGCTTAATTGCTTTTGACAAGAAAACAGTTCAGGAAACCATACATCTTGAAATGAACACTGATCTTAGATATAAATCCACAGATTGCCTTCAGAAATAGACTTTTTCAGACGTTGATGTACAACAGCTGTTTCGGAAAGACTATGGAGATTCCGCACAAAGCGCAAAGAGGTTAGATTAGTCACCAGCGAGAACGTAAGCAATTAAGCTGTACTGCAAAACCAAATTTAATCAGACTTCAGAAGATTTCATGATCAGCTTTTTGGAATAATGAGAAAAAATAGAAAGTCAAATTGGACAAGCCCCGTTTTTATTGGGTTTACTGTTTTAGAATTATCAAAGCTTTTATGATGTAGAATGTCTTTATGATTACTTTAAGCCCCTGTATCCTGAGTCCAGCAGAGTGCTTTACACAGATTCAGAGAGTTTTCTTATAGATATCCTACTGAAGACATCTATAAAGACATGGAAATCGAAGTGGCACTAAAGGACATGCGGGGAATGGTATGATACATCTGATTACCCTAAAGATTCGCTGTACATCAAATTTACTAACAGAAGGTTTTTGGAAAGATGAAGGCGAAATTATCCGGAGGGGGTGATTAAGGAGTCTGTGGGGTTATTAAGGTTAAAAAAATGTACAGTATTTCCGAGCCAGGAGAAATAACTCATTAAGAAAGCAAAGGGAAATATCTTCGCAGTGTTGTGCAGTCAAACATATCACATGACAAATACAAAGTGACAGTGTTTTGGCATTTAAGACTTTTCATCATGACCAACGTAAAAAGCGATCTACATTTACATGGATCAACACAAAACTGTTGTAACAAAGAGTCGTTAGATAGAACAAACACAAAACGATGTGTTTGTTAATCCGGAGTTTTCATATGCATTCGGGCATTGGAGGACGCATTAACTGGTGGGTTTATTATTTTTCACAACCTTTTTATAAGGAGCTATCATGAGCTTCTTCCAATTCATTTAAATCTTTTCTATGTTTGCTTGATGCGTTTCGAAGTTTTTTATTATTTCAAGATATTCTTTTTCCACATTTGGGGGGTTGAGTTGTAGGTGATCTGGATGATTTAGCATGCATTGATATTTCCCCGACAATGTTTCCGTAATAGCATTACACGCCTGAAATGATTCCCGTATCATTTTTAAGGTCTCTTCCTTTACCATTCTTTTTCATGCTGCACTTCCTTCTGAGCTTTCCATTTTAAACTCAATATATTTACGTAAATTAACTAAGCAACTGGAACGGTGTCTGGTGGATTATCTGCAGTTTCTTCCTTCACAAAAGATCTTGTAGGAGTGGCTGTTTTGTTGTGTCAGTTTCTGTAAACCCATATTACACGGGCGGATTCATTTTTACAATTCTTTCTATTTCTATGGATCAACACTCCAAACTGGAGCTGTTGCCCCTGATGCGAGTGTCCCCTTCTGCTTCCCCCGGTAAATAAGGTACCTTACTTTTTAACCAAACGGTAATAGTTTGCGGATGAAGACTCCTCCTTCAACAACATTTATGGTTATTCTTTTGATGGCTTGTCTGGTTTTAGCTTTAAATTCTCATTTTTCATTGCGCGCAAACTGGGGAGTCTTTCTAACCCATTCTGTGATGCGAGATAGTCAATCAGCTCTCTGTGATACTGGTAGGAAAAAAGGTCTTTCAGCGTACTGTTTGTTAAAAGATTTTCAACTTAAAGCCTGTGATCTGTGAATCCTGGAATGCCTCTTTCCTTTGATGGTAACTCTATGTTTCACACAAATATTGATTCACATGCCCTTTAAATTTCTTTGCCATCATCAACTTCGAATCAATGCGAGGATAAGTTAACGGGCCTGGTGATATATTAGTTGTATAGCAACAGCAACAGAAGAAGCACTCTTTGTGTTATTGGTTTCCGCTTCCTTAGTATCTTGAAGCTATGTCATGACTGTAAGTGCATACTTAAATCTTTTCGTTCGAATCTTATCAGAGGAGTAAATATAGACGGTCCATGTGATGGGATGTCGTTTGGAAGTTGTATTGACAAAAGTTGGTCTCTGTTCTTCGCCTTAGGCCGCAGTGTAATTAAATTTGCCCATATCGCTTGTTAGATAAACCCTTCTTTGCTGGTTTGTTCATCTGACTCCAGCTCGCGTGGCTTAGCTGTTAAGCTGTTTCATTCCCTTCTCCAATTTCCTTTTGGCGAATAATAGATTTTTGTTCATTTTTTACTCAGCACATAATTTGTGCAACAAAATACACAACGGTCATACACAAAGACAATAAACCCGATTTCTTGCATCTTTTGTTTTTCTGATGGTGATAAAGTCATGATTTGGGTGGGGCAAAAGTTCTTGATTGGTTTGCCCGTACAAGATATTATTCTTTATCGCTTGATCAACATCTTATATGTGTAAGGCTGCATGTCCGGTTTTTTTCAGTTTGTTATTAATTAAAATATAACTGTCAATTTCTCTGATTTTCATAGCGATCTTGTGCTGACGAGGCTAGTTGCTCCCACAGCTTAGTTATGTCTTTTCTCTTCGCCTTTCATCTCGCAGTTTACTAAATGCGTAATTACTTCCACTAAAAGCGAGCGCATTAACCACAGCGCCCGCCTATCATCATTTACAAGCTGAAGCCATTTTTTTATAAAAATGTATTTTTTATTTACAATTTATACTGTCGGAAGTATTTCCTGCTTGACTAGAAAATCTTTCGTGGCAAAACGAAGTTGCAATAATAGCAATCAGCTTTGCTGATCTCAAAGATTATGTTAGCCAGATCTGCGGTTTTATTTTTAACAGGCTTTTACAAGCATTGTGTATCCTACACTTAGGCCTTCCAATAACAGAAGAATGGGATACAAGGTTTGGCGACAGGTTTTTCGGTGCTCATTTTAAAAAATAAAATAATTATAATTAATAAAAAATCATGAACAGCGATGATCATACTACAGCTTACAGGGGGCCTAAACCTCCTGATACTTAGAATGACCAAGTTGAGGACAAAGCTATTATGCCCAAAAAGGTAGAGGCTTGTATTCTTGGCAGCATGTGGGACAACTAAACAGTTCCTCGGAACTGAATTCAGCATAGAACAATTCTAATAGATGTTGCCACAAGACATTATAAGTATCATACAGGTATGAAGCGCAGTGGGGTCTAGAATGGGAAAAGTGTGGGGGGCAAAACGGTTTTAGGTTGTACACTCAAACTAGTCAGTAGATTTGCTCCCATTGATTCTGAACAAGATCTTACGTCTGATTTACGCAAGATCCAGTTTAACCAAAGTCCATTAGAGTCTCTTGGAAGTGATCTATACTACAGGATTTGGAACAATGTTATCGCCATTAAATCATGGGATTAATAACTTTTAATTCCATATAGCTTTTATTTCCCTTCAAAAATGGACCGCGGCAGAAATCAGCCAGAATCAGAAACACGGAATCAGGGGGAGAAAGTAAAACAAGCAGAAAATCAGCCGCAAACACTGAATTACAGATGAATCAGGTGGGAGACCATTGGAAAAGCATCTCATCTGGGCGTGTTTTAAAGCTGGAAAAAAAAATTGGCAGCCAGAGTGCGAACAGACCAAAAAACTTAAATTGTTACTGAATATAATCATCATGAAAAAACATAACGCGCCAACGCCAGAACAGTTGATTCTATGCCAGCTATAAAACTCCATGGGATTCAAGGCTACAGCACAAAGTCTTCATGGTATTATTGAACTTAAAACTGTTGCCTTTTTGGCGGCCCTGCTGCTGTGGGGGGCTGGTTATTACGTTATAAAATATTTACACAATGGCAACAGAAACAAAAGCAATCAAAAAAAATCTGAACACTAAATACAGAAGCAACAGCACGCCAGGAACCAGTCAACAACAAAAGATCATTTTGATCCATTCCAGATGGAATAATATTTTAAGACACTTAATTGTAAATTTTTTTGTAATAAAAATTAGATCATGGCCGTATTTATAAACTGTAAGTCGAATTAAAATAAAAGACATGGAGTATAAAAAGAAATTCATAGGACCAGAATTGTAAATCAATGCGGTAGCTTAAGGGATGTAAGAACTTCAAGTAAGATCTATGCAAGAGAACGCTGAGCAGACATCCCTCAACGATGACACGTTTTTTGAGGCGTGTGTGTACTATATTCGACCATTATATTTAAGATAAAAAACATAAGATTGTATTTTTTTGATAATTATAAGATAACTTGTATAAGAACTTAGTTGTACATATAAGGATGACGTAGTTATGTTTTGAGGTGACTTAATCAAGCAACTTAGAAGTTACTTGATCAAGTACTTCTTATTAAGAACGTGAAGTAACGTAATTAAAAAACTTATTAAGAACTTGGGGTGGACTTAATTAATAAACTTAATTAAGAACTTGGGGCGACTTGGGGGTAGGAAGTGTGTGTGGTGTACACCGGGGGACGTGCCGTGCGGGGGTGGGGGTGGGGCTGGGGGGGACTGTGCGTGCGTAGGGTAGGACCAAAACCAACACACACAAACAAACAACCAACAAAACCAAACAACAAACAAAAACAACAAACACACAATAGACAGGACAGTGCTTGTGGGAAAAAGTGAAGGGGGCTTTTTGTTGTTACACTGACGTCGTAAATTCAAGACACCACGAAGCACCTATCCAGAATCCTGGAATCAACTAATCACAGGATCTGTTTCAGGTTCTATCGGAGGCCACCCGAAGGCAGTGGAAAAGGAGTTGTGCGCCGTTAAAGCAGGTTTTCAGGAGAAGAAATGTTTGCCAGGCGGTTACGCGTAACCGTTACTATTTTTCATAACCACGTCATACTATCGTTCAGTAGTCCAAACCCGGCCCGCAGGTGAGTCTGGTCTCTAGGTCGGGACGCGTTGTGGGCGTGTTCGAGATTGGACTTCCTGTGTATATTTTTCGTCTGACAGTGTATTGCGTTCTTGATTAAGCCTGCTCCTAGTTATTAGCGTATGTTCCTGTTTACCACGCTAATTTGATAGAGAGTGCCGTCAGCCAGGCGGATCGGTAGGGAATGAAATATAGTTACATTATTGATTATTGTAAGATCTGTAGTGTGTGTAGTCACACAAAGTACTCAGGCGGTGTACTGTTTAGAGCGCCGTCTAATGGATGTTGAGTCTAGGACAAACGGTGGGTAGTTCAGGCTTGACCGTGCCGTTAGTCGTAGTATGAAGCTGTTCTGTTCTGCGCTAGCGAAGATAAAGCGTCACACTTCAAATATTTAGATACTTGGAAGGTCAGTAGTTAGGCCTCAAGTGTAGGGGTGAAATAGCGCTGGTGTACTAGCGTTTATGTGATGCGATCATGGTAGCCATTAACCGTGGCTTTCGAGCCGCTTCAATCATTTTTTCAAAGTATATTATATTTTCATGTAACGCATTCTTTTCTTCCCTCTGTCCACAATTGTTGGTGTTGGCGGCGGTTAATGGGAGATTTGAGCTTGTTGGAAAGTTTTGTTAGCTATTCCATGTCTTCCACACCCAAATAATTTAATCTAATAAAGCTCCGTTTGAAAATATTGGTATTTGTGATTCAAGAACTTTTTCTAATGAGAATCCACACGGTCTTCTGAAAATGCAGCTATATTTTGTGCATATGCAAACACTTTCTCTCGCAGAAAAAAGCACCGGTCTTCACCACACCACAGCACTGGGAGAAATGAACAACACAAGTGCTGGGCGCGGAAATGTCCGTCACTACTAATCAGTGATTCTATCTAGTCTTTGACCGCTTGGCAGCCGTGACATCAGCCATCGCTCATTGATCGAAAATTGTCATGTCGGCTCGTGTAAGTAATCGGATAGTGCAAAGTCTTAGGTAGGCCGGCAACTAGCCATTAAAGGCCTTACCTGCCACACCGTTTGTATATGCGGCGCGTTCAGCACGGCGCTTTTGCCCTACGTTTACTCTATGGGGCGTGTCAGCCACGGCTACTTTCCCCTACATTTTTAGTTATTGAAGTCTTACTTGGTCAGAGGGAAAAACGGGGGGAAACACGGATTTCAAGGTCGGGCCGCTCGAAAACCGGTTAAGACCGTGAGAGCGGGTGAGCATGAATCCGTGTTTTCCCCGTTCTCTCCGCGAATAAATGTTCTGTCAGTTTAAGAATGGATAAGATGTCCAATAGAGTCCAGGTTGGAGCGTGATTGTGATATCTTCAGAAATCGCATGTTCTCCACTGAGTTGAAATTTCAATTCACTTTATGTGTTCGTTAGGTCTAGTATCAACGTTTTTTATTTGTTGGCAAATCTGTGGTGCTTTCAGCAATGCGTATGAAAGAAGACGAATTCATGTTTGGTAGCGTTCTGTCGTTCAAAGACACCACAATTCAGTGACATCAATCGACCCAGTTCGTTGCATTCTGGACAAAGTATTAATGAAGAAACACGCATCCTGTTTTCAACACACTATTCAGCCAGAAGCTAGTTCACATTAAGCGTAGGGAGGAAAGCTTGTGGGAGGTTAGCGCGAGGAAGCTGGCAGCTGTTCAGCAGAGAGTGCTGTTTAAACAAAACCGCGGGCGTTCCATCCCGTCCTCCTGCGACCGATAGGCGGTCAGGAGTTAATTGCCCTGTCTTCAACTAAAGTTTCCTCTGCGGGAACAACGTGCGCGCGATGCGTCCAAAGCCCGATACGTCCAAGGCCGATGAAGGTCCAAGGGTCGTTACGTCCAAAGCCCGAATACGTCCCCGGGGCCCGATGTGTCCATTGGACGTATCGGGCATGGACGTATCGGGCCGTGGACGTTCATCGGCACGCCAAGCACCGATTACGTCCACGGCCAAATGTTGTCATTTGGGACACGTAGCGGGCCGTGGGACGCATCGCGCCGCCAGCACACCGATTGCGTCCACGGCCGCTGTGTCCATTTGGACGTTATCGGGGCGTGGCGTTATCGGGCGTTGGACGGCATCGACCATGCTCCCCTACTATTAGTTTGTTGTCTATGTATTTGTCTGACTTTATTCGAGTTTAAAAGGCTGTGCCTGTCTTTGAATAAAGTTAATCTGTGTTATGGTTTTCTTATGGGAGCAAAAGTTACCCCACCCCCAGGATTTTTTTATAGTGTACTGTTCCTGCCTCATTTCATTTCAATTTTGTTGCGATTTTTAAATTGAGGTTATTTGTAAGTGTTTCCTGTCCGTCTGTGTGTTTGTCTTTTGAAAGACTCCCTACCATCTTTGGGTGGATCCTGCAAGGTCGGCCAAAGATTTGTCCCTACATTTTACACTCTTTGCACAATGTCTTTAGTTTTTCAGCCTACCTTTTTCCTCCCAACCACTTTCGTTTGGTGTCACTTAATACCCTTCACTGGCTGCTTTTGGGGGTGCTTTTGTATTCTTTTTTGCACCCGTGGTGATGAGAACACCACTGGACTGTGTGTGTCTCTATTTTGTCGCCAGGAGGGCGCAGACACAACACATCCTGTGTCTCCCTGATGAAGTTCCGACCCAGCGGACGAAAAGGCCTCGGGAGCAGGCATACAATCTGCTTCAAAAGGGATTGTGTTGGTTCCCTTATGCAGCTAGGTGAAGAGTTTTATATCCGTAATCATATTTTTTTTATTTCAGGTGCCCAGTTTCTCCCATCTTCAACCACCCACCCCCCACCCGCCCTCCTTACGTCCAAATCTTTGCCAAGTCATTACTAAGAAGACTAGTGCAGTTGTGGGCCTGCGCTTGTTTTTTCCCCACTATTTGAATGTTCGTCTATGTATTTGTCTGATTTATTCGAGTTGTAAAAAGGCTGTGCCAGTCTTGAATAAAAGTTTCTCTGAGTTAGGTTTTATTATGGGCGCAAAAGTCACCCCACTTGTTTATTGTTTACTGTTCCCTGCCTCATTTCATTTCCATTTTTGTACTCCCAGTTCTTAAAGAACAGGGAGTACTTTAGAATGGGAACGAAGAAATGCTGTCTGTATGTATGTGTGTGTGTCTGTCAGTCTGTGTGTCCGTGGTCAAAATGTGTTCCACTCGCTCCAGACAAAACTACTTGGTCGGTCTTTCTGAAAATTTGCAGGTATGTTCACTATGGGTCAAGGATGATGCCCGACGTTTTAGTTTACCGTTACAGCCGTTACTAACGGCTGTAACGGCCTGTAACGCTTTTTCTTCTTTATGGAATATCTCAGAAAGTACTTGACCGATCATTCTGAAAATTTGTAGGTATGTTCATTATGGGTCACGAATAATGCCCGATGTTTTAGTTTACCGTTATAACCGTTACTAACGGCTGTAAGGCCTGTAACGCTTTTTCTTCTTTATGGAAAATCTCAGAAAGTACTTGGCTGACCTTTATGAAAATTAGCAGGTATGTTCATTATGGGTCACGGATGATGCCTGATGTTTTAGTTTGCCCCGTTATAGCCGTTATTAACGGTTGTAACGGCCTGTAACGGTTTTTCTTCTTTATGGAATATCTCAGAAAGTACTTGGCCAATTTATAAGCGGTTTGGATGATCTTGTGACAAATCGGATCCTCTGTCCATACGTAAGTGATGTAACGCTGAAAATGGATTAAAACAACCGTTAAAAACCGTTCTTCTGCCATTATTTCTTATATACAGGTGGATTTTAATTAAATTTGGTATATAGAAAGGTTATCACACACAAATGGCCCTTCTATATAGTGTTTTAAAATTTGACCGTTAAAAACCGTTATTCTTGACATATTATCCGATTTGGATTAAATTTGATATGTACACAGGCTTTAGCCCAGTGAGGACTAAAATACCGGTTTCAAAAGTGCATATCGGTTATATAACCGTTAAACCGTTATTTTGCCGTTATTTTTTTATATATTGGTGGGTTTTAATGAAATTTTGTATATAGAAAGGTTATCACACACAAATGGCACTTCCATGTAGTCTTTCAAAATCTGGCCGTTAAAAACCGTTATTCTTGACATATTGTCCGATTTGGATAAAATTTGGTATGTACACAGGCTTTAGCCCAGTGAGGACTAAAATACCGGTTTCAAAAGTGTATATCGCATATATAACCGATAAACCGTTATTTTGCGTTATTTTGACTGTTGGTGGTTTTTTAATGAAATTTTTTGTAATAGAAAGGTCATCACCAAAGGGGCACTTCCTGCGGGGTTTAAAAATCTGCCTTTTTAAAAACCCGTTTATCTTGACTTTTGTCCTTTTGGATGAATTTGTAGTCCCGGGGCTTTCCCAGGGGGGGCAAAAATACCAGTTTAAAAAAGTTCTGGGTTTAAAAAAACCGTTTAAAACATTTTATTTTCCCTTTTTTCTTTCTTTTTTTTTCATTAAATACTTTTCCCTTAAATGAAAATACGTCAATTGCAAAATTTTTTTTTTTTTAAAAAAAAATTTTTTAAATCATTTTGAAAAATTACTAACAATTAATGCTTAAAAAAAAACGTCACGATTAAAATTAGCAAATGGGAAAATTTATTCAGTACTTTGGAATTTAAAACCAAAACTTTCCAAAATGTTGTATCCATACGCTGCACATCACTTATTTTACCCACACATATAAAAAACAAAAAAACGGACAGACATAGGAAAGATCCCTTAAAGGGACACAGGAGAGAGGAGAGGGAGGGGAGGGGAAGAAGGAAAGGAAGAGGGGAAGAGAGAGAGAGGAGAGAGAGAGGGTGATATCGGTTCGTTTTCAGCTTTTTTTACATTTGGATTCCGGGTTTTACTTTTTTTTTTTTTTTTTTTCCCCTTCCTTCCCCTTTTTCCCCTTTTTTTTCCCCAAATTTTTTTCCTTTTTTTTTTTTTCCCTTTTTAATTTTTTTTTTAAAGCACGTTTCTGTTTCAGTGGTTTTTTCTGAATAGCAATTATATGGCATCCATTTTTTTAAAAAAAAACACCCGTTTTCCTGTTTAATTGGCTTTGTTTTGTTTACTTGTCTTGAAAAAAAGTATTTTTAAAAGGTTTTATTATGTTGGTAGGCTTTTAAAATTTACATTTTAATAACTTTTTCCCGAAGATCAAAAAATCAAAAATGTCCGAACTATATTATTTTCTATGCATTAAATACTTTTTTCGAGTTTTACTGTGTTTGTCATGTACATTTTTTTTTTAAATAAAGTTCAAGGTTTTCCAAAACGTTTGAATGTGGCTGTCCAGATATATTTTTCTACTGTCTTGAATTTCCTACAAATTTCAAAATTTTTAAAGTTTGAATATTCATTTCTTCAGTAAAATATTTGCCCGGAATTTATGAAAAAACGAAACCCGTAGCCTTTTAATTTAATCTTGTATTTTTCACTTTTTTAAATCCCTCTTTCCCGTTTTATCCTAATTCTCGTCACTTTTGACGGAACTGGAGGTTTGTTATCTTGATTAAGAGTCAGAAAAACCCTCTTTTTTTTTTAATATAAAATTATTTTTTCAATCCCCCTGGGATATCATGTGCGCGATTGTTTTTTTCTTTTATTTTTTGTTATTTTTATATTTTCTTAATGGACATTTTCCCCATTAAAAGCCAAAAATGTATTTCATTCCAAATTTTCTTTTTAAATTCGTATGTGAAAGGGAAAAATTTCCGTTGTTGTCAAGAAATGGCCCCAAAGTTGACACCTTTTTGGGTCCTTTTTTTTTGTTTAATTTTGCCCCAATTTTAAATTTCTCTTAAAAAAATAGGTTCTGAAAGAAATTTCTTTTTGGGTTTTTTTTGGGTTTTTAAATGATTGCAAAAATTTATGCCACAAAAATATTTTCCCAAAGATTTTGTTAGATTTTTAGGTAACCTTTACTTGGGCCTTTTTTCTTCAGTAAAAATGGATTAATTCCAATGCAACATTTTTTTTTTTTTTTGTAGTTTAAACCCCTTCTGATCCAAACTGGTTTCATTTGCAGCAATGTTCCCCTTAAATTCCGGGAAATTTAAGCCACCTTTTTCATTTTTTTTTTCCCGTATTTCGTAATTTTATCTCGTTTTACCTTTCCCAAATAAAACGAAAACACATTTTTGGGATTTTTCAAAAATATCGGGGGGTTTGGGGAACAGGACCCAGGGGTTATTAATTTGTATTTTAAAGGTTTTTAATACAGCAACTTTTTCCGGGGATTTTCTTTTTATCCAAATTTGAAAAAGTTTTTATTTTGACATTTTTTCGGCATAATTAGTTTGTCACAATCTTCTGCATTGTAAACCTATCCCGATTTCTAAATTTTTGGATTCCAAATTATTTTAGATGTTGCAAGTATTTTTTTTTGAATTCTTTTTACTTCCAACCCCGATTGTGTTTTTTGGGTTTCTTCATAAAAGCCCGGAATTTCCAAATTTTTAAAATCAATAAATAGATTTTCAAAAAGGATAATCTTCCCCCATTTTTCATTAGCTGGACATCGCAAATTGAGATATTTTGTGTTCTTCTGGTTGAGTCAATGCCTTTTATTTTTTTTGTCTTCTTGATCAAAGGCAAAATCTTTTCCGGTAAAATGTGGGGGGGGGAAAAGGGGGTCTCCTTCCCCACATCCCGTTCATTAAACAATCACTCTTGGCCTTTTGCTAAACTGCTGTTTTGTTCTGGAAAAATTTCGTACCATTTGCAGATACCCTCCCCAAAAACCAAAAGGTTTCCGAAGTAAACAAAAATTCCCAATCCAAAGATTAAAAACTTTTTCAAAGTCTAAACAGGCAAGAGACCGGCCTATGTTTTGTCAAGATAACGTTTTTCAAAAATAATTGATTGTCTAAAGTTCGGTGGTAAATCCGTCTGATCCCTTTGATTAATTTTTCAAGAGTTTTCTTAACCCGTTTGCTTTTCACGTGCTCCGATCTTTTTAAGCATTTTAATAAAATTGGTCCCAATTTTTAGGTTTTTTTAGTTTTTTCTGGTTTGGGAGCAAGTAAAAAGCCCCTTTTTGGTTACGAATTTTTCCCCCGTTTTTTAAACGAGGGTTTAGAGCACGCACAAAAGATGGTCCCTTTTTTTCCAAAAAAATTTTAAAAAAATTTTTTCAGCTCCAATCCCTCCGTCCCGGACTCTTTCCATTTTTCAAGTTGTTTTGCATCCCTGCTTCTTCTAAACTTTGTCCCCTTTAGGGTCCCTCTTTTCTGTGAAATGTAGGGCTTTTAACTAAATCACTTATTTCCAACATTTAAGCTTTGGCTTTTGATAGCTCAGAAAAACTCATTTACTTCGGTTTTTTATTCGCTTGGTTCTTCAACAACTCCGTTTTTTTTTTCTAGTTTTTGTCTATTTTTGTTTACGAGTGCCTTTTTCCAAGTTCAAAAATTTTTTTTTCCTTTTCCCTCGCTATCCTTTTGCCCTAGACCTTAATATCCCCCTTGTATTTTTTTTTTGAGTGAAACTAGCTCTTGGTTTTTCCTTTAACTTTCTTCCTCGTTCGCTTCCCATTGATGACACCGGTGTTCATGGAAGGCTGCCGTTCCACCGCAGTCTCCGGGGGTGCCCTTTTCAACTTGGTTCCCTGTGTGGTGTTGGCCAGAAATTTCCCTTCGGATCTGTTTTTCTAGTTTTGAGGGATGTGGTTGTTGTCATTAGTCCCTCCCAAAGGGGACTTCCACTCTGTCCAATCCCAAATTTTGTGCATGGGGTGGTGCAGGCGATTGTGCCCATCCCAGGCGGAGCTTGCCTTTTCCGTCGTCCCAGAAAAATGGTTTTGTCTTTGGGTTGTGTTGGGGTGCGGAGGGCACTTTATTCCTTGTGTGCCTTGATATTTCTGATTTATCATTACCCCCGGTTTTTGGGCCTGCTCCCTTCGTGCACATTTTTGCCAGAATATCCGCTTTTTCGTTCCCTTGTACACATGTGTGGTACCCATTGCTCCCATTTTCTCCACTCGGCACTCAGGGCAAAAAAGGGCTGAAGTAAGAGGTTCGTTCTTTGCAGGGGGAAATTCTTGGGGCTTGGAGTACGGGGGAAGGTTGGGAAACCCCACCACCCCCCGTTGTTCTTATGGAGTTCTTAAAGGATTTTTTGGGGCTCCCCTCACGAGGCTTCTCGTCGCTGGGAAATTTTTGGGGAGTTTTTTTCCTGTTGGGATTGCAATTTTTCTCCCCGTCTTTGTATCGAGGAAGTTTTCCGCTCCCCATCCCCGTTGCTTCTGTGGCGGGCCTTCTTGAAGCGGGTCCGTCTTCCCTGGGGATATGGTTGCAGTTTTATCCTGGCCGGGGGCTTTCTTTGGGGGTCGACTGTTTTCCCTCTCTTCTCCACTCGGGAATGCTGGTGCGCTTTTGGGAACACCTCCCTCTTCCAAGCGGGTGGGTGCATTTGCCGCTTTTGTTTTGTTCGTTTTCCCCATAAAGACTGGGATCTGTCTTTCGGGGGTTTGACGGTGGATGAAGCGCCTTTTTTTCACCCGGCTCTTGGGGGTCTGTCATTCGTCGTTCAGGGAGGTTTTCAAGGCGTTTGAATTTTGCTGTGGTTGGGGATCTTTGTGTCCCTTCGTCCTCCAATGACTGCACCCAGGGGCTCCTCTTCTTTCAGAATTGGGGGGGATCTCTGGGCCAGTTATGACCGTGGCTTGGTTCGTTTTTTGAGATGGTAAGGTTTGATTTGCAGCTGATCCCCTGCTGTGTCCCTACCAATCAGGTCGGACCTCCCGTGTAGGTCTTTCGGTCGTTCGTCACCCCCCGCCCCGTTCCTGCAATTTCCTTGTCGCGTCTCGCTTGGCCCGTTCAGATTGGTGTTTTTCTTTTTCCCAAGTGGCCGCGGTAAAAGGTCACTCCCAGGTGGGTAGGTGGGGGTTCCTCGCATCTTTGGCTGTTCGAGTCAGCTTCCCTCTTGATCTTGCTGGATAGGTGAAAAATGTGTGGGTTTTGTTTTGCTTAGTTGACGGACAAGCCATTCCTTGGTCCAGTCGCTGATTTTGACGCAGTTTGGGAGGCGTACCTGTGCGAGGGGGGTGTACTTTCGGAGCACCATAGCCCCGGGTCATCTGCGTAGTCGCTCCTCTGCCCCTCTTCAGATCCTGACAATGTCTTAAGTGGGGAACGCGTTGGGAAAGGACCCCCTCCTTGTGGTACTCCCTGTTCGCACCTCTTCTTGCTTTTCCCCTGAATCTTTCCGGCTTGGCGTTGTGTAGGTGGGGGCGATCCAGGGTCATCCTCCCGAACCCCACATCGCCGGTTTGCCTGAGTCCCCCCTTCGATTTTGTCGAACCCCTTTCTCCATGTCAATCCAACGCAACTGTTCTTCTTTTTTTGGGGAAGGCGTCCTCAATTTTTTGGTGATGTTAGTTGGGTCTTTTTTGTCTTGTGGCGGAAGCCCGCCTGTTCAGGGCTCAGCCTGAGCTCCTAAGTGCCGAAAAGCCTTGTGTTGACAATCTCTCCATACTTTCTAAGCAGTTGAAAGGCTGTGGGTCTGTAGCGTCCTTCATGTCCTTTTCCCTTTTTGTGAATGGGGATCATTCTGCTCCCCCAAAACACTTGGTACTGACCCTGTTTTCCCGTGGAGTTAAAAAGGGGTTAGGGACCCCTTGCTCTTCCCCAATTCAGAATCTTTCATTGGTGATTCCTCTGGCCGGGGTGACTTTTTTAAGGTTGGGCTCTGCAACGTCTCGCTCTTTCTCTGTGAAAGCTTTTGTCATGACTTCCTTTGGGGGGCTCTTTCCTGAAGTTCCCCCTTGGGCCCTGCACTGCCTTTGTTCGGGGGGGACTTCCGTTTGCTGTGTTTTCATAGACGTCTATGGTGGTTGCTGTTTTTTTCCAAAGGTAATTTCCTTTTCGTATTGTTTTGGGACTGATTTGTTTTTTCTTTTAGGGGGGGCAGCAGTTTCCTTTTGTTGCTGCCATCCTTCCCGGGTTTCGCTTTCGTTTTCTTTTGCCGCTTTTCCTGCGCTTGTGGCGGACAGGTTGATCTGGAGACTTCCCTTCGCGTAGTTGTTTCCAGTGATGGTGCTTTTCTGCTCGGTCCCGGCTTCCGAAACAGATTTTCCAATTCTAAAGTTCCTTGTCCAGTAGGGTTTGTAGTTTTTGCGTGCTCCTCTTGGGTGAATTTTTTGCAGCTTTCAGAGGCCCTTGTGAAGTTTGCCCTCTTTTTTGAGTCCTTCTGCCTGGTTGAGGGGTTTGTGTATGTGTTTTTGGGGGGTCCGAAGAGAGTCCAATCCGCCTTTTTTAATTCCGGGGGGGAAAAACTTTCCCTTGAGGACCCTGAAAAGTTGAGGTTGATAAGAGTTTTGGGCTTGTGGTCATTTCCCTCCAAGCGGTTAGGATGTTCTTTTGGTTTGACAAACAAGTCTTGGTGGCAAAAGCTAGATTGGTTGGAGTGGTCATCCAGCTCTAGAGTAAAAGGTGGGCTTTACTTCTTGGTTTGGGGGTAAAGATTGTGTAATCCCCAAAAACCTAAAATTCTTCGCCTCTTTTGCCGCTGCATAGCCCCATTCTCTGGTGACTGTTAAATCTCCCCCACCACCAGTTGTCGGGGATGTTCATTATGTTTGGGGGAAGATCAACGGCTGGGAAAAGACATTGTAGTCCGATGTTGTGTTTTTTAAAGGGGACTATATAAAAACCCCTGGATCTCTGCCTGTTGATTGGTGTTGATTTGAGTTTTTGTGCGGCGAGGGAAATTTTCCGCCCCAAAGACAAGCACCCCCCCTTTGCTTCTTTCCTCAGGGTCCAACCTGATGGTTCTCGTAACCCTCATTTTTGAAAGCGTTTTGGTTTACGGTCAAATGTGCTCTGGAACATGATATCAAAATTTTTTTGTTGCATCCTTTCTGCCAGGCCAAGTTTTTCTTATGCCCCCTTTGCTTTTACGGGAATTTTGAGCATTTGGGGATTTTTTTTGGGCTTGGCCCAGCAGGGGATGAGGCTCCTTTTTCCCTCGTGGCCGGGGAAATTTCCTTGCCCGACCACCGAATGTTGGGATGGGCCCTTTTTGGCATGGGCCCGGCCCCCGACCTCCCGGCGGGTCTCCGGGGTCGGCCCGCCACATCGAATTTCTGTGGCTGCTTCCTGAAAGCGAGATGCGTGGTATCGGGGTTTTTATTTTGCCCCCGGCCCCCGATCCCTCGTTTTTCAGCTGGGTTTTCTTTTGGGGGCCTCACCCTTGCTCAGGGCCCCGAGTCCTCCCTGTGAGCACGGGGGGGGATTTTTTTTTCCGGGGACCCCACCCCTGGCTAGGGGTTATAACGCGCCTCTTACCGTGATGACCCGTTTTAGGAACGGGGGGATTTCAGGGGGGGAAAACAGTGCCACCTTTGACCCCCCCCGTCCTGGTAGGAACTGCCATTTTGGTGGGATGTTTTCGCGCAACCCCCATATCGGGGGGCCGTTCCCTTACCGCCCCTGGGGACCCCCCGGGTTGGGGATGTCCCCTCATAAGAATTGGAGGCAGTTGGCCCCGGTTTTCCTTTTAAACTTTTTTCAGTCTTCTTCTTTTTTTTTTTTTTTTTTTCTAATCTTCATATTTTTAACTGGGTTTTTTTTTTTTTTTGTAGTTTCTTTTTCCCCATAGTGCTAACAATAGTTTTTTATCAAATTTTCATTAATAAAAAATCTATAAATAATTTATCAGACAGGTTAATTTAATTTTTGTCAAAGTGTATCTTTAAAATTTTATTGATCATAGGGCGATGATACCACATATGCCTGTCTATCTTTTGTTTATTTC
Organism: Conus ventricosus; assembly: GCA_018398815.1. Lineage (NCBI taxonomy): Eukaryota > Metazoa > Mollusca > Gastropoda > Neogastropoda > Conidae > Conus > Conus ventricosus. Next base: position 46,344,822 of record CM031603.1, on the reverse strand, counting down.
TCCCAAATTGTTTGCTCTCAAAGATCATAGTTAAAAATTTAAAAAAAATTTCGTTTTTCCCGTTTTCCCACTCTTTAATGTAAGTAAAAAACATAGATGAAGGTCGATTTCTGGGAAAGATTCCCGGCTTCATAGTTCCATTTAAAAAATCTCTGAAATTAGGGAAAATAAACTAAACACTTTGTTTTAACGGGAATTTCTTCGCCCAAATAAATCTTTTTATTCCGGATTCTCTCCCTCCACCTCGCGAGATTAATTTTAAAAATATTTCCACAGCTTTAGCCCAGGGGTTTTTTTATTGTTGTAATTGTTGTAATCAAATATGGGTAAGAACTAAATTCCAGTCACCAACTTTTGAAAGTGCCGTGGTGTTCATTTTTTTTCTTTTAAAATTATATTTAAAAAACAGGATTTTCTACGTTTTGGTCCATATATTTATTAACAGTTTGTCTTTATCCATAGTTTTTAAAATAAAATAATGAGTTACCATAAACATCCCACAATATTGCTGATTTTTAAAAAAAATTATTTTTAAAAGCACAGTACACCTCTTGCGTTGGATCTATAAGAGGCAAAGGACAGTATAACCCCTTTGTTTTAAATATTTTTTTTAATTGGGGGTAAAATGGGTGTCTTGCAAACGTAAATGTTAAAAGGACTTTTTCCAGATAGTGGAAAACTCCCCTTTTTTTTGAGAGTCCCCTAGTCCCCGACAATTCAAAGATGATATTAAAAATTTTTCCTTTTTTTTTTAAAAAAGGGGTTATAATTTTGGTTCGCATGCCATTAACTGGAAAGGAAAAACCAGTTTTTACACATAATGTACCATTTTTTTGGGAAAATACAAACAATACAAAATTGCAAAAAAGCTGGTCATTAAAAATAATAAGACAGAAAACCCAAAAAAAATAGCATAAATTTAAAGATGACCAAAAAATCTTTTTCCGTGACAAAAGATTAATTTCGCAGCAAAAAGAAATTGCTTATACAACACACTTAACAAAATTAAAACAAAAGTCACATCGACAAAACGGCACGAAACATTTTAAATTTTGTGACTCAAAAAAACGATGTCACGACAAAAACACAGCTTCTCTGCGTTATGATAGCACAAAAACGAATGTGTCGAGAGTTAAGAAAGGTAGGGTTTAAATTCCAACACCATTGAACAAAAAAGGTATTGGAGAAAAAAAACAAAAACAAAAAAAAAAACTATCCACAAAAGTTTGTGCCACTTTTTTTACCCAATCCAAAAGTTAAAAAAATTTTTGCTTTTTTTTTCAGAAGTGAGAAAAAGGCTATGGAGAAATTAAAACATGTCTAACGGTGTGGACAGCGTACTGTGGGTTCCAAGGTGATGTAAGAAAGAAAAACAAAAAAGTTTTCCCCCCCCCCCCCCCCCCCCCCCCCCCCCCCCCCCAAAAACAAAAAAAACTAAATATGTGTTAATGTATATGTCTCATTTGTGGTGTGGAGTGGGAGAGGAGAAGGCAAAGACGTGGGGAGGGGGAGGGAGGGGCAGGGAGACGGGGGGCACGGGGTGGGGGGGGGGGGGGGGGGGGGGGGGAGAGGCAGGACAGACAACAGGTTTGGGGGGTAAATCACCACTTTAAAAATTGATCTACAAAACACATCCCCCCAATTAAGCAAACAATTCGTCAGTCCCAAAAAAAAACACTCCAATCAAGTAACAGCCAAAATTAAAAATAGGCTGAAGTCAACAGGATTAAAAAATTCCCAAACAAATGAACAGTGCAATCCCTTTTCCCCAAGCTCGTTGGCTAACAAAAATGCGTTACTGTTTTTTGACTGGGGAAAGGTAATACAAGAGGGGGGGGGGGGGGGGGGGGGTGGGGGGGAAGAAACAGGGAAGTTTTTGGGGGTAGCAGTGGGGGGGGAGTGGGAAGGGGGGGTTTATCGGGGAAAGAAGCAACGTTTTTTTATTTTTTTCTGTTTGTTCCCCCCCCCCCCCCCCCCATGATATGTGGTATGTTTGTGTATGTGGGACGGGGAGAGGAGGGGGGAGACGGGGGAATGAGGGGTTGGGGGGGAGGAAGGGGAAGGGGGGGGGGGGGCGGGAGGACAAACAGAGAAGGCCGGGGGTTGCCAATCAGGAGGTGGATGCACCATCTCTAATCAATTTTTAAAATATCCACCAAATTTTAATTTAACGTTCAATCTGAACAGGTAAAAAATATCAACGATAAACAAGTAAACAGCCAGATAATATATTAACCCCAAAACAACAAATGTTAACTTCCCCGAACAACTCAACAATTTATTGCTGGCCAGCAAAATGCATCTTTTCTTTTGACAACATGATGGGGCGAGTACAAGTGGAGGCGGAAAAGGGGGGGGGGAGGGAGGGGAACGGGAGACTCCGGGGGGGGAAACAAAAATGGGCGAGGGGGGAAGCAAAGGGGGAAAGGGTGGGGGGAAAAAAGTGGGCGGGGGAGGGGGAAGCAAAGGGGCGGAGGGTTTGGGGAAGCAAAGTGGGGGAAGGGGGGGAATAAAGTTGGGGGGAGGGTGGGGAATAAAGTGGGCGGAGGGTGGAGAAGCAAGTGGGCGGGGGGGGAAGACAATGGGCAGAGGGTGGGGGAAGCAAAGTGGGCGGAGGGTGGGGAATAAAGTGGGCCGGGGGTGGGGAGCAAAAGTGGGCGAAAGGGGGGGGAATAAAATGGGGCGGAGGGTGGGGAAGCAAAGTGGGGGGGAGGGTGGGGAATAAAGTGGGCGGGGGGTGGGGAAAAAGTGGGGGGGAGGGGGGGGAAGGGGAAAGTGGGGGGGGGGGGAATTTTGGGGCGGGGGTGGGGAAAAAGTGGGCGGAGGGGGGTGGGGAAGCAAAGTGGGCGGAGGGTGGGAAAACAAAATGGGGGGAGGGTGGGGAACAATTTTGGGGGGGGGGGGAAAACAAAGTGGGGCGGGGCGGGGGGGGGGAAAGTGTGGGGGGGCGAAGAAAAAGCACCTTTCCTCGCCTCTCCATCTGTCCCCCCCGCCCCTCGCCCCCCCCCCCCCCCCCCCCCCCCCCCCCCCCCCTAAACCCGGCATGAGATAGCATGCATGTGGCGCGCGGTGCGTGGCGCCCGGGGGGGTGTGTGTGTGTTGTGTGTGTGTTGTGTGTGTGTGTGTGTTGTGTGTGGTTTTTGGGAATTTTTGGGGTTTGGGGGGGGGGGGGGGGGGGGGGGGAGGGGGGGGCAATGTGTTGGGGGGAGGGGGGGAAAAAGGGGAGGGAAAAAAGGGGGTGCGGGGGGGGGGGGGGGGGGGGGGGGGGAGGGGGGGGGGCAAAAGAGCAGCGGGGGGCACCATCTGGGGTGGTGCACCCAAACCAATCGACTATAAACACTCATCAGAAAAAAACAATTCAATATGAAAAGCATGCAAAAATTGCTGTACATCAAGTAAAGGAAATAATAATTAAGCAACCAACGATGTATTAATAATTCAATTCTCATGAAAAAAACATACCAAAAAAAGCATTTTAAAAACAAATAAAATTAGCAAGTTTCCCCAAAGGGGTATAACTTAAAAATGGTTGGGGGGGGGGGGGGGGGGGGGGCAGAAGGGCGGGCAAAGATTTTGGCGGGCAGTGCGGGTGGCGGTGGGGGGGGGAAACCACCATGTCGCTATCGACAAAAATTAGGTGACGTAACAATAATTGGATGGAACTTTTTAAACAATAATTTTGGGGATGCAGAACAAAGAACGATAAAGGGCCCCCATATAAGTTTTTTTTATTCTCATTCAGCAGTATTGAAAAAAGAATCAGAGCCAAAAATAGTGCGCAAGGAATCTGTTTGAAAATGTTTTTTAAAAAAAAAATAAATAAAAAATAAAAGGAAAAAAAGGGGCAATGAAAAGGGTAATGACAGAACTGAATCATTATTGTCGCCCCCAAACCCCCAACCCTAATATATTTTTATTTTATATATATAATATAAATATTTATATATATATTATTTTTTTTTTTTTTTTTTTTTTTTTTTTTTCCATGTTATCATTTTAGCATTGAGGAGTTACAATATTTTTGGGACTCTAAATATGAGACTTTCTTTTCCCGCCCCCCAATGACCCATGGGGAAAAGGCTGAGCGGAAAGGTGGTTCAAAATTTAAGGAAAGGAGTGGACGGGCAGCAGGGGAAGGGGGAAAGGGGGGGGGGGCGGGGGGGGGGGGGGGCCCCCGAGGAAGGGGGGAGGAGGGGGGCGGAGGGGGGGAATCCCGAGGGCAATTATAACATAATTTTTATTTTTTTGTGGTCCGAACTGTTGATGCAAAATTTTGCAACAATCACGCTCTTTCCTCAACTTTTTTAAGGTGCGTACATAGAAAAAAACGTGCATAATATAAAGGGGGAACACAAAGAAAATTTCCCCAATAACAAACAGAATTTTTCCCCTTTTTTTCTCTCTTTCCTTTTTCCCCCAATTTTCCCCAAAACCCATGGCGTGATAAATTTTTCATCTGGTTGGTGTTGGTCTATTTCGATTTGCCATTTTTCAGTTTTTTCCCGTTTTTTCGTTTGTGACCGGCGGAGAGAGACCCCCAAAATGTTTAAACGCTTTTCATCGATGTTGTTTGCTTTGGTGGGTCCTCGCCAATTGAAACACCCGGTTTGTTTGGTTTTCTGACCCAGCACAGTTCTTTTTTCTGTCGCGAAAAAAGCACAAAGAATCGGACGCGGGCTGCCGGCCGGTTTTCCAGATCGATTGCAATCCGATGTCGAAAAATGCACTGCCACCCCCCCACCGAGGGGGAAAAAGTCCGTGCACTTTTTCCCCACAGCACAAACCCTTTTACCTTCCCGTTGTTCCTCCTGTACCCATAAACCCGAAGGTTACTGACGGCCTGTTGCTGTAGTTTTTCGGGAAAATTTTTTGCGCCATCTCTTTTTTGTGCGGCGAAACTGGACTTGACATCATTTTTTTCTTTCTGTAGTCGTTTTTTTCCATTTCTCATTTTTTCATTTTTGTCTGAAGACGAACGAGAACTTTCTAAAAATCAAATTTTTTCTATCAAGTTGGAGTTCATTTTTCCGTTAATTAATTTTCTTAACTCTTCTTTTTGTTTTGTTGTTTTTTTAATTTTTCATTTATTTCCTCAGTTTTTTGTTGGGAAAGGGATCTCTTCGGCTAAAACATTAATCCGTACCCCCCCGTTTTTGTTTTTCTTTTTTTTGTTTTGTCTTTTGTTGTTCAGGGCTGTACAGGGGGCACTCTGTATGAACCCATGGTTTTTTTCCGGGCCCCCCCTTTGAAAAATATTTCTGCGAGTTTCTCATTCTTTTAACCAAAAAATGAAATTGATATCACTACGACATCCACTGACTTTAACGTCCTGTGTTTGGCAACAAACGTGAGAATCTTATAAAAGAGAGCCACTCACCGCTCGCTTGCTGACGGATTCAACGCTGAAGAACCCATTTTTTCGGTGCCCGCTGCATGCTCCATCAAAGTAAAGAAGTGCAGGATCACTAAACCCTTTACGATGAAAGACTTTTTTCCCCTCTTTTTCCTTTTCCCAAAAAGGGTTTTCCCAAACAGGTTTAAATTATTAAGATGAGAATTTTTTTTTAGCTTTTCCCGTCTAAAAATGACCGAAAAGAAGTATACGTATCTTCTTTTTAAAGTGGGGGGTGGGGGAGGAAACCCGAAACACGTCCGTTCGGTCCGGTGGCGAAAGCATCCCCCTTGCCTTTATTTTTTATTCCCCAAAACATTTGGCGATTTTTTTAAAACGGGTTTTGGAAACTGGGAGTGTTTATATGTTCGATCTTTTTTTTTTTTTTTTAGCTTAATGTTTCCCCTGTGTTTAATTTTTCGAGTCCCGTGTACAAAATTAAATTTTCGTTTTTTTTTACTGCCAAATATAAAGAAAAGACTTTTTTTTCGGTTTTTTTTTGTTTTACACAGATTTTTGTTTTTTATTTTTTTATGGGGTTAAAAAATTAAAATTTAAAATGTTATTAACAAATGTGGTGACTACTCCCCGTTGTGTGTGTAAGATGAAAAAAAAAATTTATTCGGTACAGACGTGTTTTGCTATGTCAAAAAAAAAACATCTTGTAGAATCATAATGTTGCAATATTTGCTTTTAAATAGTTCTAGATCATTTTCTGATTTGTGAGTCAACCTTGGCATCAACGGGGGATTCTGTACATTTTTATGAAAGTTAGAAGGGAAAAAGCAAATAGCCCCCAATCAAAAAAAAACTAAGTTTTTTATGGTGAAAAGGTTTTGGCCCAAGTGAAAAGGAACAAAAAAAAAAAAAAAAATGAAAACAATTTTTTCGTGCTTAGATAGTTCACAGTCACACCAAGATGCTTTCATGCAGAAGTTAGCTGGATTTTTCGAAAAAAGTTGATTTGGCTTGGCCGAGTATAAACCCTTCCAAACAGACCGGTTCGACGAACAAAAAACCTTTTGAAAGGGAACGACAAACTGCATTTTTAAGCACTGCTTCAAGGTCAGAGCTTTCTGTTTTTTTTTAGGACATCTGTAAACTTTTACGTAAAACTTTACAGTGCGGTGAGAGGCACGAAGCAGGGGCCCCCTGCCCCTATCTTCGTTCAATTTAAGCCTTTCCTTCCCCAATTTTCCCCCCAAACGGGTTCACCCGCCAGCCCACCAACAGCGGGGAAAAAAAAATTGTTCTTCCCCAGGGAAGCTGAGCGCAACGCTTTCCGTCATCCAGAAAAGTAAGCACACTAAAATATGAAATGTATTCTCAAATATGACACTGGTTTCAAAAGAACTTAAGAAAGCGATGAACCGGCAACCATGAAAAAAAAAGGCAAACAAACAAAACGAGAAGATCAGAACAAATAAATAGAGACATCGCCCCCCCCCCCCCCCCCACCCCCACTCCCCCTCAAGAAAGAGAGAAACAAACAAACAATTGACAAATTTTTGTCACAACATTGTATAAATCTAATGCTTATCCAAACATTTGTTGCCAAGGTCGTTACACTGCTTATTCAAATGTTTTACATCTTTGTGGGTGGGGGGAAAGCCCACATTTCGAGTCATTTACCGAGACGGCCTGAGAACAGCCTGCACGTTTATGCATGCGCAAGAATGCCTGACTACATCAGGCTTCACCGCAAAGGCATCAATCTGCCCTGTTTGACTACATCTCTCTCTCTCTCTCTTCCTCTTCTCTCTCTCTCTCTCTCTCTCTCTCTCTCTCTCTCTCTCTCTCTCTTGTCTTTTCTGTTTATTATATTATATATATTTTTATTTTATATATATATATATATATATATATATATATATATATATATGTGTGTGTGTGTGTGTGTGTGTGTGTGTGTGTGTGTGTGTGTGTGTGTGTGTGTGTACATATACATATACTCACACATTATCTATTTGTATATACATAAATATACAAGCACATGTATATTTGCAGAGAGAGATCTAGCCATCTATCAATGTATTTATGTACCTGTCTATCTCGATAGACAGATAGACAAATGGATATAGATAGATGGATTGGCAGAGAAATGCATGATAGATATGTATGTATATATGTATATACGTATGTATGAATGTAAA
>CM031603.1:46322277-46332277 GCA_018398815.1 Conus ventricosus | reverse complement strand
TATCTAAAAGCACTACCAGTTATTAGCCTCATACGACCAATAGATCTACGTGTCGTAAACCATACCCCTTTAAGACTACGTGTCTATATCACTACAATGACCATGTATCGAAAAAGCTATTTATGTTCGCGGTTCTCTAAAACTACGTGTCATATCGCTATGCCCGTTTGCTCTACAGCAGAAGAAAGAAAAATAGTGACAACGCCAAAGAAAATAGTTGACAACGGCCCGTTTGTATGGGATGGTGTAGCGCAATCACTACTGGATAATGTCAGTAGGTCCCCACTAGGGGAGCGCTATATGTTCCCCATGTCTATGTTCCCCCCAGGTCTATGTTCCCACCACTCTCCATATTCCCCAGTCTATGTTCCCCCACCTCCATATTTCCCCAGGTCTATGTTCCACCACCTACCTACCGTGCCGTACGTTGCCTCGCGCCGTACGTGTTCCTCGTGCCGTACGTGATCTCGTATCGTACGTGACCGGATTGTCAACTTGTTACAGAATCTATGTTGTATCCTGACTAGATATGTTGCAAATGTTCATATTTTATGCTATAAACTCGAGAGAGATGTAGACGGAACACATTTAATTGTCACAAGATTGTATCGATCCTTTCTTTGCTTTGCTTTGTTTTTCTCTGTAATTTTTGGTGACAGGAGTCATTGTTACTCATTAATTTGTTGTTCATTTACAGTTCTTTAGTTAATGTGTCAGTACAACCGCTGTTTCCATAGCAATTACTGGGTTGGTGACTTACGTTAAAATCCTGAGTCCCTGAGTATATGTGGATGGTTTAGTGCGTCAAAAATATATTTTGTAAATCATTTTCTTTCCTAGTTCCATCCCTCCTCCACGTTATATAAGGCCAAGAGCCCCTGGCCTAAGACCAAGTACAATATAAAAAAAAGTTCCCTGTTCGATTGTATTAAATTACGATAATTGAAATTACCTAAAATACAGAAATCGAGAGAGAGAGAGCAGAGAGAAGAGAGAGAGAGAGAGAGAGGAGAGAGAGAATTAGAAGAATTAATTAGAGAGAGACAAAGACAGAGACAGCGATAATTTAGAGAGAGAGGAGAAGAGGAGAGAGAGAGAGATGCGGAGACAGAAAGATGCGGAGACAGAGATTCAGAGAGACAGAAAGAGATAATCTAAGAACTCTCTCTCTCTCTCTCTCTCTCTCTCTCTCTCTCTCTCTCGCTCTCTCTCTCTCTCCTCTCTCTCTCCTCTCTCTTCTCTCTCTCTCTCTCCCCTCTCTCTCTCTCCTCTCTCTCTCTTCTCTCTCCTCTCTCTCTCTCTCTCTCTATTCAACAAGGTGGCAAGAAGGGCATGTGCTCAAAACAGTATCGGTATTGTAATTGATGATAATAGGCCTAGTCTGTCCAATACAAAAAATCTGCGCTGCCAGTGCAGCATGTTCTAATTTTCATCATGTAGAGCTATTGCCACGTAGTGCTAAAGAAAGAAATAGAAACAAAACAACACGAAAGTATGTAGAGCTACTGCACTAGTGCTAAAGGACAGTAGCCAACAGATGATCGCAAGTCGCCTTCAGGCTTCTTTCCTTCTTTGCCATCTATATAGAGCTAATCAAAAATGTCCATTAGTGACAGAGGGCAGTCGCTTTTAGCTACTTTTCGTTACTTTCTCGTGAGTGCCAAAACAAGGTAGAGGTTGAAATACGTAGTGCTATTGCTACATGACTAAGCGAAGACTCTCTCTCTCTCTCCTCTCTCTCTCTCTCTCTCTCCTCTCTCTCTCTCTCTCCTCAGATATTTATTCATGGGATATTCATAAAAATTCTATAGGAGCAACAAAAACAAAACAAACAAAACAAACAAACAAAGAAAAACAAAACAAAACAACAACAAAAAGAAACATAGGCATTACTTTTAAATTTAGACATCTGTGACACTTTTTTTTTTTTTTTTTTTTTTTTGCTGTCCCAACCTCTGCGCCACCTCAGAGGCAGTGCACCCACGCCGCTCATTCCGACACCCGTCCACAGCCACAGCCCGGTCGGCCCCGCCACAGCCACGGCAACCGGCAATCCACAGGAGCAGTCAATGTCAAGTCGTCAAGAGGCAACCCACCGGAGGAGACACTGCACTGCCGCCGAGTCACTTCGGTGGTGTTCAGTGGCGCCTGTTCTGATCAAACATACGCAGGACACCACCTACTGACGACAATAATTGCTTAGTCCGCGGAGCCGGCGTGAGTGAGCTCCCCCCCCCCCCCCCCCCCCCCCCCCCCCCCCCCGGAGGGCGCCACCACGTCCGTCCAACGACAGCCCCCTGGACTCGCCGATACCGGTGACCCCGACGGAACCAAACAAGGCCACAGACGTGGAGAGGACATCGAAACTGAGGTCACCATGAGAGCAGGGCATGAAGGGCCACAGAATTTGAGACCTTTTTTTTATGCTGATCGAATGAGAATGAGGATGATTAAGATGATGCTACGGATTTCCATTTCGGTCTGAGACTACAATGACAGGCTGTACTCAACGCTTCCTTTCATAATATATCCTGGCGTCAACCAGGCCCGAGAGATACAGGCACCTGCAGTGTTGGTCAGGAAATTTGAGCAACACTCTCAGAAAACGCATCCATTAGTGGATGAAACTCAACTGTGTGGTCCCAGTCTTCCAACTGAGGTCCGCAGCAAACTCAACTCTGGGTAGGAGCCGGTCGGGGCAGGAAAAACCCACATGACTTCTGATGGATTCGAACCCGCGACCTCCAGCCGGGAGTCCGCGACGCTAATCACTTCGCCACGGCGGCTGGTGACATCTGTGACACTTAATTGGAATGAGATGAGAGAGAGAGAGAGAGAAGAGAGGATGAGAGAGAGAGAGAGAGAGAGAGAGAGATGAAGTGTGAAATGCAAAAATTCACTTTCGTCCGAAAATCGATTTTCATCAAATTATTGATCAATAGGCCCGATAATCAATAACCAGGTGCAAATAACGCCTGATAATCCATTATCGAACCGGTTATTGATTTCTACACCTTGTATTGATTTTGGTAAATAATTTGCACATAAAATTGATTTTTGGCCCGTTATTGATTATCGGGGCCGGTATTAATTTCCGGCGTAATTTGCACCTGGTTATTGATTATCGGGTTTGTTGATAAGTAATTTGCACATAAAATCGATTTTCGTACCAGAAAATCGATTTTCGTGAAATGCACTCAATTCACTTTCCGGCCGAAAATCAATTTTTCATAGTATGAAAATCAATTTATAAGCAAATTACTTACCAATAGGCCCAATAATCAATAACCAGGTGCAAATAACGTCTGATAATCGATTAGCGGGGCCGGTTATTGGAATTTTACACCTAACATTGATTTTGGTAAATAATTTGCACATAAAATTGATTTTCGGCCCATTATTGATTGTTGGGGCCTGTTATTGATTACCGGCGTAATTTGCACCTGGTTATTGATTATTGGGCCTATTGGTAAGTAATTTGCACAGAAAGTCGATTTTCATTCTATGAAAATTGATTTGCGGCCGGAAAATGAATTCTGTGAATTTCACGCTTCAGAGAGACGAGAGAGAGAGAGAGAGAGAAGAGAGAGAGAGAGAGTAGAGAGAGTGAGAGAAGAGAGAGAGAGAGAGAGAGTTAGTTTAATATGTGTATCTGTCATGCTTAAAACAATACAACAATGAGGCAAAAACAGAATTAGAAGGAATGAGAGAGAGAGAGAGAGTGAGAGAGGAGAGAGAGAGAGGAGAGAGAGAGAGAGAGAACACCGAACGAATTTTATTTCAGAGGGTAATGGAAAAGTCACTGCTTTTTTACATCCAGCCCTCCGGGCAAAGAAATTAGAAAGGAAAGGACAAACAACACAACAAAATATGATTAATATAAAATAATGGAAAATCACCTAATTGACTATATGAGGGGGAAAGAAAATACAAAGGATAAAGAATCTATGTACAGAGGAACACCGACAGAAGGTGTGGGAGACGGTGGGGTGGGAGTGGGATGGGGTGGATGGGGGACAATTATAGAATAGAGGGCGGGGGAGAAAAGGAGAACTGATAAGAAAATGAAACAATACAGAACTTATTGGATAACAAATCTTTGGGCAAAGTGGTGTAATATCAGCGATACAATCAGTAAGTGAAAAGTCTTGATTAAAAAACTACTAGTGTTGAGGTTCGGTTTTTTCAGTTTTCTGGGATATTATTCACAGCACCACCAGAAAAGCAAGCTGATTGCATAAAATAATTGATGGAAAGGGATTTATTTATGGAATGACGTGATCATTGAAGTAATATATTCCTTAAATGGAGAGCACTGCCGTGTTATATTATCTAAAGAGTGCTTTGTTGTACAATATTTGGTCTTGAATGGAGAGACCTCGTATCATAATCAGGGATGCCAGCGAGGGTTCATCAATGTTATAGAAGCTCTCTTATATTACTAGTACATGGTATTAAAAAGCAACTTATTACTCCTAAATCACCAGGAGTGTCGAGGCATAGCATATTGGTTGAATATAAGATTGACAAAATAATATGAGAGAGAGAGAGAGAGAGAGAGAGAGAGAGAGGAGAGAGAGAGAGAGAGAGAGAGAGTTTGTAAATGTCAGTTATTTGGCTGCTAGTCGCAGCAGGTTATACAAATGGGGGTGGACGAGAGAGAAGGTCGAAAGAAAGTGTGTCTGTCATGCTTAAACAATACCAACAATAGCAAAAGAACATAAAAGAGAGAGAGAGCATGAGAGAGAGAGAGAGAGAGAGAGAGAGAGAGAGAGAGAGGAGAGAGAGCTGAACTAATATTTTACTAGTATTACGTATACTATATGGTGACAGTGAAGAAAGATGAGAGAGAGAGAGGAGAGAGAGAGAGAGTGAGAAGAGAGAGAGAGAGATGAGAGAGAGAGAGAGGAGAAGAGAGGAATATTGGATGAGAGTTGCGACGTGCGCGCGCGCGCACAACACACAACACACACACCACACACACTCACACACTCACCCACACACCACACAACACCACGCCGTACACGCACAACGCACACACACACACACCACACAACTACACAACACACACACGCACGCACACACACACGACATCTTCGTAATTGTTCTTCTTTTTTTAAAACGTAGTGAAGAGAGAGAATAGAGAGAGCATAAAAGACGGGACTGAGAATCGTAGTGGAACATAACATAGTTGTATAGTACGTGACGTTGAACCGTCCCTGCAAACACGACGGATATCGAATGTATTGGCATATGTAATAGGTCCGTAGAGCTTAGGCCGTCTTGCGATAGACACGTAGTGATTACGGGTATGTCCCCCTTGAACGTAGCACACCACTTTGCTGTCGTCCTTCTCCGCCATTCAGCAGGCTCTCAGCGGGTCTTGCTCTATAGATCGCTGTCAGTCCAGTTACTGGCATGTTGACGATGATCGAGGATTTACGAGCCACCACTGTGCTCCTCCTTCCCGCTACTTTCCACGTGCACTCGGCCCCACAGTGCGGCAAGCCGTAACGGCATGTTGACGTTCACACACTCAGCATTTCTCGCTCTCTCTCCGTCTGCCTGCTGCCCTCCTCCTCCCTCACTGCCACCCTCTACTCCACCTCACCCCCCACTTTCTCTCCTCTCCATCCTCTCCTTGCTTCTGTCTGCTTTGCCTGTCTGTCCCATCCTTCACTCTCTCTTTCCCACGCCCACAATTTGTTTCTTCTCAATACTCTTTGCTTTATGTCTGCCTTTCTCTGTCTGTTTGTCTTCTTTATCCCTTACCCCCTCTCTCTTTGCTTCGTCTCTCTCTCTGCCTGCTACTTTTTGCTTTCTCTCTGTCCTGTCTCTGTGTCTCCCTCCCCCCCTCTCTCTTTTTCACTCCCCTCATCTCCTCTCTCTCCCTGCTCTCTATTCAGCTTTTTTCTATCATATGTTTATCCAAGACGGGATTAATAGCTTATCTGCCTATCTTACCTTCAATCTCAAGTTTTCGTTCTATCTTTCAATGTCTCTGCAGCTTGAGCTTAGTCAGTGTGTGGGGGGAAAGGAAGGGGAGGGGGGGGGGGAGGGGGTTGAAAGGCAAATGACCCCTCTAAGTTTTATCCGAGTCAAGTCTGGATCAATGGTTAGTAAAATACGCAAGTGTTGACTAACTCAGGAGTTATGTGTGTAAGAAGTTGCATACCAGAATGACTCCCCATTTTAATAGGGAGAATCTGGATCAAAAGTGAGTTAAAAACACTGACTGAAGCATGCAGGGGAGACAGACAGACAGACAGAGACAGGGAGAAGAAGAGAGAGAGAGGGAGGGAATTGAGTTAGAGACTAAAGTAGAAAAAAGATGAAGAAGCTGAGGGGGAGTAAAGAACAAGAAAACAGAAGGGAGGGACGGGAGGGAGGGAGAGGAGCACAGAGAGAGAGAACGAGAAGAAACAATAGAGGAGACAGAGAGACAGCATGAGAGAAAGGGAGGAGAGTAAAAGAAACAAAGACAACAAAAAGTGAGGGAGTGGAAGCGGGGGGGGGGGGGGACATAGAGACAGAAACATGGAAGTACAAAGACAGCAGAAGAGGGAAGGAAGGGGTGAGAAGATTTAAAGAGTGCAAACAAAATGAAAGTTGGGTGGGGGATAAGAAAACAGGGGGAGGGGGGGGAGGAGAGGGGGGGGGGAAGCAGGAAGGCCCAACAAAAGGGGGAATGTTATTAAAGTTTACTATTATCGTGAACACATACTATTTTTTTTTTGTAATCAAAAATTTGATAGACCCAAGAAACTCCACTTACCCCGAGTGAATTTTAATTATATTTCTGATTACTTAAAGTTTACATGAAAGCACGTGAGTTTTAACATACAGAACACAAAAATCTTTTCACGGGCGGATTCAGAGGTGTTGTTGTTAACAGGAAGACTTCAGGGAAAGTGTAAAAGAAATAAAACTTGACTGCAACAACGTTGTTGCTGTAAAATATATAAGCATGTGTTTAGCATTGACAAAGATGTTATATTACTTGCTTACTATATGTCCCGGAAGGAGGCCCTACATACAATGATAAATTGATTTAAGATGGTGTTCTGCTAATGGAAGAAGCACTATTGCAGCATTTTGAAAAAGACATGGGTGAACTTTATTTTATGGTTGTAGGGGATTTAAATGCTAGAACAGGACACAAACAAGTTGAAATGAAATGATGACAAACTATGCTAGCAGTGTAGATGATGTTGATATAGATGACGACAGTTGTGCGCGTCCTTCTAAAGATTCAACTATTAATGATTTTGGCAAAACATGTTTGAACCTTTGTTTCATGTTCGATTTGAGTACTTTAAATGGTTTTTGTAATGGTGATATTGAGGGTGAGTACACTTTTGTGTCTTCCAATGGTTGCAGTGTAATTGATTATTTTTTGGTTCACAGTGATTTGTTATCAAACTTTGATCTACGAGTTGGTGACTGTATTTACGAATGGCACGTACCAGTTGAGTAATATGGAGATGTAAGAGCTGTAAGTCAGAGGATAAGCAGTTACGACTGCAAGGTGAAGAAAAAATGATATGGTCTGATGAAAATGCTAATATACATAAAAATGAACTTGAATGTGATAAATTTCAAGAGAGTTTGCAGAAAGCCTGCCAACTATTACATATTGATATGAATGAGCGTCTTGGTAAATTTGTCAGTGCTTTGTGTGAAGCTGCTGCTTGTATGGTGCGAGGTATAGGTAGAGGTGTCGGAAATTGTAACAATTTGTTTGATAGTGACAGCAAACGAAAGAACAGGACGTTAAAGGTTACTGAAAAGATTTCAAAGATGCAGAATAATTAAGGACAAAAACAAGAAAAGAGAAGAATACGCTTTAGCTCGTAAAGAGCATGGTACATTAAGGAAATTAAAGGAACAGAAGTTTGAAGAAAACAGGTTGAAGAAACTAAGAGATTCTGTTGATGATTCGACGACATTTTTAGCATTAATGAAATCTGTTAATAGAACACACTTTGTTTATAACGAGATCTCAAAAACTGGCATGATCATTTTGGGGCGTTTTTCATAATTTTGATAACGGTGTTACAGAAAAAGATGTAAATTTGGTGGAAGAAGTTAATGAAATAGAGCCATTATTTAACAATCCTATATCTAGAGAAGAAGTCAGGGCTGGCTCAATTATTTAAAATTAGGAAAGAGCGCAGGACCAGACAAAATCATAGCAGAAACGCTGAAGCATGCAAACTCAGCTGTAATTGATTTCCTTGTCCATTTATTTACACAACTTTTTGAAAATGGCACTTTTCCTTTAGAATGGGCTAAATCGATTATTATACCAATCCATTAAAAAGGAGATGCTGACAATCCGGATAACTATCGTGGAGTAGCGCTCACCAGCATTTTAAGTAGAGTCTACACGCACATACTTAATAAAAGATTAACAAAATGGACTGAATATGAAGAAACGATAGTTGAGGAACAAGCAGGTTTTAGAACCAGTTCCGCACCGTAGACCATAATTACAGTTACACTATACTCACTGGTACAGAAATATTTACTCTGTAATACGAAGCTTCATGTCACGTTTGTAGACTTCAGGAAAGCATTTGATTCTGTAAATCGCAATGTATTGTGGGATGTACTTCTTGAAAGTGGTGTCAAAGGTAAAATGTATATAGCATGTGAAGTATCTACAACTCGGTGCTTGCATGTGTACGTGTGAAGAATGAGTATTCACATTATTTCGACTGTCCAAATGGAGTTAAACAAGGACGTCTGTTGAGTCCGCAGTTGTTTTCTTTTTCATTAATAAAAACTAGCAATGGAGTTGTCTTGTAAAGGTAGACAAGGTATTCAGATAATATCTGGAGTAGCCAAGATATTTTTGTCACTATTTGTTGACGATGTAATTTCTTTTATCTGGAACAGTTGTGGGTTTAAAAACCAATTAAATGTCTTAAAGAAGAAGTCGATCACTTACGTTTAACAGGTAACTTGGATAAGACAAACATTGTGGTCTTCAGAAAGGGTGGACACCTATATTTAAACGAAAGATAGTTTTATGGAAATACAAAAGTTCAAGTAGTCAACTCATACAAGTATTTAGGAACGATATTTTCAACAAAACTGACGTTCAATTTTGCGAGGAAAGAATCTTTGAAGAAGGCTAAAAAAAAAGGCGTCATTGAAATACTGAAATCCTTAAGAAAACTGAATTGCATTGATTGTGGTATGTTTTGGAAAATGTTTAAGCACAGATGGAACATTTACTTACCTATGGAGCTGAAATTTGGGGACAAGAAGAAAATCCACAGATGGAAAAAGCACATACGTATGCTATGAAACGTTTTCTTCAGGGCCAACCCATTCATCTGACTCTATTTTATACGGAGAGATGGGGAGGTACCCTCTTTATATAAGATCTTTAGTGGCATGTGTTAGGTATTGGCTGAAAATATTGAAGTCTCCACAGCCACGTTTGTGCAGACAAGCTTATGACACGATGCTGTTACTAGTGGAACGAGGCAAAGATTATTGGGCTGATAGTGCACAGAAAGTGCTATCAGAGCAGGGTTTTGGAATAGTGTGGGTGACTCAAGGAGTGGGGAACGAACAGCAGTTTACAACAGAATTTAAAGATAGACTTATCTGTTCTTTTAAACAAAACTGGCATTCAAATATGAAGAGCAAAGAAAAGTATTGTTGGTTCTTCTCTGTCGAGAATATATTCCATTCAGAATAGTTTCTTAATGTTATTAAGTGATAAATGGCATAGATTTCATTATGCGAAATTTAGGTGACGAACTTTAGGCTTCAATCCAAAGAAAAGATCGTTCCGAGTGTGAAATATCCACCATGCACTTCATGTGGATACACCAATGACAACGAAAAGCACTTTTTATTTCAATGTACTGCATACAGTTAATTGTGTGTACAACGTTCATTTTTGGGGTGTTTTTGAAAGGCAAGATGTTGCTTCTTTGTTATCATCTTATGGCGATTGTATAATCAAATCAGTTACTAAATT
>CM031603.1:46247277-46319777 GCA_018398815.1 Conus ventricosus | reverse complement strand
AGAAGGTTGTCTTGACGCATACTATGCATGCTCTGAACAGGGAGCAAGAGATGTAACCAGACGCTGTTAACTCGAAAAGGAATTTGACGATGATCAGATCAGAAAATTGGAGTCACGGTCTTAACTGACAACAAAATAAGAAGAAAACAGTGCACTCAAGACGAAGAGTAATGGCAAAACTTGAAACCAGACATAGGAACGATGATAAAGAATTTTCCAAAACACCTCGAGAAACTGCAGGCCAAAATCGGTATCATCTGCACAATAGACAGAGCATTTCATCCGTGGGTCATCGCAAGGGGCGATATTTAAACATTGGAGACATAAATGGCTCGTCATAGTGCATACTTCTTCAGCGTGGACAGACGCTAAAGTCTGAAACGGCCGCGCAGGTGCAAGTGATGTATCAGGGGAAATGAGTCAGTCAGTTTTGAGAGTATGAGTGGAGGACGAGTTAATTCCCTTTAAAAATGAAAAATGGACTGCAGAATACTTTAAACGGGGCAAAATACAAATGAACAGACGAAATATTGTGTAAAGCCGATTTCAGATGCATACAAGGCAGACAAGTGTTGTTGCTGTTGTTGTTGTTGTTGTTGTTGTTTTAACAAAAGTGTCTTCTTCAGACAATACAAAGCACAGACGAAACAATACGCGAAAACAATATTCTGCAGACAGACGTCGGATTGCGAATGGCAATGCATGACAGAGGAGTAACAAGGGAGGGAGGGGGGGGGGGGGGGGGGGTTCAAAACCAGAGAGCAGAAAAGGCAAGTGAGAGGAAGAGAGAAGAAAGGAGGTGGAAGGAAGGACGATGGGAAGTAAGCTGGATCACTGTAAAAAGGAACTGTGTGTGTGTGTGTGTGTGTGTGTGAGAGAGAGCGTTTTCCTCCCTCCTTACTTCCCTGCCATCACCCCTTCATTTTAAAAAATCTGTAATCGGACAGACAGACAGTCAGACGGACGAATGGATGGATGGATAGATAGATAGATAAGCAGGGAGGTTGGTAGACAGATTAATAGTTATTTCCTTTAAAAACATCTTTCTCTTGCATGGATTTTTTTTTTTTTTTTACATACTTTCCGTCTTTTCGTACTAAGAACAATATCTCCGTGACAAAATACATTATGACGCATGTTTCATTGTGACGTCAAATACATTATGACGCATGTTTCATTGTGACGTTTTTCAGGAAGATTTAAACTGTGACCAACTCCACAAAATGATAGATAAGTCGGATTTTGAACTTTATTAAGATATGTATATCAACAGAAAGAGGAGAAAAAGATCTTCCCAATGATATATAAAGAATTTCTGTATGTTAAGAAATGAAAAAGTTATGACCCTTCAAACAGTCCCGTTAACACGGTAGCCATTTTAAGAAAAATGGCTTTAAAGTTTCCCTACTTTCTCCAACAATTTTTCCTTAGCAACCAAAGTTTATTTTTGCTGCAAACTTATGAAAATGTGGGAAACCATCAAAATAATCATTGCAAACACTTTAATAACTGAATGTTATCCCCAGTCAAATATATATTGGTGTATTTAATGGTGTTCAGGGTGCTGGAAAATGGGGGAAAATCTGATTTTCTTACGTAATAGATACTTTTGTTTTTAATGTTATCTTAGCACAGATACACCAATCACAATTGATTGAATTAATATGTATTTTCTAGTTTCATATTGCCCAGCGTTTAAAAAAAAGTGGGTTCTTGGAGGGGGGAAAATAGCTCTCTTGCACTGTGCGTTAACACATACCGGACTCACGATTCATGACATCCTATGATTAAAAAAACCAGCATATACTCATTATTAACAAACATACCTTATCAGAAAACAAATGCTTGTGCATTATTCTTTCTTTTTCCTTTTCAGTTGCTATGGGTGCAATCTCTCTTGTCCTCTCGCATACGCACACGCACGCACACACACACACACACACACACACACACCTGTATCCCGACGTTCAAAACCTGTGCTCTCTCTCCTCTCCACAAACATGCACACACATAATATGTTGGCCATCAGCAGCTGGAATGCATTAAATGATCATTTTGATCTGCAGGCAGTTACAGGAAAACTGTTCTGCCATTTGCAGATCTGGCAGCGGCTGCCCATTGCAGTTGAGTTCATACCTGTATCTGTTGCATACATCGCTGTCACCAAATTTTTGGCATTATCGCGACGGCATTATACCTGACAGATCTGCACTTTCTTCAATTCATACAACTGGCTCCTCATTTTCTTTTTCATCTTCGATTTCGAGTCGAACATGCTGAGACTGACACACGCCGGTCCAAGTCGATGGGGAAATCAAACCGTCAGCTTCGCTGTCAGTTTCTTTGTTAGAATCGAAATCAAAAATATCCTTTTCATTGCTATTGCTGGTGGCGAAATATTCGTTTATAAGGCCACTAATTCCCTGGCCTTCATAATCGAAAATATTTCCTGATTTTGATGAATTTAACAGCGTTACAACACGTCGATCCATGATGGTGATTTTTCGAGTGAAGCGACGACAAAGGCAAAACGCAATAGATGCCATTGAGCTGTGACCAATGAAAGGCGTCGTCTCTGCTGTTAACAGCTGAGTTACTAAGGCCATTTTGGTATTTGATTGCTGATTGGTTAGAAGGCTTTCTTTTGTGTACGACTTTGAATGCCTCGTAGAGGCCTTCTGATTGCTTTATTTTAAAACATTGTGTACAGATTCTTAAAATAGACACACTGTGCTTTCGAATGATGTGCGGCATGCCAGGGGCTCTGCGAGGGATGTGCACTCGATTATCCGTTTGAAAATGAGTAACTTTTCGCAATCAGTGCTGCTTAAAATTGATGACATAATAATAATAATAATATAATAATAATAATAATAATAATAAGGAACATTTAGTGCGCTTAATCTTAAACAAAAGCCCTAAGCGCTTACAGCAATAAGCCCTAACACACACACACACACACACACACACACACACACACACACACAAACACACACACACACACACACACACACACACACACACACACACACACACACACACACACACACGCACACACCCACACACCAGCGAAGGAGCAGAAAAATCATGTTTTGAAGAGAGTTGTTTTAAGGGAGGACTTGAAAGAAGAAAGACTGTTTGAGTTTCGGAGTGCAGAAGGGAGATTGTTCCAGCAGGAAGGAGCCTGAAAGAAAAAGAACGTTCACCGAGTGTTCTGGCCCGAAAACGAGGGATCTGCAGAATGCGAGTGTCAGAGGAAGAGCGAAGCTGTCTGGAAGGAGTATAGGTCGACAGAAGTTTAGAGAGGTAAGATGGAGCGAGGCCATCCAATGCCTTGTAACAGAGCAAAGAAAGTTTGTACTTGATGCGTTTTTCAACAGGAAGCCAGTGCAAAGATTTAAGGAAGGGAGAAAACATGAGAGGTTTTCGGAGATTTCGAGACAAGGCGAGCAGCATTATTTTGGACTTTCTGCAATTTTGCAAGAAGATTCTGTGGACAGCCAGCAGAAGAGAATTACAGTAGTCAAGTCTTGAGAGAATGAAAGCAGAAACCAGAGTCTTGGTGGCTTCTTCAGACAGAAGGTGGCGCACAGAACTGATTCGCCGAAGCTCCAAGTAGCAAGCACGGCAGATAGAAGAAATCTGATTTTGAAAAGAGAGTGTCTGATCAAGTACAACGCCTAGATTTCGCACAGTGGTAGAGGTCTGAATGAGAGAGGTACCAAGTTGGACAGAAGAAGGAACAGAGATTGTAGACATGAGCCGTTTTGAGAGAATGAAGGTCAGTTCAGTTTTGTCATTGTTTTAACTGAAGTTTGTTGCAAGTCATCCATGCCTTTATGTCAGAGATGCAGAGCTGTGAGCGATCAATGATAGAGGAGAGGAGAGAGATGTCACCAGAAATGTAGATTTGATTGTCATCAGAGAAGCAGTGGTGTGAAATGTCATGATGGGCTACAATGTCAGAGATGGGTTGGGTATATAGAACAAACAGAATGGGACCAAGGACAGATGCCTTGGGGAACACCATAATTCAAGTCAGCAGAGCTTGAAGAAAAACCATTGACAGAGACAATTTGGGTTCGACCAGAAAGGTAAGAATTTAAAACCATCCAAAGCGTGAGAAGAGATGCAAAAGTTGTTAAAGTCTAGTGAGGGGGGTGGGTGATAAATGGTATAAAAAAGGCACGGAAAAGTCAAGAAGAAAAAGCATGAAACGACAAGAAAAACAGGAAAACCTTTTCGGGGCCACTTTCCCCCTCAACCATTTTTTCGGGCGAAAGGGGCCCCAGAAAAAAGTTTTTTTTCCTGAAAAGAAAGACTTCAATAACCAAAAAAATAAGATTATTACAAACAACTACTGTGTGGGGTTATCCGTTTTCAATCTAATTTACTAAATTTTTCAGATTTCATTTTTTTTTAAATCCTGTGTTTTTCCTGGTCATTTTCAATAACTCATTTTCGCGAAAAACTTCTTCAAATGATCTGTCTTTCATTGAAATACACTACAGCTTTAACTGTTCTCAAAAAAGTCTTTAAAACTGGTTATTTTTTTGGGATAAAATCCACACACTTATCCTAGCATCCTTCCCCTAAAAGCTATTTTTGACAAAGTGTTTCTTTTTTTAACTATGTCTTTTCTCCCGAACAGCATCTATAATAAATAGTGTTTGCGTTCCTTAAACGTCATAAAACTGTTCAAACCTCACTCGTTTTTTGGCAGGATCAACAAAATATATGTCATCATCTGTCCTTTATAAACTTCTATCTTTGAATGCTTTGTTCCTTTTTAAGTTTTGGGGCAGAAAAATACAATGATTAAAATTAAAAACGTAAACTGTTTGAAACGGTTGGAAAAAATATTGTTTTCCACAACAGTCCCCCCAAAAAATTAATGAGCAATGAGGGTTTTTGTCATAAATTTTTTAACTGCCCATAGTTTTTAACAGAACAAATTTAAATCGGTTATTGTTTTTATCATGCCCCTGTTAAAATTTTCGTATAATTAATCCTATAGGTCTTAGGTTTTGATTAATCCAATTCAGTGCTGTAAGATTGTTTTTTTTAGCTAATTGATTTTGTTGCTTGTTTTATGACCTTAATACCTCCCCTTTGTAAAGAAGACAACAGTAACTTTAAGATGTCAACGTCAAATTTTTGCCAGCTAATTAAAATTTCCCTTTAAAAAAGGCGTCACTAACGCCCCAACCCCCCCCTTCCTTACTTTTAAGACAGAAATTTAAAAATTTTATTGTGAACGTGTCCCAAATTTCATTTGGGGGCTGAACTGAATTTTGTAGAAGCATTTTTAAAAAAACCCGCTTCTCTTCTGTGGGGATGTACTTTTTTTTTTCCCATACGGCTTTTTTTTCAATTTTTTTCCGCTTTGTCATTGGCATAAACTTACATGTAAAGGCCAGAGTTGAATGCTTTCTGAAACTTTTTGAGGCCCAAAAAAAATGTAATGGGCTTATAAATTTAAAAATTTATTCCCTTCTAAATATGGTTCTAAGTCCCATTTGGGGTAAGGTTTTCGAACTTTTTTATTTCATAGGGCCCAAAAACATTTTTGCCTCTAAATGCGAAAAGTTGTTCTAGTTTAAAAAACTTTTTGTTGTCCCCAACCCTTTACGTTAAAATCACCATCTTTAGTGTCCCAAAAACCATACAAAGGCTTTTTCGCCATTCTGTTCAAAGTCCGCAACGTTGAAGGTCTTTTAATTCTAAAGTTATACACCTTACGGGGCCCCAATGTAACTCCTGGTTCTTTGCCCCCGGACTTTTTTTGGGACGTTTTTTTTTTTTTCCCAAAAACAATGGGCAGTTATCACATTTACGACTTTCCCCGTTTTGTTTTTGTCTTTTATTAAAGATCCGCCCCTCCCCAAACTAATCTTTTAACTGAAAAATTGGGGAATTGTAAAATTTCATAATCGCAATATGGCTTTCCCTGACGGAAAAGGCTCTTAAAACATTTGGGCCCTTCCATCATTAAGTTTTCATCAGTGCTTGTTCGCCAAATGAACATAGAGAAATAAATGTAATGAAAGATCGGGGGGGGTTTTCTCCCTCATAAAGTAGTTTTGTCTGGCACAATTTAAAAATCTATGTTTGTCATTGCAAAGCCTAACTTTTTAGCTAGCCTACTCAAAAGGTAATGTGCTACTTCTTTTTCGGGTTTTGTTTAACATTTTTTTGATTTGTTTGTTAAGTTTGAGAGTAATGTCAAAATTTATATTGCTTCTTTTAGCGAAAAAAACCCGTAAAACCATCAGGTAGGGTTTAAACCCGGCAAACTCCCTTCCCCCTTCTTATTAATTTTTTAGCGCTTTATTTTTTTTGGGATTCAGTTTTTAAAAACCAAAGACTTTGTAAAATTTTTCTGGAGCGCGACCTTTTTGGCCCCGCAATTGTTTTTAATAGCATTTTTCAAAAAACGAAAGGGGGGTCTGGTTGTTATGTTACAAATTTTTTTTAAAAAAATTAAAAAATGAGTGCATTCAAAAAACGGGCGCAAATATTTGTTGGGCCGCATAAATTTTTAAAAATATGCAAACTGAACTTTGACTTTGCGGGAAAACCCGACTCCCTCTTTTCTAAAAGGTGATACCCCATTAAAGAGCTATCTTAACCCCCCCTATTAAAAACGAGCACATCCAAAAAAAGGTGGTTTAGTCACCCGATGCAGTTTTATCAGAACCAGTTTAAACTTTCTTGTCTTGTGCATCAACTGGGTGTGGGTGGCGTAGCCGCATTTAAATCACCTGACCCTTTTGGGAGGTCAGTGTACAGTTTCATTTCTATTACCCTTTAGACGTATTTTGACTGAACTGCAAGCCCCATTACCAAATGAAAATCGTTTAATCATTCGAAACGAATAGACATGAGGCTTTTGAAAGGACGTAACGAATTCATATTAACTCAGACAGACTTAGACAAATTTGGGATCTTAATATGGCTAGGGTTTTTATTTTCGGGGCACGCCAGAAGTAAACTTGACTGGCGTTCCTTTCAAAATTGTTCAGCCCTGGCCCATAAGCAAGACATAAAACGATGGACAACATTTATCTTAGACACTTCTGGGGCCTAACTAAGGGGGAAATAGAACGAATAAACAAATCTATTCGTACTTACGTTTGGTTTTGCGGGTTTTTGCAAGCAAGGCAAGATCGGCATAATTGACTTTTATGGCTTTGGCGCACAAAAACAATACTTAGCAAATTAGGGACGCCTTTAAATTCTACATTGATTTCCCTTCAAGTATTAAAAGGGAAACCAACTTTTTTACAATGCAAGATCGAAAGAGACTTTTGTTGGCATGTTTATACTGCTCCCTTTTTGCCCTCAGACCCCGATAGGTAAAATAAAAACTATAATAATGAAAATTTTATGCGGCAATGAAACAAAATTTTGGGAAAAACGACAAAATTCTGGCCGTAATATTAAAAAAATAAAAGAACCCGTTTAAAAGTCATCCAACCCCCGAAGTCCAAAACCCCAAAAGTCATGAAGACTCGCAAGCTCGCGGACTCTGTTCGCGATGACCCTGAATAAAAAAAGACAGCGCTTTTTCTTGGATTAACGGATAGGATTACTTGGTCTTTATCTTACTAAATAGTAACCCAATATTAAAGAACTAATGCCCATAAGTGCTGGGCCTAAAGCCAACTACTTTGCTTGCAGTAGAAAAAAACCAGTGACAATACCCCCCAAATTTTCCTGGTAAAGCGTCCAGGGCTTTCCAGCAAATTTTTTTTTAAAAAAACTTGAAAGTGATCAAGCTTTTTTTTTTACCAGATTTATCGGGTGGGGCGATGGTGGTGGAGGCAGGGTTTTTGACCCCCGCCCCCTGTATAGCCAACACCAGTGTACTTATTGCAAACCCTAAGGCCGTATAACGTTTGCAAATGTACGCCTTTGCTCCCTAAACAGCGTTCGATTCGTTCTGTAGCGTTGTTTCTTATATAAAAATTTTCCGGAAGTTTTCTTTTCTATTACTTGGTTCGAAATTGGTCTCGGTTAGATCGCGCTTTAGTCTTGCTGACCCTTTTTGTTCAAGATTTTTTTAGTTTTGGGTTATTCTTTCTTTAATATCAGGCCTAATTTGGCTCACGGCTCAAGGGTTTTTTTCTTTTTCTCTTTTTATATGCCCACTAGTTCACCTGTTTTGCTAAATTTTTTGTTAATTCGCCTTTGATGGTTCTTTAAAACAGAAAGGGCCGTTAGTTCTCGCAGGGTGCGGCGAGTGGTTGTCTTTAAAAGCTGTTTTTCAAAAACTGGTTTTGCTTCTATTTTTTTTTTATTCACCTCGATTTTTTTAAATTTTTAAGTTCATGTTTTGCATTTGGTTATCTGTCGGGAGTTCTTAGTGTGTTTTGAAATTAAAAACTGCCTCCGCCCTTTTTTTGGTCTAAAGGCCAAGGTTTTTGGGTTTTTACATATTCTTTGATAATTGTACTTTGGGTAAAACTTTGATGGGTCGGGTTTAGTTGAAGCCGAACAAATTGCCCCTTTATCGTTTTTTCGACAAAAAGATCATCTTTTAAACAAAAAACATTTGGGTCTATAAATTCGGGAGGTTTTGCAAAATTTCGTAAAATTTTTTAACCTTACTTTTTGTTAATTTTGCCCCATTTTAGAGGTTGGCGTCGTTCAAAGGGTTTTTCATCTGTCGTCTCCGGGTCAAAACATATAATCTTCTTCACCTTTAATTCTTGCCCTGTTTTTTAAAAAATTAACTTTTTATTTTGCTTCTAAAAATGGCGCAGCAAACAATTTGGCCATTCTTTGCCCCATAGAAAACTGAAAGGCCCCTTTGGGGTGAAGGGAATAACGGGCTATCTGTTCCAAATAATCCACTCTATTTATCAGATCAAAATTTTTACTGTCAAATTTCCAGACCCAGGGGAAAGGCGGATTGTGCCCGGCTCTGGCGTCTTCTTTCAAAAAGCGCTGATTTAACAACAACCCAAACAGGCGTTTAAGAATCTGGGGCGGGGGAATCGTTAAGAAAAATTTCTATAAAACTTGAGGGCAAGAAAATTTTTTTACACAATGCAGACTTTTTTTTAACCTATTTTTGATCTAGGCTAACCGGGGGCTGAAAGGGCTGATGCGTTTCAAGGAATAGAAAATGAAGAAGCACTAAAAATTTGAATAGGTGCCGCAGAAAAAAAGACGCAAAAGTATGTGGCTTAAATTTTGCGTTTGGAAAACGTTTTTTTATTCCCCAGTTTTGAGTTTTTAAAAAAACGCATGCGCCCTACTTTTAAGGAGCATTAAAACAGATTGTCATAGAAATAAATTTTAAAGAATACAAAAAGGGTTACAAAACATCAGACACCGAAGCAAAGTACAGCATTTTTGACTCTCGTTAGGTTTGACGTTGTTGCAACCCCAAATTTGCAAAGGGGTTGAGCCCAATACAGTCAAAAAATTTGAATTATTTCGAAGGTGATTTATAAAACAACATATCTGAAACAGGGCAAAGGACACTATATGGAATTTTTGTTTTTGCGTCTCGCAGATCGCTTTTAAAAGGATTTTATTTCTGTGCGAAGATGAAGACCCCTTAAAAGAGGAAGTAAAAGTTTTTTAATCCAAAAAAAACGAAATACAATGTTCGATTTTAGGGCAGCCCAACCAAACTATGGGTGCGGGGTTAAACCCTTTCAGCATTTTGATGAAATAAAAAAACGTTTGGAGGTGGGAGGTTAAAAAACCAACGTTGACCTTGTGGGTAAAAAATCTACACCTTTACGCGTAAAATTGTGATTATTTAACAACAAAATACGGTTTTTTGGGTTTACCAAGGCAACGGAGGATAATCATTTCATGGAAGCGGAGAATGGAGAGAGTAATAAATTCAAATTGACAAAGAAGAAGAAGCCCATAAAACCCCTTAATGTCATTTGTTTTTATTATATGATGCGCAGTGAATATTTAAAAAAAACAGATTAAAAGATATACAATTCAAATTATTTTTATTTTATAAAAAGTGTTGTTCGGTTTATCCAAAAGGCCCACAGCGCCGCCAAAAAAAGGTATAGAAACCCCCAACTAAAACCTTCAATTAACCAAAATTTCACAAAGCAGCAATATAGAGCAAGACCTTTCAAAATACAGCAAAACCAACGAAGTATTCTGCGTCTTTTAAAGCTGTTTCATATGTTAATACGGGCATCACTAAAGCCTCACAGCAGGAAGGTGTTGGTCCTTAGCAAAGGCATGGCGCACCCCCAGCTTTACCTTGGAGGTTTTTTCTTTTGCTCTCGGGCTGTGTTCTTAGCTGTAGGTGCTCTGCAAAAAATTAAAAACAAATCCAAAGAACAGCTATGGTTCAACTAATAACAGTAAAATTAGTTCGTTCAAACTGACAAAAAATAAAAACACAGCTGACTCAAAATCACGGATGAAGAAAATTTAAACGTTTACAGGCCCATTTTGTGATACAAAAGACAAAAGTTTTATCTTTAAGAAAGGCGAGGACAAGTTTTTCAACAGCCAGACCCCGAGCAGATAAAAAAGGTTTTCTTAAAAAAGTAAAAGGACATTAAAAATTTTTCTAAACAGCTCCATTAACAAAACCAAAAGGTGTTTATACTTTAGTTTATGGTCCCCGCGCAAAAAGACCCTCGATATTTATTCTGATTAGCCCTTGTATTTTTTTTTTAAATTTTAAAAAAAAATGTTGGGTTAGAAAAGAAAGACAGAAAAGGCTAAGATTATGAAGGACAAGCGAATTTTTTGAAGGAATGCTCGAGAGAGAGGTTTTTCAAGAGCACTGAATGATATTGATTTAGAAGTCATTGACCCAACAAAGAAAAGGCAAGCGTTGTTCATGCTATTTCTCAAGTTCCAGGCAAAATAAAAAATGCCCCCCGGGTTAAAAAATGTTAGCTGTTTTTAATGACTTGTAACAATAAAAGGAAAATCTAGAAGTTTGGGTCCCCAACTAAACACAGACTATTTTTTCCCCTAATGTTAACACCCCCTTGGGGGAGAGAACTGTTGACAGTTTGCGTGCCGCTGAAGAAACTAAAATGAGAGGCTTGGTTGTCGAGGGCGAAGTCTTAGAGATTAGATTAAAAAAGGGTAAGTTGCACCGATTTAGGCAAGGCTTTCATTCCGCTACTCGGATTGGTTTTAAAGAGAGCAGTTTTAAAATAAAAAATTCAACGACAAATGTTTCATGGGTGTGTTCTTGCAAGACTGCAATTCCGCGAACACGCAGAGAGATGACTAAAAAACGCAAACACCAAAGATCTTAACTTTTTTGAATATCCCTTTCTGTTGTGTTTTACCAAATTTATCAGTTTGAAGAACAAAACAAAACCCAAAAACTGTTAAGAAAACACAGGGTGGGAAACAAAAATTTGGGGCCAAAATTTAAAAAGTCCAAGAACAGCCCAACATAGGCGAACCAGACAAAAATCATTGACTTACTCCTAATTTTTCGCCAAAGGGCTACCGCATTACACATTGATACGAACAATGATAATAAATTTCAGCATACTTCAAAAAATCATGGCAAACAAGAATTCTTAGAAATGTTTAACAAGAATGCCCTCTGTCAAGCCGCGAGCGAACATAAGAAAAAATTGTAAAGTTTGTAGACTGTATACAGAATAATTACGCCCCCACCCGGATCTAAAGTTAGTTTTTAGAATGGGAAAAAGGGTGCAAAAATTTTCCCCTACGTATTTTCGCAACTTCGAGTCGCTTATTGTTTTCCCTTTTGAAGGGCAGCAAACCCCAAAAACTTCGAAAAACAGCGAATTGGGAATCATCAGATTTGTTCATTTGCCTTTATTGTTGTCAGGTCGGATGGCGCCCATTCGCACCAGAATTATACAGAGGCCCCAAAAACAGCTAGAAGATTTTTTCGCGGATGCAGCAAGTGCGCAATGACGTTCTAATAATCTGAATTTATTGAACATAAAGAGCCTGAGACCAAAAAACAGTATGACTCAGCCACCATTGTTGGATTTGGGGGTTTGGGCCCCTCAAAAACGAATCCAACAGTAAAAGATCATGATCACATTAGCGGAAAGTTCAGAGGAGCTGCGCACAACAAATGCAATCTTCAACTAAAGTTTGAACCAAAGACATGGAAGCTGCCCATCTTCTTTCATAACTTGCGAGGTTACGACTCTCATCTTATATTGCAAGCAGTAACCAACGCCTTCAGGGTAGCATGCATTGCACAGTCATCAGAAAAGTACATGTGCTTTAATCTAAATAACATGTCTTTTTATGACTCTATGCAACACATGATGGGATCATTAGAGTCACTAGCTATGTCCTTAAAGTCCTGCCCAATAACGGAAGAATATTTTGACCCAACGCTTGTTAGAAAGGGTGTTTACCCTTATGAGTACATGAACAGTTGGGAAAGGTTTGATGAAGACTCACTTCCGCCTAAAGGCGCGTTCTTTTCTAGTCTTAGAGGAAAGGACATCAGTGACTCCGATTACCAGCATGCTCAAGATGCGTGGCAGACGTTAGATTGTAAAACGATGGGAGACTATCATGATTCATACTTGAGGGCAGATGTATGTTTGTTGGCGGATATTTTGAAAACTATAGAAAGACCTGCATGAAACATTATAGCCTGGATCCCGCGCATTACATTTCTGCGCCCGGGATGAGTTGGGACGCTTTCTTAAAGTTTACTGGAGTACAGATTGATTTATTGTCTGACCTACCAATGCTTCAGATGATTGAAAACGGATTGCGTGGAGGAATTAGTATGGCGTCGCATCATTACTGTAAAGCAAACAACAAATACTTGGACGACTATGATCCAAGTAAAAGGTCTAACTATCTCATGTATTTAGATGCAAACAATCTGTACGGATGGGCAATGGCGCAATCACTTCCGTTACGCAACTTTAAAATGTACACAGGCGGCGATCCGAATAATATTCAAAAGGCATTAAAGTGGTTGGGCAGTTTAACGCCTAATCAACAGCGTGGATACATTCTAGAAGTTGATTTAGAATATCCTCATGAACTGCATGACCTGCATAATGACTATCCATTAGCAGCAGAAAGTCTAAAGATGGATCCAAGAGAGCCGCCTAAACTGTGCCTAACCTTCGGGGCAAAAAAAATATGCCTGTCATTACAGACTTCTACAATTTTATTTAAGACATGGTTTGAAGTTGACAGCTGTTCATCGTATAATTGCTTTTGATCAAGAACAGTTCATGAAACCATACATCATGAGAACACTGATCTCAGAACTAAAACCCCACAGATGCTTCAGAAAAAGACTTTTTCAAGCTGAGAACAACAGCTGTTTTGGGAAAAGGGACTATGGAGAATCGCACAAGCGCAAAGGGTCAGATTAGTCCCCAGAGAGAACGAAGCAATTAAGCTAACTTCAAAACCAAATTATCAGGACTTTAGAAGATTTCATGATCAGCTTTTCGGCATAATGATGAAAAAAAAGAAAGTCAAATTAGACAAACCTATTTTTTTATTGGGTTTACTGTTTTAGATATCAAGCTTTTGATGTTAGAATTTCTTTATGACTACTTTAAGCCCTCGTATCCTGAGTCCAGGAAACTTTACAGATACGGGACGTTTTGTTATAGATATCCCTACTGAAGACATCTATAAAGACATGGAAATGGAAGTAGCTAAAGGACATGCGGGATGGTAGACACGTCCGATTACCCTAAAAGGGCTCGCCTTTGCATTCAATTACTAATAAGAAGGTTTTAGGAAAGATGAAGGATGAATTATCTGGGAAGGTGATCAAGGCGTATGTGGGGTTAAGGTCAAAAATGTACGTATTTCGAGCAGGAGAAAATCCCTTAAGAAAGCAAAAGGGGAAAATCTCGCAGCGTTTTGCAGTCAAACATATCGCATGGCAACTATAAAAAGCATTGTTTGGCCCAAAAAGACTTTTCATCATGACAACGTAAAAATGCGATCTAATCTACATGAGATCAACACAACAGTTGTAACAAAGAAGTCGTTAGATAGAACAAACACAAAACTGTGTTTTTTTAATCCAGAGTTTTCATATGCAATTGGGCACTGGAGAACCGTAAATTAATTAAAGCGGAACTGTGTCTGGCGGAATTATCTGCAGTTCTTTTTCACAAAAGTCTTTGAGGGGCTGGTTGTTTTGTTGTGTCAGTTTCTCGTAAATAATACACTGGCGGATTCATCTTTAAAATTTCTTTTATTTCATATGGGTCAACACTCCAAACTGGATCGGTTGCCCTGATGCGAGTGTCCCTTCCGCTTCCCCCGGTAAATAAAGGTACCTTACTTTCAAACCACGGTAATAGTTTGCTGGGTGTACTGGAGCCCTTCAGCAACATTTATTGTTTTCTTTTGATTGCTTGTACTGGTTTTAGACCTTTAAATTCTTCTTATTCATTGCGCGCAAAACTGAGGGCAGTCTTCTAACCATTCTGTGTTGCGAGATTGTCAATCAGCTCTCTGTGATACTGGTAGGAAAAAAAGTCTTTCGGCTAACTGTTTGTTAAAGTTTTCAACAAAAAGCCTGTGATCTGTAAACTCCTGGATGCCTCTTTTAATGGTAACTCTATGTTTCAACAATAATTGATTCACTTGGCCTTTAAATTCTTTTCCGTCATCGACTTGAATCATGCGAGGATAAGTTAAGGGGCCTCGTTGGTATATCAGTTGTATGGCAACAGCAACAGCAGAAGCACTCTTTTGTGTTAATGGTTCTGCATCTTTGTATCTTGAAGCCATGTAAATGACTGTGAGTGCGTACTTAAATCTTTTTCGTCTAATCCAAATCAGGGGTAAATATAGAAGATCCATTTGATGGGTGTCGTTTGGAGTTGTATTGACAAGTGTGGTCTCTGTATTCGTCTAGGCGCTGGTAAATAATTTGCCAAATCGCTTGTTTAGTAACCATTCTTTTGCTGTTTTGTTCACTGACTCCAGCTGCTTGGCTTAGTTTTTTTAATTGCTGTTATTCCCTTCCAATATCCTTTTGGCGAATAATAGATTTTGTTCATTTTTACTCAGCCAATATTATGCGCAACAAAATACACAACGGTCATACCCGACAATAAACCGATTTTTTGCATCTTTTGTTTTTCTGA
This sequence comes from Conus ventricosus, assembly GCA_018398815.1. Lineage (NCBI taxonomy): Eukaryota > Metazoa > Mollusca > Gastropoda > Neogastropoda > Conidae > Conus > Conus ventricosus. The sequence continues at coordinate 46,304,679 of CM031603.1, read as the reverse complement.
TGGTTGATAAAAGTCACTGAATTTTGGTGGGGCAATGTCTCGTTTGGGGTTTGCCTGTTACAAGATAATATTGTTTTATTGCTTGATCAACATTTTTTAAGGTGTAAGCTGCATGCCCTGTCTTTTCAGTGTGTCATTAATAAAATCTAACTGCTCAAGTCTCTGCTTTTCATAGGCGTTTTGTGCAGCTGCTAGTTGCTCCATAGCTTTGTTATGTCTTTTTCTCTCGCCGTCATTCCCCTTTACTAAATGCGAAATTACTTCCGCTAAAAGCAAGCGCATTCACCACAGCGCCGCCTATCATTATTGCGAGTGAAGCCATTTTTTATAAATGTATTTTTTTTTTTTAAAATTTTATTGTCTGGAATTATTCCTTGTTAACTAGAAATCTTCCCGTAGCAAACGAAGCTGCAACAATAGCAATCAGCTTTGCTGAATCCTCAAAGTCTAGTTTGCCAAGATTGTGGTTTAAATTCTTAACAAGTTTTTTACCAGCATTGAGTATCCTACACTTAGACCTCCAATAACAGCAGAATGGTATAAAAGGGTTTGGTAACAGTTTTTTCGGTGCTCATTTTATAAAATAAAATAATTATAATTTAATAAAAAACATGAACAGTGATGATCTACTACAGCTACAAGGCGGCAAAAACCTTCCCGAACTTATAAATGACCAAGTTAAAGACCAAGCTATTATCCCCAAAAAAGGAGAGGTTTGTATTCTTTGGCAGCTGTGGAAAAAAAACAGTTCCTTTCGATGAATTCAGCATAGAACAGATTCAACAGATGTCTCCACAAGACATTAAAAGTATCAAAACAGGTATGAAGCGCAGCTAGGGTCTAGAATGGTGAAAAGTGTGGGGCAAATGGTTCTTATTTTTGTACACTAAATAGTCAGTAGATTTGCTCCCATTGTTCTGAACAAGATTTACGTATGATTTAACCCCAAGATCCAGTTTAACAAAGTCATTAGAGTCTCTAGGGTGTGATCTATATACAGTTTTGGAACATTGTTATCCATTAATCATGGGTTTAATACTTTTAATCATATAGATTTTATTTCCCTTCAAATGAACGATCTGGAAAATCGGGCGAACCAGAAAACACTGAATCAGGTGGAGAAAGTAACCAAGCCAAAAAAATCAGCAGAAAACGCTGAATCAGGTGGAGGCCATTAAAAATCCTGGGCGTGTTGAAGCAGGAAAAAAAATTAGCAGAGTGGAAACAGACAAAAAAAATTAATGTTACAGAATATGACTCATCATGAAAACATAACACCGCCAACGCCAGAAAAAGTTGATTCAATGCCAGCTATAAAAACTCCATGTGATTCAAAGGGCACCAAAGTCTTCATGGAATATTGAACTTAAACTGTTGCCCTTTTTGGGCACCCTTGCTGCTGTTGGGGGCGGTTATTACTGTTATAAAATATATACACAATGGCAGCAGAAACAAAAAACAATCAAAAAATCTGAAAACCCCTAAATACAGAGGGAACAGCACGCCAAAACGCCAATAAAAAAAGCATCATTTTGATCCATTTATAATGCAATAATATTTAAAAATTTTAATAAAAATAGATCATGGCGTATTTTAAAATGATAAAGTCAATAAATAAAGCATGGAGTCTATAAAAGACATTTCCATAGACCCGAATTGTAATCAATGCGGTGCTTAGGATGTAAGAACTTCATTAAGATCTATGCTGGGCCGATCTCGCGCAGAGAATGCCGAGCAAAATATTCTCAGTGATGACGCGTTTTTTGAGGCGTTTTGTGTACTATATTAGACATCTGCTGTTTAGACAAAACATAGATTGTATTTTTTTTTAATAATTATAAAATAACTTTAATAAGAACTTGGCTGTACTTAGAGGATGACTTAGTTATGATCTTAGGTTAACTTGGGTAAGAACTTAATTAAGAACTTAATCAAGAACTTTATTAAAAACTTGAAAGTAAAATTAATTAAAATCTTAATTAAGTTCTTAATTAAGAATTGATAAAATTAAGGGAAGAACTTAGAAGTAACTTGACTGTGTGCATGCGCGGGGTGGGGGTGGGTAGGGGGGGGGGGGGTAGGGGGTTGGGTAGCTATTTGCGCGCCCTCAATCAACTAGGTCATTGGTCATATATGATCACTGACTAGTTTGCCGCTGGGCTTTGCAGGTGCTGCGGTTTGTAGGTCAAGTGATTATATGACATTGACTAGTTTGCCAATGTGCTTTGTAGGTCAGTGATCATATATGATCACTTGACTAGTTTTTCCACTGTGCTTGTAGGTCAAAGTGATCATATATGATCACTTGACCAGTTTGCCACTGTGCTTTGTGGTCAAGTGATCATTATGATCACTTGACCTAATTTGCCACTGTGCTTTGTAGGTCAAGTGATCTATATGATCACTTGACCTAGTTTGCCACTGTGCTTTGTAGGTCAAGTGATCATTATGATCACTTGACCTAGTTTTCCACTGGGGCTTTGTAGGTCAAGTGATCATATATGATCACTTGACCTAGTTTGCCACTGTGCTTTGTAGGTCAAGCGATCATTATGATCACTTGACCTAGTTTGCCACTGTGCTTTGTAGGTCAAGCGATCATTTTTTCTGATCACTTGACCTAGTTTGCCACTGTGCTTTGTAGGTCAAGCGATCATATATGATTTACTTGACCCAGTTTGCCACTGTGCTTTTTAGGTCAAGTGATCATATATGATCACTTGACCTAGTTTGCCACTGTGCTTTGTAGGTCAAGCGATCATATATGATCATTGACCTAGTTTGCCACTGTGCTTTGTAGGTCAAGCGATCATTTTTTGATCACTTGACTAGTTTTTCCACTGTGCTTTTTAGGTCAAGCGATCATTTTATGATCAGGAACGGAAAACCTTTATTCTGGGCCATTTCGCCGAAACTGGTTGAGGGCGCAAAGTGGCCCAGATGAAGGTTTTCTGTTCTCTGACCATTACCAGAGCGGAGAGAAGGTCGTTTATTATTTCAGAGAGCAAATTTTTCTGTACTGTTTTCCAGTGCGATAGGCGGACTGCAACGAATAGAGCAAGTTGTTTTGGTCAAGGTGGTTTTGGGGTTGGAGAAGTGCTATCTTTTCAATTATCTTTGAAAGAAAAGACAAGTTGGAGACAGGTCGATAATTTTTTAGGTTTTCAGGGTCAAGAGAGGGTTTCTTCAAAAGAGGTCGGACAACAGCAGCTTTCAGTGCAGGTGGGAAACAACCAGAAGTGAGAGATTCATTTACCACACTAGTGATATATGGCAACAAAACATCCATAAAAAGATAATAAAGTAGATGGAAGAGGATCCAGTACACATGTTTGATAACAGTCTTGTCGATGACTTCTTTGACAACAGCAACTGTCACAGGTTCAAAGTCAGTCAATGAAATGCCGGAAAAAGAGTTGTATGGAATATCAGGTTCAGATACTGACTGAGCATCAAGACTTTCACGGATAAGTCTAATTTGCTTGTGAAAAAGTCACAAAATTTCTATGGAATGTCAGAGGGACAGACAGATGAAGGAAGGGGAGATGATTTTGTTCTCCCCATGAGTGTATCAGTGACCTTAAACAATTGCTTGGTTGTTGTGCATGCTAATATTTTAGCATTGTAGAAGGCTGATTTTGCTTTTTGAACAATTTCATTCACAGCATTACTAGCAATTCGCAAAATTTGTTTGTGAATCTCGAGGTTTGTCTTTAGCCACTGCCTTTCGGCCCTACGTCTGACACGTTTAGCATCAAGAACTTCAGGGCCAACTGCTGGGAACCAGGGTGAGGGTGGACGGCTGGAAATCTTGCGTCTAAGTACTGGGGCATGGTGATCAAGGACATCTTGAAGTAGGCCATGGAATTGCTCCGCAGACAGTGAAGGTACAGATTGAAGGGAGGACAGCAGGTCAGCTCGGAAGATGTCAAGGTCGATGGAAGCAAGGTCCCATGACTCGACGTACCTGGAGGCTTAATAGGAGCAGATTGTTCAGATTAGCCAGGACCGCATGGTGGTCAGAAGTCAGGGTCAGACTGGTGGTGGGTGGCTCGACCAGGTCATCATCAGAATGGACAACCCAGTCAAGGATGTGACCTGAGCGGTGAGTTGGGGAGGTGACGGACTGGTTCAGACCAAAGGACTGAAACAGATCCATCAGTTTTGCTGTATTGCAATTAGTTGGATTGTCCCAGTGGAAGTTGAAGTCGCCGACCAGTACAGAACGGCCTTTTAGACAGTTCATGTACTCCAGCAGATCTGGAAACTCTTCCAGAAAGATGGAGTCTTTCAGTTGGTTTTTCTTGCTGGGAGGGGGGCGGTAAAGGCAGAAGACGTGAAGAGAGGATTTGGGGGAAGATACAGTTAGTTGTACTAGTTCAAAAGAGGAGTGGACAAATGACATGGAGTGAAAAAAATTCATTTAATCACATTTCTAGCTTAATTTAGGTAAAATCAGTGAAACATGATATGCTTTAATGGTTTTCCTATGTGTTGGTGCAAAAATCTCATTTTACCCCAAAATGACCCTCACCACTCTTTGTTGCCCGCAGCGGCGATCAGCCCTGTGCGACTTATCTATCATTTTGTGGGGGTACGTTTACGTGTTTTGCATCTTGTTGTACTCCCAGTTCTTATAGAACAGGGAAAACTTTACAATGGGAACGAAGAAATGCTGTCTGTTTGTCTGTCTGTGTGTCTGTCTGTCCGTGGTCAAAATACATTCCACTCGCTCCAGACAAAACTTCTGGGTCGATCTTTCTGAAAATTTATAGGTATGTTCATTGTGGGTCACGGATGATGCCCGATGTTTTATTTTACCAGAATAGCCGTTACTAACGGCTATAACGGCCCAAAACGTTTTTTTCTTCTTTATGGAACATCTCAGAAAGTACTTGGCCGATTTATAAGCGGTTTGGATGATCTTGTGACAAATCGGAGCCTCTTTCCATATGTAAGCGATGTAATGCTGAAAATCGGTTAAACAACCGTTAAAGACCGTTATTTTGCTGTTATTTCTTATATATAGGTGGAATTTAATGAAATTTGGTATATAGAAAGGTTCTCACACACAAATGGCACTTCTATATAATATTTCAAAATCTGACCGTTAAAAACCATTATTCTTGACATATTGTCCGATTTGGATGAAATTTGGTATGTACACAGGCTTTAGCCCAGTGAGGACTAAAATACCAGTTTCAAAAGTGTACATCGCTTATATAACCGCTAAAACCGTTATTTTGCCGTTACTTCTTATATATTGGTGGGTTTTAATAAAATTTGGTGTACAGAAAGGTCATCACACTCAAAATCAAATAGCACTTCCATATAGTGTTTCAAAATTTGACTGTTAAAAACCGTTATTCTTGACATATTGTCCGATTTGGATGAAATATTTTCATAGTAAACATGCTCTTGACAGGTACACGCATATTTAAGGTAGACTAGGAGTGCGGTTATATGCTTTGCATCTTGTTTTCTTCTTCCCTCCACCACCATCACTTGTCTGTCTGACAGTCTGTGTGCCTCTCTTTCCCCGCCCAACTTTCCAGTCCCCCCCCCCCCCCTTCCATTACAGCTTATTGACATTTGCCCCCCCCCCCCCCTCTCCTCATTCGTTCCTTCCCCCTCCGTTTTTGTGAGGAATTCTTTCATTTCACACACACACTGTGCTAGGACATGGCAACGTTCCCTGGAGCCAAACCTCAGATGGTCTCTAAAGGTGAGTGACCTCTCAGCCCCTTCCTTGTCAAATACATTCAAGTTCCCTCTGGGTGTACAGCTGATTCCCTGTGCTGCCAGACACCTGCATTTTACGGTGTCATACTTTTGGTTGAAGAGCTTAAGACCACACTGCTTGCTTGTTGATATTGTCTGTCTGTCACTTTGTTCCAGGTTGCCTTTCCTCCTTTCCTCTACTTACTCTCTCTCTCTCTCCTCACTCCCCCTCCCCCCCCCCCCCTCCCCCCAACCTTCCACTCCGCATAACCTCCCACAGCTCTCGTTCCCGCTTTACGCACAGAGAGACAGACAGACAAACAGACAAAGACAGTGAGTCAAAGACAGTGAGTCAAACACAGAGAGACATAGAGATGCTTCAGATATATTTTCATTGGCATTGTCCTGTATAGTCTTTGTGTAAAGGGGAACAAGATCATATTTGCTGTGCCAGGGAAGGGGAAAAATATTCTGGAATGAAATAGGTAAACTGAATAGCTAAGTAAGTAAATGTTGTGAACAATCAAAGCGTTTCAAAATAAAGTAATTGACTAAAAGATTCGTCTTGTTTAAACGAATTTATTCCAGAAGTACACACAAAAGCAGCAACAACATATAAGACGAGTACAACAAGCAAAATGCTTATACACGGTACTCACTGAATATAAAAACAATGGATTGGCTGCAAAAACTGAACATGAACGTTTGCATTCAAGAGAGAGAGAGAGAGAACAAATAAAACAAATAATAACCTGAAACAAGTTTTTAGGGAGGGAAGAGCAAAGCAAGGAAAAGGAAAATCCAACACCGAGGCAAAACAATCAGTTTGAACAAACTATCTGTGCCAGGGCAGGCAGTAGGCCAAAGGCCTCTTTTAAGACTGTAACATATTTGAGACTTTAAGTCACTAAGTAGGTAAGCTCATTGAAGCAGACTATACACTAGTGTAGCAGATGAGGGGGAAAGAATGCTGAACATATGGTGAAAAAGTCACATCATTAATAAGATGAAGGAAATTTATTACCGGATAAATCTGTTAGACATGCGAATAAAATTACCAATTGTAATTAATATTGCAGAGTTTTCAGTGCAGGTTTTGTCTTGGTCACCACATAACAAAATTCTGGCATCTGCTTTTATGTCATTAGGTAGTAACGCTATTGTCTGAGTTCGAGCTAACTGGAAGAGTGGGCAGTGCAACAAAAAGTGATTAGCGTCTTCAACAGGATAACCACAGTTACATGCTGCACTGTTTGACATGTGTCGTTTAAATAAGTCACTGTTCAAGTCACTCATTTCCAGTCTCAGTTTGCAAATTATTATTTCTGATTGTCTGTCTTGCAAATAATAATAAGAAGGAACAACTGTATCTGTATTACTAAGGTAACGCTTAACAAAACTAAGAGAATCAGACTGCTTAATGTTATCAGGAAGACTGTTCCAAAGAACAGTAGTGGAAGGAAAGAATGATAATTTATACAGTTCCAATCTGCACCTTGGTACTTGTCTTTCCTGGGGATTTCGTCTGTGATAAGGATTGATTGAAGCAACTAGAGGAGGAAGACGTTCAACTAAATACAATGGCACTGTGCCATTAACAATTTTGAAATACAATATGAGTTTATGACGACGACGTCTTTCTTTAAGGACGTTAGTCCTGATTCATTATATAGTTTATGATGATTAGTACCACGAACTGAACCAGTGATTGTCCTAATAGCATCCAAATTGAGGTTTTCAAGATCTTCGCTTTGTTTATTCGTACAGTTGTCCCAAATAACATCTGAGAAGTCAAAATGAGGTAGAATAAATGATTTATACATAGTAAGAAGAGATTTACGACTCAGTCTGTACTTGTATGACCGGAGACATGCAATAAGGACACGGCACTTGGATAAAATAGATTTAATATGGAGGTCCCATTTACAGTTGCTTTGTATCATTACACCTAGATGCTTATGGGAGTCTGATTCCTGTAATATCACATCACTAAATTTCAAGGGCTGTGTTTGGGGTACTGTGTGATTGGAAATGGTTAATAATTTAGTTTTGGATTGGTTGAATTCTACTTTCCAAGCAGAAGCCCACTTTCTTATCTTGTCAAGATCTGAGTTTAAAATTTCTGTCCTTAGTTGGGTGTTATCTAACTCCAGATATATGCTAGTATCATCTGCAAATAATTTGATCATCGATTCAATATCATGTGCAATGTCATTTATGTAGACAAGGAATAGAAGTGGTCCAAGAACAGAACCTTGCGGAACACCTGCTGATATGGAAGGTAGGACGATTTACTCCCTTTTAGAACAACAGCCTGGGACCGATCTCTTAGATAGTCAGTAAACCATTCGAGAAGTTGTCCACGGATACCCAAAGCAGATAGTTTATGTAATAATGCTTGGTGCCACACTTTATCGAAAGCTTTAGATATGTCAAAAAAAAATTGCTTGTGCAGTTGTTTTAGCTTCTAAAAATTTGCAAAAGTCATCATATATACTCAAAAGTTGAAAGACAGTCGAGTCATGTGGAATAAACCCAGACTGAGCAGTTGCTAAAAGATTGCTATCTGTGAGGTATTTGAAAACATGTTTTTGAACACATTTCTCCAGCACTTTGCCTACACAGCTCAAGAGCGAAATGGGGCGGTAATTTCCACACTTGTTTCTGTCTCCTTTTTTGAATATTGGAGTTACATGGGCTAGTTTCCATATGGATGGAAACCTACATTCTGTTAATGAACGGTTAAACAAAAAAGTCAATGGTTCACAGATAACATCTGCAGCAGCTACTAACACTTTGTTATGGACTAAATCAGGCCCTACTGCTTTTTACAGTCAAGACTCTTCAAAGATTCGTCTTGACAGCAGATCAAAGTCAAAGTAGAAGAAAAGGGAAAGAAGAGCATTTCATTACAAACACACACACACACAACACACACACACACACACACACACACACACACCTATAAACTTAACAAATTTGATGAAAATATAGCATATGCCGACTTGATACAAGAATATGTGCCTAGTTGACACACACGACAAGACGAGAGAGCAGAAAGAGAAGAGAGAGAGGAGAGAGAGAGAGAGGAGAGAGAGAGAGAGAGAGAGAGAGAGAGAGAGAACGAGAGAGAGAGAGAGAGAGAGAGAGAGGAGAGAGAGAAGAGAGAAGAAGAAGAAGAAAGAAGAAGAGAAGAGGTATTAATGAAAAACGAGAAAAGTGATCATCGAACTGGTATCAGCATCAGACACCATTACAAAAGTCGTTAAGATCGAGCATTTACTTTTTCCTAAAGCTACCAGCTTCTGCGACATGTTTTTGTGAATTTTGCAAACAGTTTCTCTGTAAGTACCAAAACACTACCAGAATATGTTCCGTAATGTAACAGGTTTTTAGCAGGTGCATCAAATGCAACATGTTCTTTGCAATGAAAACTAAGATCAAAAGAATGATCGATGAACGTCTCTGTCAAACATTTAATCTCAAAATGTGTCACAAAATCAATGAAAGAAACATCAGCAAGTTTGGTTTTCAAATTGTCTACATTATAACTGAGAAAATTCAATTCAGATGGTCGATAATCAGGCCTGCCCTGTTTATTTCTGCTGGTGCTGGAACGTGAAGTCTACCAGCGCTGCAGGTGGTATGTTCACATAAATAGTCCGCCCTCCAAAGTAACTGTTAGCTGCTCTCTGCTGTCTGCTTCTAGCTGTCGATGTTGAGTCGTTGGCTGAACGCTGCCCCAGTGACTGCCTGACTGCACGTGGAATATTTTCGTTTTGGGATTCAGTGACACTGGCTGTCATCGTGTCACACTGGAAAGCTGCAGGTGAATCACGCCGTGAAGCACACTCACTGCCTGTAGCTGTTTTTGGGGTAGAGTCAGAGGCACCAACGATACTCTGTTGACAGTCACCGGCATTTCCTTAGCTCCCTCGTGATTTCTGAGGTCAAATCTCCGCGGTTTGACAGTTAACTTGCCCTTTTCAAAACTGCAATTTTCTCCTCCCTCCTTGCCATAGCAACCAAGTTTGCCCGTCTTCATGTTAAGTCATTGGCCACCCTTATCCTTTCTCCTCTAATTTGCCTCTAAATTCCCTGTCCTTTTTATATCATTTTGTCTTTCCATTCTTTTTTCATCATGGTCTTTTGATAGTCCTACTCTGTGTATCCATATACTATCCTCCTCTGTCCACTTTCTGACCCCATTCACTCCATTCAATGTCTCACATACCACCCTGGCACACGCATTGTAATTTTCATTTTCACGAACACTTATTGGAGTAATACCACACACTTGGTGGTTGTCACGGCGTGAAAACTCATCTAGTCTGTCAGTTTCCCCATTCGTTCATTCTCATTTCTTCCTTCAGTCCCCCCATCTCTGCATACACTCCTGCACACTTCTCTCTTCCCTTTATTAATATAATTGTAGATTCGGAGTGCAGATCACTGAAGTCAGCAACAATATCTTCTATCTTATGACACAACCTAATTTTCTCATTTTGTAGACTGCTGCATCTTTGCTTGATTTCTTCACATTTTCCGACACTTTACCCAAGTCATGCTTTGATCTGAACTAATGTTCTCTGATAAGGCTGTTATGTCGTGATTGTTCCTCGCCCTGTAGTCTCAGTTGTTCGTTTTGTTCGTCAAATTGTGTCTGGAAAGCAGGATTTGGAGTCGAATGGCTACGAGGATTTCTGACACTTCCCTCAGAGACCCCGTTCTCTCCTACAGTTTACACCTGTGATGCAGATTTCTCCCTGTCCTCCGCATTGTCTCTGTTTTGATTACTGCGAGGCCCGGGTTCACCTGGACACGCCATTGCTCAGCAGCATTCTCCACACTGAAAACACAGCGTCCACAGCACACAGCAAAAAACAGCCACAGGCGCATGCAAAGCAGCTCTCGACTGGTCCCAACAGTTTAAATCCATGCATAAATTTTCCCACCCCGTCATTGTTCCCGTCATTACTAGGTATTCTTGTTGCGCGGACTATCCTATAAATTGTTCATCACACGTACGTATGTGTAAATAAGGAAAAGAAGTTTCAACAGTGAAAGAGCGAAAACACGTGCTATAATACTGTCACTTAAAGTAATATCAAAATTTCACTGTCGTTCGCCTCTGCTTTTCCATGTCTGAACGCTGGTGCACTTCTTGACAAATAAAAACGGCCAATTCTGGCCCTCCACGCTTCCATGTCAATCATTTTGCTGTATTTCCACTTCCCACCCACAAAGTAACTTCAAAATAACAACATAATCAACTGCAGGTATTGTGCGCCACCAGGAAGACGACAAAAATCAATCTTTTGAGGGTGCATTTTCCTGAGCGCTGCGTACTGGTCGCCATCTTGCGTGTCGCCCAGAAAGAGAGAGAGAGAGAGAGAGAGAGAGGCATCAGTTATGTTTTTATCGAAATGGCCTACATACAAATTATGGCATTTATGCCCAGGGGGCATACATTAATATTTGCAGCGCCGAAAAAATATAATGCAAAGAAACAAAACCTTGTAACTGATTACATTAATATTAATGTTAGGACTCAAAACCATGCAGTAGAAAAAGAAAACTGCATACTTTTTCATCATTCAAAATGACTATGTAATGTTTTAATAACATAATCACTTACACAAGCGCCTCAAACAGGTACACATATTCACCGAAATACATCATTTCTGCTGGACCACATAAGTCATAAACAATAATTTCACTAGAATTGAAGATAATGAAGAGAACAAAAACATTTTAAATAAGATCATCAAGCTGCGGAAAGTACTTGAAAAAAACAACCCAAACAATAGTATTTGTTACCGAAAAATTTCTTTCACCTGACATTAGATGTCTCTGCAACATACTATGCTAGAAGAGGTATTGTCCTATTATCATCAGAGGATAACAAACTATATAGGTTACAATTTGTTTGTAGCAATGATGTTTACAAGTTGAGACTTCTCTCTGATATCATCATTATAAGCTGTACAATGGAATATAAGGTGGTCTTCATTTTCTCTCACACCATCTGTACACATCACACACAAGTCACCGACAGCGCCTTCAGGATTAAACTATCTTTTGTTTGCATTCAATCCAAGTGTCCTACTTCTGAATCTAGCGAGTATATCCCAATGCCATTTATAAGTAACTATACAAACTGCAGTTATCGGGGTTTGAGGGTTTGAAAATGCAATGTGAAAGAGAGTGAACTGTGATTGAAGCTGGAAAGAATTTGATTCGTTCAAAGTATTTCAAGGACTCACACTTGTTTAGGGGACTTCGAAGATGGCTATATGAACATTGATCTGTTGATTGTTGTTGGAAGTAAAGACTTTAAACCTGTCACCAACGTCTATCCTTATTCTGTGTATATTAATTGTATGTGGGAGTAGAACCAACTCTACCTGATCACCTTAGACAACGTCACATGTCATGCGCCTATTGAAGCGTCAAGAACATGAGTTTGATCCTTCGTCGTAACACCCAGGACCGAGTCAGGATCTCTCACTTTGATTTCTTTTTTTCTGCACAGAGCCTTCTGAACTGACATCTAAAGTTGAAGAAATCGTCGTTGTATTGGCGATTTCGATTGTAACGAATAATGGATTGTCATATGAAGTTTTAAGCTTTGTACAGTTTATGAATGGACGATTTAAAGGAGTTTGATGCTCAGTTAAAATGAGAATTAATCAAGAGAAGTATAAAGGATGAAACAGTAGAATACAGCAAATACAGTGTAATTAAAAGAAAAAAAAGGGGGGGGGGGTAGAATCATGTATTCGACCGGGTAAACGAATTTGATTTAAAGCTCAGCCAAGATACGAACCATGCTGAGTTACAAGAGAAGAGGCTTTCCACCAGTCTACAGTTAGAACAGCATCAAAAAGCCAAGAACATAAATTTAAAGCACAATGCCAAAAGGCAAAATGGAATAAATTGATGAGGGCGAAAAATGTTTGAAACTTTTTTAAAGCTAGAGAAAAGTAGAGCAAATGCCAAAATAATGAGTGCACTACAGCTGGAGGATGGAGCAGTCTTATCTAAGGAAAATGAAATGTTTAAAGCACAACAAGAACATTCTGAAAAACTTTAAAGCATAAACGCATGTTGTGAAAATGTGTCAGAGAGCATTGATTCTTTCTTAGGGGTTCTGACATTCTATTTAGATGAAGAAGAGCGAGAAAGGCGTGAGGGAATGATTTCCATGGAGGAGGCAATATCGGCGCTGAAACTGTTAAATAAAGGGTCAGCGCCAGGAAATGATGGGTTGGTTAACTGCAGAAATTTAATGCTTTTTTGTCAAAAGTCTAAGATACGACAGTCAGTATATTCAATGACAGTTTTTAAAAAGGTTGCTTATCATATTCGCAGTCAACAGGTGCATTAACTTAATACATACAGGAAAAGATTTGAAAAGTGAAGATATAAATAATTGGAGACCAAGCACATTATTGGACACAGACTACGAATTACTAGCGAAATACCTAACGGAAAGAATGTCACGCGTGTTGAGTAACGTAATCGATGAAGATTAAGTGGGTTTATGAAGGGAAGAAGCATAGTGACAATTCTCAGGTTGATTGATGGTGCTGTTGAGCAGTCTCGCCTATAGGATGTGCCAGATGCTGTAGTAGCTGTGGATTTAAAGCGTGCTTTCGATTGAGTTTGAAAGTGTTATATGATTAAAACCTTTAAGAAATTCGGGATTGGGGAGACGTTCATTTGTTGGGTAATGCGTGCAGTTGTGTGGCATACTGTGGTTGGATCAGCGAAGAATTTAATATAGACAGAGGTATTAGACAAGATTCTCGCCACTGGCTTCTCTTCTTGGTATTGAGCTATTAGCTATCAAAATACGTGAAAATGGACGATTGAAATGAAGGAAACTGAAAGGAAGGTCAAATTTTTCCATGACCTTAAAAATTCTTCTCTATGCTGATGACATTTCTTTGTTTTTACCAGACAGGGATGATGTCAAACTAGAACTGCATATATTTACCCTCTTTTCGCACATATCAGGACTGGACATAAATAGAAAGAAGACAGAAGCAACATGGACTGGTTCGAGTTCAGGATGCCAAGGCAGATGTCAGGGTCTTAGTTGGAAAAAGGAAATTAGAATTTTAGGGATTGTTTTTAATTGTAAAATGTCTTGCTCAGAAGCCAAAGAGAATTGGGAAAAACTCATTGATGTTATAAAAAGAATCTTGGGATTGTCACAGAAAGAAACTTAGGTTATCTTGGCAATATATGCACAACAAATAGTTATGTTATCCCACATCTGACATATATCAGGAAAGCTTTGTCTGATAGAATTCTGAATACTGTAAATACTTTATTATATCGTTTCTTGTAGAAAAAATACAGACAAAAAGGCGTTTGAAAAGGTTCTTAGAAGTATGCTTAGAAGTGAATTTGACAAGGGCGGTTTACAGATGCCTGACGTCAAAATAGTGCAGCAGTCTTTTCCACAGCAATTACGGAACCAGCTTTATCACGCTAAGAAATCTTGTATTCCAGCGGCACAGTTTTTGCCGTTTGGAAAAGATTTTGTTTGTCTGAAACTAAACGTACCATGGAAAAAGTGTAAGACACAAAATATACAATTGAATTCTTTTTGGAAGAAGCATTGCGTACATGGACTAGCAACAACTCGGAAAGGATAGTGGAAAATCCATTGAAACGTGTTTTATGCAACAACAAAGAAATCATATCAAAATAATATTTTATTTTTGAGACACTAAGCGCAAAAGGGAATTATACATGTGGGGGGTTTGATGCGAGATTATAACAATCTATTGTCTATTCAACAGGTCAAAGAGAAGATCAGGAACTTCCCTTCATTGCTTCTAGAATACAATGTGGTCAAGCACTGCGTCAGTTTTGGGCAAATAATACCCCCCCCCCCGGTAACATTCTTACAGAAAAAAAACCTGTTATTTGACAATAAGGTAATACAAACAGCAAGAAGCTTCCGATTACACGTGGTTAACAAATCATTTTCTAAACCGTCCTGTGTCATCATTTTTATCAATAAATTCGATATCACACTGACAAAATGGCACTGGAGTATTGTTTGGACTGCATGAAAAGAATCAAGACTAAGAGAACTTTACTGGTAAATTCTTCAAAATATACTGCTCAAAAGAATTTAAGAGTCACCTGCATTTTTCATATGGTTTAGATAACGCATCATAGTGTATAGAATTCAAAGCTTTTGTCCAATTTTTGCTCTGAAAGTGTGACAACTGCTTCAATGCGAAACTGTTGCATGTGGTCATTAAACTAACGTCTAGGGTGAAGAGCACAAAGAAACACCAAATCCACAAAAAACATGGCCGGTTTCGAGCCAAGCTGAGGCAGCGAGTATGGGCGACTGAACGCTTGCCGCAAGTCATTAATATCATAAATTTTGTGAACTGTGGTTAAAAAAGCGTTTTGGGGGTTTTATGAAAGCGAGATTATACACTACCAATTTTGCTTGTTCAAAAAGGTTAAGACAAAAGTGGTCTCCCTTATTGCATCATCTGTTATCCAAACTTCGTTTGCGGGCTTAAACCCCCCGGTAACTTGCTGAAGAAGACGGTTGGGCCAATTTAACGGGGGAAACAACGGCAGGTTGTGCCGGGTTTACAGAAATCACTCAAACAACCGGAAAACTGGTGCTGCAGCAAACGTCAACATAAAACAAAACTGTTGAACTGCTGAGAAAGAACTCCAGAATGAGCCAATATTGACAGGTGAGGGTCTTAAATTTAGCCACTACTTCTGAGCCATTTTTCGGTTAAAGTTGTTAAATGTTTTAAAGCTTTTTAATTGTTTTGCCAGTTAAACCTTAATATGTGTTTTGATGATTGGATTTACAGGCGCAAGTTGACTGGCTAGAAAGGCTTCATGAAAAACCCCTTCCGTTTGTGGAAGGAATTATGGAAGCTGGTGGAGGCCAGATAGGGATTCCAAACAGGAATTCCTTTTTCAGACATTTTAAACAAGGCTTCCAAAGAAATGACACCAAAGGACAAAGCACATAACAATAAATCTTTTAAATGTTTAGAAAGAATAATAAAGCAAAACATAAGTAAATATATTAAATTAGCATTATTTCTAAGACTGTTCGGTCCTTTTACCCCTAAAATTTGATCTTTGGGGCAACAAAAATTTGTTTTTCATTTTTCTCGCAAGGTGGGCTAGAAAACGAAACTTCATTTAAAACCTTGTTTCAAAATTTTCTCCTCCCAGTCCACTCGCAACCGCAACGCTACGCTTCAACCACCCCACTAAACAACCACACAAATTTTATTTTATTTTTATATTATATATATTTTTAATATTATAATTATAATATTATAATAATACAAACGTATTAATGTCCTTAAAAATCTGAAAAGTAAACCCTTTGGGGGAAATTGTTGAAAATTTTAAATGAAGTGAAAAAATTTCTTACAAGTGGTTAGAAATGTCCGGGCAAGTACTTATTGCCCGCTTCCAGGGAAACAAGCGTTATGCGTACTCGACCATCCTTTTCACGGATATTCAAATTTGTAGTTTAAAACACTGAACATGAACAAAATTAGTGTATTGTAAGATAAGTACCGGGAAGAGTCGTGTGGTCTTTGTGTTGGGGTGGGATTTTTGCCATTCATAAATGGTTGAATGCAGCAACGAAGACCAGTAGAAATCATTGCCACATCACTTTCTTCCCACAAGTAACAAAGTTTGCCCTTTGTTCACAACTGTTTAAATTAGTAGAAAAAGATGTTAGCGTGCAAAAACTATTTCTTGAAGATGCCGGGCCAGAAAAATAAATTACAAAAAATAAAAAATATAATAATGAAAAAAAGTCTTGTTTTTTCTCCGTTCTTGAGTTAGAAACGATAATGTCGCTTGGTACAAAAATATATTTTGGAGAATGCAGCAGAAATAGATACACAAAAAAAAATTCAAGAAAAATGGAGTGGTAGTGCGGCTGGGAAGATGTTTTTTAAAAATAATTTGCCGAGTTCACGATTTGTGCAACTTAATTTTTGTATTGGAAGACACTTGTTATGGGCCAAACAAACAACCCTTTAAACAAAATTCTGACCCAACATTTTTGTTGTTGTAGTCCAAGCGAGGCATGTATCAAATTGGGTGTACTAGTTAACTAGGGAAAAAATAAGTTCCAAAGGGGTTGACGTCTTCTTCACAATGTGTGTTTGTGGTTGTCATGTTTGAATATCGCCTGCCTCTGTGTATAAGATTCATGCCTTTATCTACATTAATCTACAGGAAATAAACCTATCGAGTTGGTTAAAAGATTGTCGGGAATTCGCCTATTCTTCATCTCAAGAGCACAGATAATTACATTTTTCAGACAACCACTGATTATCAAAAACTAAGAGCCCCATTTGTAAGGCCGCTCATCATTCCCGAACACATTGCTGCCAGACGGTGTACACAGATGACATTCAGTTGGTCGAGTACGCAGGGTTAGCTGGCGGGTTTGGGAGCACCCTGAAAAACACCCCTTTCCTTGACGCATTCCGGTTTGGCCTCTGCAGCTGTGGGAAGCTGTAAACTCCCCTGCCTCTCAAAACTAAGGCTTGCTCTAAACACCGTGTGGCTTTTCCGGAGTTCCGTTGACGCTTAGAGTCCACCTCCGGGTTCCGATAAAGGTTGACACACCAGTACGTTCCTCTCACGAAGAATGCAGCAGAATAGAGATGTGTGACGAAGATGGAGAATAAAGATGCAGTGATAAAACTGGGTGGTCGTCAAAGGAAAAGAAAGTACAAGAAAAACCTGCAAGATAACAATTGTCTTAGATCTTGCACTATAGTGGCACATCACTATTCCACTCACTACACGCCTCTAGACACACTTTAAAATTTGCACTAGCTTGCTCTATCATTTACAATTGATTTCCTTCATAAAATTGCTTTACGATACAACTCGTTAACAAAGAAGGAAGTATACATGAATATTCCAATCTGCCTTTGACTGATTTTATTCGCCAAGGTTTATTTGCTTGATGAATTACAATTACATTTAATCTTGAATGATTAAATCAAATGGCGTCAACTTCATATTATACAGATCACTTAGATCCACGAAGATGCTTCGTTTTCATAACTTGAACTCGTTTACGTTCTTTAAATAATAAATCTGCATTCACACAAATATCACATCCTCTAAAAAATGGTTGCATACAAGGGTGACTGAAATTGAATTTACATAGTATGGGTTTAGTACATGGCAACACGTATGATGAGAGCAAACAGATGAAAATGACAGCTCACGATCAATCATACGTGTTGACCGGTAAACCTGAAATATTTAATTCAGAGTATATAAAGATCGCGCGCAACAAAATATTATTGAATGGTAAATGTGCCTTAATGCGATTATATTGAAATAGATTTTGTTGCCTATACGAAAAAAAGACTTCGATCCATTACCTCAACATAGACTTCTTGTAGCCACAGTTTTCGACTCGACCACGGAACGATGAGACTCTTTTCAGCTTTCCCCGAAAAAATTGTGGATTTTTGTCGAATGCTCTGTGGTATCCCTTCAGTCCGGCCTAGACTAAATACCTTTCAAAAGGTTTCTTGCTCTTCAAAAAATTTGGGACCTTTTCTACGGAGCCAATTCCACGACGTCCGGGCTAAATCAAAGATGGCAGGATTCAACGGTCACTATCTACCGCACATCCCGGACAGAGACACTACTGACCCCTTGGACAGTCGCGATTGGTCATTTACGACGGTTTTCGATGCCCTACAATTGTAAATCATTTTAAAATTAATACAAATGCAAGTCTGCATGACGCTTAAAAATTATAACGTACTGCCGTAAAGAAAAAAAACTAAAAATTTAATTTTTTGTCGTTTGGACATAGAAATATTAATCCAAGCGCAGAGCGAATAGACGTCATGATCGATTGCGTCATTTTTTTAATGAAAATGAACCGAGCTTATGAATGAATGTCACAAATACCCCCCTTCTTCGAAAAATCCAAATTTAAGCAAAACACTAAGAAAGGGTGACAGTCCATTAAAAGTCAAAAACAGGATTAAACAATCAAATTATGCACAACTCTTTTGCATTTCTCAATATATAATTGCAGGATTCCAGAGTCCTTCACTTTTCGACAACTAAAACTACTAATCATGAGTCTCTTGAGTACGGCATTGATTGCCTCAACATTTCCTCCCAAGTCTCAGAAGCGATTAAAATATCATCAAAAAAGTTGTGGACATCTTTTGATTTTATGTCACTCAATAATTTCCTCATCATCCCTATGAACATGGCACTTGCGTTTCCCCACGCCAAAGGGCATACGTTTGCACTGATATTGTCATGACCGACGAACAATGTTTCCCAGCTCTGTCTTCCTTCCTTGGTCAGATACTCTTAAACGATCCTCCTCCTGCATACAACTGCGACGTACTCTTGTTATTTCAATCCTTCTCTTTCAAAGTATTTTTTTGAGGAGATTGACGTGGAATGTCTTCTCCTTGCCGTTGATCTCAATCTTGTAATCGGACTGGATGAGTCTTCCTGAAATGGTGTACGGCCCTTTTCCCATGTTAACTGGAGCTTGTTATGTTTCTGTGGAAGTAGCACTAATACTTTGTTCCCAGGAATGAGATGTCTCATCTTCGTTTTCCTGTTGTAGTGCTTCGCTTGTCGTCCGGGCAGCCTTGTCCAATTGTCACAGCTTCTTGCATGTTTCTTCGATCCTCTCCTTCAGATCGATGACATATTCCGCCGTTGTTCTGACGTCTGTCTCCAGCTCCTCGTCTGTCCATATTTGTTTTAAGACCTGCATTGGTCCACGCACGTGTCTCCCATATAATAGTTCAAATGGTGAAACTTGAGTGTTTCTTGGGGTGCTTCTCTGTAAGCGAACAATACTGCAGGAAGAAATCTGTCCCATTCTTTGGGTTGATCCAAACAAAGTTTTTTCCCACATGACCTTCAACGTGCCTTTAAAAATCTTTCCACGTGTCCGTTGGTCTGAGCGTGGTATGGCGTTGTGGTGATACCTTTAATGTTCAAGAGTCTGTTGACCTCTTGCATCGTCCCAAAGAAATTGACTACCTCTGTCCGTGAGAATTTGTGTTGGTATTCCCACTCGCGTCCAGTTTTCCCACAAAGCTTCAGCCACTGCTTCTGTGTGATGTTACGGAGTGCTGTTGCCTCTGCGTAGCGCGTAGATAATCGAGACGGTGAGAATGTATCTCTTCCCTGATGATGACATGGGTTGATGGGTCCGATGATGTCCACTGCAAAAACGATGAACGGTATTTCAAATCGGGCGCATCCTCTGAACTGGCGCTTTCCTAATACTATTTCTGCCGATACATCTCTGACACGTAACGCATGACGCACAAATATCTTTTGACGTCACCTTCCACTCCTGGCCAAAAGAAATCATGTAGCAGACGCTCTTTCGTACGCCTTACACCGGGGTGTCCAGACATAGGTATGTCATGAGCTACTTGTAGTACGTTAGATCTCGGTTTCCTGGGTACCACAATTTGGGGTATGCTGCGTCGTTGGTGTACGCACCTTCCTATATAGTATTCCCCTTTCTTGATCATAAACGATTTTTTCAACACCTGTTTTGCTGGTACGGCGTTGTCTGGTTTACGGGCCAACTCAAACAACTTTTCTTGAGTGATGGGTCTTTTATCTGTTCTTCCTTCAACTCTGCAGGAGATAAAATTTCTGCCATGTTGCTTCTTTGATCTTGAGCGGTTTTCACCTGCTTGCCGGTAACTGCTGCCGCTTGGATGGGATAAACGGGAAACATTAATGATCCCTCCTCTTTCTTGCTTGCGTGTATTCCCAATCAATACTGGGCAAACGGGTTTTTCCATAACAAGTACTTCAGTCTTGTCTGAAAAGTAGGGAGTCTCCATATGTACACTCGCCACAGGAAGAATTCTGTTTGACTGATGACGATGCCAGTGATACCTCTTTTTTCTGACCTGTGTAACAATGTTCTGGAACTAAGTCCTTCCTCACGATCGTCATGGTAGAGCCTGTATCTCTCACAGAAATCCACCGGTTTTCTCCTTCGACTTCTACCGTGCAATGGGGATTGAACTCGATCCCTTTACAACAATCCACAAACTGTTGATCATCTTTTAGTTGACACTGTGCAGCCGCTGTCGTAGTGCACATCGCTGTGTCATTTCTCTTTTGTGTACAATCCCTCTGGTGATGTGGTCCCCCCACATCTGTAACATTTTATCTGAAGCGATAATTTCCCCTGTCGTTGCCTCCCCTGTCAGGTACAAAACCCCTGGGCTAATCCTCCTTCCGAGCTTTCCTTGTGTGACCTCTGTTATCACTCCCATGACCATACCTACGATGATCAGGTTTACTCTCACGATAACTCCTCTCCACAATCCCGTCTGTTCAAATAGATCTGCTGCTGCAACAGCTTCCTTTCCAGTCTGTGGATCTCTCTCCCTGACAAATCTCGCCTGATCAAAAGGCAATGCTTCCAGAAACTTCTCTAGGTTTAAACATTCTTTTAAATCCTTTTCTGTCCTGTTGGACAAATTTAACCACCTCTCTAGCCACAAGACAAACGATCCCCTAGTGACAATGACGTATCAGTGCTCTCTTTGCTGCTGTACGAAACTCTGTCTGTAATGACCAGCACTCGTTTATACTTATGCAAAAGTGCCTGTTTGATGAGGTTATAGTCCGCCGACTCTGCCGCGGTAGTTTTACATACGCTTCCCTAGGCCCGCCCTTGAGTAATGGAGCTAACCTGGCACCCCATTCCTCCCATTCCATCCATTAATGACTGCCACCTTTTCAAATTGAGTTAAATATGACTCAAGGTCGTCCTTGTCTTCTAAGTAAGGTAACTTGACCTTAGCCGATACTACAGTTTTGAAGAATGGTTGGGCGCTAGCACTTGGTTGAGCATCACCCCTGCTTCCTGCTTTTAACTCTAGCAACTCTAGCTGTAATTGCTCTCGGCCTCTCTTTCACGTTCCTCTCGTTCTCGTTCTTCCTTTCTTTCTTCTCGATCTCTTTCCTCACGTTCCTTCTCTCGTTCTCTTTCCTCACGTTCCTTCTCTCGTTCTCTTTCCTCACGTTCCTTCTCTCGTTCTCTTTCCTCACGTTCCTTTTCCTTAATGTAAAGAGCGAGTTCTGCTCCTTTTAGGCCTAGCTCTAGTGCCTCAGCTTTCCGTTGTTGGAATTGCGCACTAGTCTGAATTCGTTGAGACTGACTTTCGTCAGTGGCGATGCCTGACGTCGGGACTTTCCTGTCGGCATGGTCGCCTACCACTGCAAGTCCTGATGGTCTTAACAAATTTAACAGTACAAATAACGCGGGAAAACCCAATATCGTCACGCGTTAAATGCCAAGTGAAAATTGGCACAGTTTCAAAACACAGAGTGCAAGAAACAACTTTCCCAACACGACTGGGGAAAAACACTACACAACCCCGTGTATAAAAATGGGAAACAACACTCGAAACCCCAAACACGTGTATTCAAAACACGTTAACAAACCAAACCACGGTTTGCACACACAGCTACGGAACGAACGTACTAACTGACGAACGGGCGTGCTGAAAAAAAATATCTCCGAAAATCGTACGTACGATTCACAAAAAATTTTAAAAACGGCGCCCGCAAAATAGCCCGTGGTGCCCACGTTTGCACCCACGTTAATAGCTTACGTTGAAATGCCGCTTTAGAGTATCAATACTTTACTTAATCGTCGTGTCCCAATTCGACACAAACACAACACCACTGCACAACTCCAATGCAGTAAAGTCAAGATTGCACTCACCTGGCAACTTGAATAAAAATCTTTTCCCAACAGATCTAGTGAAATAGATCTAATAAGAAGTTGAATTATGTCGTGGTAAATATGACGTGAATTGGCCAGGCGTTACTTTCTCTGTTTCGTGTTTAGGCCTTTTCTAGGTTTGGAAATAATGAACAAATAGCGTCGCGACTAACGAATGAATCAAATGATTTATGAAAAAAAATGTGAAATTTTAAATTTTTCTATTTAATGTTTAGATGGTCAACACATATAATAGATTTATAGAGCGCTCCGCCCAACCTCCCACTGGAAAAAGATGAAGGTTGCGGCCTACAATTCTTGCTTGCGTCACTGACCTCCTGGTACTTCAGATCGAAAGATCCCCGGACGAGCCCCCAAATAATATGTGCTTTTTAATAAGACCCCATTCATAAATGATGGTTGAATGCTCTGGCAAGAACGATAGACCGTAGTAGGAAAGTCAAACTTTCGTCCACACCCTTCACTTTCTTCCCACAGATGTAATCAAGAGGTTTGATCTTTGATTCAACAAATGAATTTAATTAAAGTATGAATAAAGATGATGATGATCTGCGGGGAATATGTCGTAAAGGTTGCTTTGTATGTTTTATGTTCGTTTGTTGCCTATGAAATGAATCACATACAAAAGAAATAAATCATGCACATATACTAATAGCAACAAAGTCTCTGTCCTTCTCCTCTTGCAGTAGCACAAATAACTGTTCGTTGTGCTACAAAAAAAATATCTTCCGGAGAATGCACGCAGAATATTAGTCATACACAAGAAAAAAAAAATATACAAAAAAAAATGTCTGAGTGGTTGTAGCGTGCTTGAGTATGGAGGGATGTGTTTTAATAATTTGCACTCAGCTTTACGGGTCCTGTGGCGTTCCGGAGTTTTCCCTTGACGCTTAGAGTCCACCTCCGGGTTTTCCCATAAGGTGACACACCAGCACGTTCCTCTCACGAAGAATGCAGCAGAATAGAGATGTGTGACGAAGATGGAGAATAAAGATGCAGTGATGAACTGGTTTGGGCGTCAAAAGGGAAGAAGAAAGTACGAAAGAAAAACCTGCAAGATAACAATTGTCTTAGATCTTGCACTATAGTGGCACATCACTATTCCACCACTACACCTCTAGACACACTTTACAATTGCAAATAGCTTGCCCCATCAAATTTTCAATGATTTCCTTCAAAAATTGCTTTTCGATACACTCGTTAACAAAGAAGGAAAGTATACAGAATATCCAATCGCCTGACTGAGTATTCGCCAAGGCTTAGTGCTTGATGAATTACAATTACATTAATCCTTGAAAAGGATTAAATCAAATGGCGTCAACTTCATATTTTACAGATCACTTAGATCCATGAAGATGCTTCGTTCATAACTTGAACTCGTTTTCGATTCTTTAAATAATTTAAAACTGCATTCACACAAAAATCACATCCTCTAAATATGGTTGCATACAACGGGGGAGCTGAAATGAATTTACATAGTATGGATTAGTACATGGCAACACGATATGATGAGAGCAAACAGATGAAAATGACAGCTCTACGATCAATCATAAAGTGTTGACCGGTAAACCTGAAATATTTTAAATTTAAGTATATAAATGAGCGCGCGCAAAAAAATATTATTGAACTGGTAATGTGCCTTAATGCGATTTATATGAAATAGATTTTGTTGCTCTATACGAAAAAAAAGACTTCGATCCATTTACCTCAACATAGACTTCTTGTAGCCACAGTTTTCGACTCGACCAGGGGAAAGATGAGACTCGTTCAGCTTTCCCCGAAAAAAGTTGTGGATGTTGTCGAATGCTCTGTGGATCCCTTCAGTCGGCCTAGACTGATACCTTCAAAAGGTTTCTTGCTCTTCAAATAATTGGACCCTTTTTTACGGAGCCAATTCCACGACGTCCGGGGTGATCAAAGATGGCAGGATTCAACGGTCACTATCTACCGCACATGCGCGGACAGAGACACTACTGACACTTGGACAGTCGCGATTGGTCAGTACGACGTTTTCGATGCCCTACAATTGTAAATCATTTTATTATTAATACAAATGCAAGTCTGCATGACGCTTGAAATTAAAAACGTACTGCCGTAAAGCAAAACTAAAAAATTAGTTTTGTCGTTTGGACATAGAAATATTAATCCAGCGCAGAGCGAATAGACGTCATGTATCGATTGCGTCATTTCTTAATGAAAATGAAACCGAGCTTATGAATGAATGTCACAGTGGTGTTGGGGTGTGTGTGTTTTGTGTTAATAGACGTGCCTTGTATAGCTTTTCATATGTGGAAGGGGGGGGGAGGGGGAAACGAGTGCTGATGTGTGTATGAAAGAGAGAGAGAGAGAGAGAGAGAGAGAGAGAGAGAGAGAGAGAGCTCTGTGAATGTTTGTGTGTGGGGGGGCTCTCTTCTCTCTCCTCTCTCCCCTCTCTTTTCTCTCTCTCCTCTCTCATCTCTCTCTCTTCTCTCTCTCTCAACACAAAACGTATTCAACACCTTTTTCAGACATTCGATTTTGGGGGGATTTATTTTCCATTTAATCATTTCAACCGATTAAAACAAAACAAAGCAAAACAAAAAACAACAACAACAAAACTATGAACAACACCCGCAACAACACACATCATAATCACTTTGTGGGGAAAAAAGTACAACATTTGAACATAGAAACTTGTTTAAAGAGACGAAACCGAATCCTTGCTCCTTGTAATGTTGAAGTGTTGAGAATCTAAAGCCAATGTAAATCTATGTTAGCTCATTAAAAATGACAGTAAAAACAAGCAAGCATATTTTATTTAAAAAAATTTTTAAAAAGAGAAAAAAAAAGATTAAAATAACCTTCTTTTCCGCAAACACAACACTTAAGCCTACAAGCAATAATTGAGATATTCTATAAAGAAAAAAAACTGCTACAGGCCTTACAGCCGTTGGTAACGGGGTAAACTAAAACAATCGGGCATCTTCCGTGACCCATATTGAACATACCTGCTAATTTTCACAAAGATCGGGCCCAGTACTTTCGAGATATCCATGGAGAAGAAAAACCGTTTCAGGCAGTTGCAGCCGTTAGTAACGTTGAATGAACATATAAGAACACTAATCAACTGAAACAGATGTAAAACCACACCAAATTCCTGCAACAGTAGACTTCAGTGGTCAATTCAAAGCACCCAAAACACTCTTTCAAAGTGCTTACAGAGAGTTCTGATGTAGATTTTTTCTTCGCTGAAGTTGATCAGAGGCCCCGGGAAACCCGCGGCTTGTAAGACAGCCACATCCTGCTTGTTGGGGAGACAGCTGTGTAAACCACAACTGTTTGTTTGCATCATGGTGGCAGCTGCCAAAATCTCCCCGTCTGAGCCCCATGACCCTAGCCCCCCCGTGTGTTCTCATTGAGATTATTCTTCAAGATTTTCCAAGTTTTCTGGAGAATGGCTCATGATGCACGCACACACAAATAATCTACGAAATTTTTGTTCGAATTCCCTTTTTGGAAGTTTTGTGTCCCACACACTTCTAAACTCAAGGCACGATACAGACATTGCCATCCCCAACTATATTGCTGACACTTTGGGGGCTGTCAGGACTGCCTGCGTTTCTGTTCTGGCAACATGCGGGGCCAGGGGAGACCAAACCGTGCACATTGTCGCGCACGCCAGCCTGCATTTGCTGGAACGAATGCTTCCTCAGGTCCCATTGGATAGTTTGTACGAAGACTCTCTCGTCCCTGTTTCCTCACGTTTTCTCCGACCCCCTTTCTGTCGCCCCCTCTATGTCTCTTTCTCTTCTCTTTCCACAGTCTCCTTCATTCTTTCTTTATTCTCCTCTGTGTCTCTTTCTCTTCTCTCTCCACAGTCTCCTTCACTCTCTCTCTCTATGTCACTCTCCTCTGTGTCTGTTTCTCCTTTCTCTCCACAATCTCTGCACTCTCCTCTGTGTCTGTTTCTCCTCTCTTTTTACAGTCTCCCTTTACTCTCCTCTGTGTCTGTTTCTCCTCACTTTGTACGTCTCCCTTCACTCTCCCTGTTTTCTGTTTCTCCTCCTTTCCACATTCGCCTTCACTCCCTCTGTGTCTGTTTCTCCTTTCTCTCCACAATCTCTGTCACGTCTTCTGTGTCTGTTTCTCCTCTCTTTGTACAGTTCCTCACTTCCTCTATGTTGTTTCCTCCTTCTCTTCCACACTCGCCTTCACTCTCCTCTATGGTCTCTTTCTCCTCTCTCTCCCCAGTCCCTTTCGCTCTCTGTATCACTCTCCTCTATGTCTCTTTCTCCTCTCTCTCTCCACAGTCCCTCGCTCTCTGTATCACTCTCCCTATGTCTCTTTCTCCTCTCTCTCTCCACAGTCCCTTTCGCTCTGTATCACTCTTCCTCTATGTCCTTTCTCCTCTCTCTCTCCACAGTCCTTTCGCTCTCTTTTCACTCTCCTCTAGGTCTCGCTCTCCTCTTGTCCACACTCGCCTTCCTTTCTTGTCCATCGTTCCCCTCTCTGTCACTGTCTTTTCCTTTCTCCAGTTTTTCCCTTTTTCCACGCATGTACTGTCTCTGTTGTCTTTCTGGCCTTGTTTCAGTTTTTCATTCTTACTCCTCTGATTTTCACACCATTTTCTCTCACTTCAGCTGGCTTTTCTCGCTTTCACTTCTCACTCCTTCGCTCCTTTGTACCTTTCCTAAAAAACCCCTGATTTGATTGTAGTTTGACTCATAACATTGGCACATTTTCTGTTGAAGACTCTCTGTTAAACTCGTGGAACTGGTCCGGAGATCTGGGGCCACGGGTTTGCATGCAGTGATGTTGAATTTTTGCACTCTCTGTAGGGTGACACGCTCTGGCTCCCCAAGTCATCATGTCGGAATCCGAATCAAATTGTCACTGACTGTGCTGTGGTGATGAAGATGACTTGGCAGTGTGATGTGTTTTTTTTGGTGTCGCCCGCACTTGAAAACTGAGATTTTGCATCAATGTCAAAATAATCCTCTGCTTTAACTCTGCACAGTCTGGACAGAAGTGGTTCCGCCTGCAATTCATCGCTGGAATGCACTTGGAACATGCTGAAGAGTGCACAAACCCGCCTTTCTAACAGTTTCTATTGTGCTGGCGAACACCCATCCCCCATTTCCGTATGCCATGGCCTCCCCAGAAAACTGATGGAAAGGTTTCTTTTGGCATTCCAAATCCAGATTTTTGACCAGTTTCCGATGGTTGCTGTTCGCTAAATGCACCTTCACATTCTTATGATCCCTTGATCAAGTGGCTGCAGCTTTGTTGTGGCGTTGGAGTAGGAACAAAGCTCCGTGCCATTTAGATGATGTGAAACTTTCCATGTGCAGAGCAATTGTCCATCATCAGCAAACTTTTCCCCTTTTTCTTGTTAGATCACATTTTTTCAACCAGTTTCTCAAATAGCTCTGGAGTATCCACCGCCTTGACGTTAAACACGTATTTCAACTGGGAGCGTTTTGACACCCAGAACACCGTGGCCTCTTAAACCGTCCTATGGTGAAGATTGGCACTTTCCCAAGCAATCCATTTTCGTGCAGGCAAGGATGTAATTCTTTCCTTTGATTTCTTGCCACCAAAGTATTCCTAGATTTTAACGCAGTGTTTATCGGGCAAAGAAGCCAAAGAGCACTTTCATCACGTTTAAGATTCTTTTGCTTAGTATAGGCGTAGGGTAGTATAGCACGCTCTCAGTCCCATGCGTTTGTAGCTTGCTCTTCAGAAATGCCGTTCACCGCTCATTGTCTTAAAACAAATAGCAGTCTTTTTTTTGAATTGGATAAACCAGGCATTGTGCAGTGCCAGTTGTGTGCCCCAATTGCGAGAGAACTCCTCTGCTTTCTGCTTGAGAATTGGATCACTAACAGGAACATTAGCTGACCTTGCATTGGCAAAGCAGTCAAGAAGAGCTTGGATGATACTCTGGTGTGCAGCATGGCGAACTCTGCTTTCTGGAGTCAGTCTCGCTGCTGAAATACAGCTTCTTGTATTTCTCGCGGTCCCTCATGATAGTTGACAAT
The DNA here is from genome assembly GCA_018398815.1 of Conus ventricosus. Classification (NCBI taxonomy): domain Eukaryota; kingdom Metazoa; phylum Mollusca; class Gastropoda; order Neogastropoda; family Conidae; genus Conus; species Conus ventricosus. Next base: position 46,276,104 of record CM031603.1, on the reverse strand, counting down.
GTGTTGGGCGGAGTGTTAAACTCTGACAAACAACTATACATAGCAGAAGCACAACAACAACTGTCCAACACAAATTTCTACACACCACTCACAACATCACCCCTCCCTCAACACCAGAAACTCATTGCTAACTCAATCAAAGAAGAAATCAGACTCAACAATCTACCCACTACAGCCAAACTCCTCATTATGACAGACACCAAACAGCCCACCTTTCTACCTACTCCCCAAAATACACAAAATGAACACACCTGGCAGACCCATTGTTTCAGCCTGCAGCTGCCCCACTGAACACATTTCGCAATACCTAGACTTCCTCCTTCAACCCATAGTACAAAGCCTCCCCACATACCTCAAAGACACAACCCACACACTCAACATGATTAACTCGCACAACACAGACCCCACTTTTCAACCCAGCCTCCTCTTCACACTTGACGTGGTGTCACTCTACACCTCCATCCCCCACACTGATGGACTAAGGCCCTCACATTTTTCCTTGACAAACGGCCCCCCCAACCAACAACACCCTCCCACCACCACACTGGTCAGACTCGCTGAATTAGTCCTCACCCTGAACACATTTCAATTCAACAAGCACACATTTTCACAAATTAGTGGTGTTGCCATGGGTACCAAAATGGGACCAGCCTATGCCTGCCTCTTCATGGAACACCGCCTACTCAACACATACACAGGCCCCACACCTGAACTGTACAAAAGGTATATCGATGATGGACTGGGAGCCACATCTATGCCAAAACAAGACCTCCTCAACTTTCTCAACTTTGCCCAGACCTTCCATCCATCTAATCCGACTTACCTACACCATTTCGCAGTCGGACAACTTCCTAGACATCACCATCTCCCTTGAAGAAGGCCTACTCAAAACCTCCATTTTCTACAAACCCACCGACGCACATGCATACCTAGACTACTCATCCTCCCACAACCCATACACTAAAGACAGCATCCCATACTCACAATTTCTCCGTCTTCGCAGACTCTGCTCCAGCGAGAAAGACTTCACTATACAAGCAGCCAAATGTCACAATTTTTTCACCAACCGCGGATACCCCAGTTCCATCACAATGCAGCACTCCGCCGCACCATAGCTGTATCCAGAACATCTGCTCTGGAAACCCAGCATCCAACCAAGACAGACAGACCCACAGCCTACCTCCTCTACCACCCGCACACCCTCCCCATCTGTAGGATCCTCAAATCCAATTGGCACATTGTACATAACCACAAACCCGCCTTCCATACCAAACCCATGATCACATTCAAACGTGACAAAAACCTCAAAGACCTCCTCGTGTGGTCCAGTTTGAACAGAACCACAGCTACACCACCAGGTACTCACCCCTGCTCTAAACCCAACTGCAAAATCTGCCCCCTCACCAAACCAGACACCATCTTACAGGGCCCCAAAGACTCCTTCACAGTCAAACGCACATTCTCATGTCAGAGCCGCAACATTATATATGCCATCCACTGCCAGCTGTGTGGCAAGATCTACATAGGGGAAACGTCACGCACACTTGAAACACGCATCTCTGAACACCTGGCTGATATCCGCCACCACCGACCCAAACCCGTCGCCCTACACTTCAACCACACCCAACACAACATCGACCATGTCAAAGTTATGGCACTCTGGCAGTCACAGAGTGACAGCTTTGAACGCACAACTCAAGAATACCCATCTCATTGCCAAACTGGGCACACTACACCCCCAAGGCATCAATATCCAACAATAACCAAACACACATACCCACCACTTCCACATCAGTTGGCAATATCCCCTACCAACAACACACACATACACACACACATACATACACCACCACCACATCCCCTTCACTCACTTCATACAGTAGTTACAGCAACCCTCCATCTATTTAATCTTAATTTTGTTGTATCCTCCCCCTTAAATCCCCCCCCCCCCCCACTTTTTTTTTCCTCAGTTCACCCCCCCCCCCCCTTCTTTCCCCTTACCATTATTATCAATCCACCATTACCACAACCATCACAAAGATATCACACCATCCCAATAAACTAGACACACAACCCTATCATATCACAACACACACCCCCCCCGACGCAACCCCCCCCCCCCCCCTCCGTTTCCTCTCCCATAATCCCCCTGGGCCCCATGTCATTTCCGCCTACCGACCACATGGACAACAACGGATGAGTCATTTTTCATTCTTTTTTCGTTTTTCGTTCTTTGTTTGTACTGTCCCACATGTTAAATGTGATTTATTTTTTCGCCTGAAGAAGACCCAAGTGGTTGAAATGTATCGTGTCTAGTCAATGTGCTTTGTTTGTCAATGTCATTGGCGGTAAGTTCTAAACAAACTCTATTCCTAATTTTGCTTCGTTCGCCGCCATCAGTCACTCCATTTTGAAATCTTCTGTTATGTTTTTTTTTCCATTTCTTCAAAGGATCCCTCCAACTTCACGAATTAGATCCAGTTTGCGCTTCGGGAGAGCGGTTTTAATTGACGTTCAGCCTTGGCGAACTATGATCGCAGAATGAGCCGTATGGCTTCACAATTTGTCCTCTTAACAAAGACTTAAGTCAACAGTATCGAGCACGGTTTTTTTTTTTAATTGAATGAAAAGTGACTTGAATAGATCCAGACTTTGGCCTACATTCTCGCAAAAAGACAATGACGTGTGCTGTGGGGGAGGGGGGGAGAGAGAGAGAGAGAGAGAGAGAGAGAGACTCGCACACACAGGCACACACACTGTCACACAAACTCATGGTTACATTGTAATCATACAAACAGCAACAACAGATAGAAATTCTCTCTCTCTCACTCTCTCTCTCTCTCTACATCGACTTATCAGTGAATACAGGTGGGAAAAACACTTCGAGTTACATGAAAATCGAGATGCATGACTTCGACATATCCGTTTGAAAAATAGTCTTTCAAAGAGCACGAACGGCCGGGAAATGAAAAAGACGTCGAGTTTATGCGAACTTCGACTTAAGCGTACTAGTGGGGCTCGTATGTGACACAGAGAGGCAATGTAAATTTACTTACCTAGTTTTGTGGGTTATTGGCAGATGCACACACACAGTTGCAGAGGGCAGTGCATTGTAGTCCTGCTTTGCAGCATTTGCAGCGTTGTGTTTTGCATGTCTTCTTGCAGGCACACTTGAGAAGCTCTCGGCATGCTCTGGATGCTTCAGGGCTGATGGTCCAAAGAGGTTCCCACTTTCCGTCACTGTTTCTCCATCCCCACTCCGATGGATTAGGGAGTGATGGTGTAGGATTTTCTGCCTGGCCCCAAATGTAACTCCCTTGATAGATGGCCCTTTTGATTTGCTGCAGCAGAGCTTGGCTTGTTGGTGGGATGTTTTCGATTTGACGTGCTTTCTTGGTGAACAGATATCTTCTGGCGCTGTTTGACATCCAGGCAGTTACTGGCTTTGTCGTAGAAGAGAACAACAAACCTCTCCAACACAGCTCTGTCATCAGGCGTCAAGCTGCATGGAGGCGTTTGACAGTCGAAGGAAAGTTTCAGTCACATCATCAAACACATTCCACACCTCCCAAGCCTTCTTCTTGCTGATGCCATTGAAAAACGACACAGTGTCGCAACCAGTAAAACTGTGGAAAAGAGGAAGGCAGGATGATCTGGTGGGACCAAGGTCCCTGGCAATAAGGTGAGCCAAGAATGTGCCGGAAGTCTTGCCAACACCTATGGCCACCCACACTTCATGTTCAGGATGGCGCGATGCAGAAGCAACAGCAAGGACGACAACATCAGTGTCAGTGGTCCGGAGCAGGATATGTTTGTTTTCCTTTGCAGCATCAGAAAGATGTACCATCATCCTGCTGTCGGCTTCCTCATGGGTACAAGGTGACAGTCCATCAAGCTCAACAGGGGCATTTGAGACAGCAATAGTACCCTGGGTTGTGATGATGGTCTTGTCTGTTGTCAGTTTGATGAGACTTGGGCAAGGTATTTGAAAAGTTCAGTTTTGTGTGTCATCAACTCTGAGGAATGTGTGCCAGTTGGATGGTATGGAGCTTGTCGGTGTACACGTCTTCTCTTTCCTTTCCCCCTCTCCTCTCTTGCATTGCTCTTCAGACTATCTGTTCTGTAGACATCCCACACGACATCCAAGCGGGAAACAGTTTGCTGCATGTGGGTGATGTGGGGCAAAAATACATCCTCTGCATATGCCTGAAATGTCTTTGCTGCCCCGGGCCGAATCATGTGAACGATTGCAGCGCCGTCCAAAATGAGAACGTCTGCTTCAGGATACACTGCCTCAGGTGGAGGCAATTGCTCCAGGCATTCCAGCAGGCTTGATTTCAATCCTAGCCTCAGTTGTCCTTCAGAGGAAAGTGAATGGAGGGGTGTCTCTGGTTTTCATGCTTGAAGAAGTCGTCGAGTCCTCCTGGGGCGGTCTGGCATGCAATATAGAGTCTGGAAAAGAGGCTGCTGTTCCTTTAAGGATTGAGACTTGGTAAGTTCTCACACCTTTCCTCTTCCTCTTCGTGCCAGCAAAAGAACCAAGTTATTGCGCTTGATAGGGTTGGAGAATTTCTTGGTTTTTGCCTTGAGCCTCTCTTCCACGAATGATTGGTACTGCTGCAATCCTGTTGCCAACCTTCTCGCTTTCCTTCAGCTACGTTCAAGCATGTGCTCTGGCTTGTATTTATGTCGTGGTCATAATGAAATAATACTAAAACAACTACTACAAAACAACAATACAGCTAATATATTAGATGGGTTTGTATAAGAATTTAAAACTATAAAAGTTCACAAAACTATGTATCTCTGCCAGTTTTGAGGGTTGTTGGATCACGTGAACACAAATCAACAGTTTTGTACAGATTTATGTGGCGGCCATTTTGAAATTGTATAAATATAACCTTTAAAACTCTTTTTTTTTAGGTGGCCCTGTATCAGACTTTGATAAGTACATAAAACTGTGCATCTCTGCCAGTTTTGGTGCCTGTAGCATCAACTGAACATATGTCAGTAATTTGCACAATTCATGTGGCGGCCATTTTGAAATTGTATTAAAAACCCCATAAAACTAAATTTTCGTGTTGGCCCTGTATCAGAATTTGATAAGTACTATAAAACTGCCTGTCTCTGCCAATTTTGGTGTTTGTTACATGAATTGCAAAATTCGAACTACATATTAGCCCCACTATACTGGGGTGTATATATTCTTGATGGAAACCTTGTGGCGAAACTTTGAAAATAAAAATCGTCCCTGTGGGAAAAGATGTTCAACTTGTTTTGTTGTTGTTGTTGTTGTTGTTGTTTTTGCTGTCCCAACCTCTGCGCCACCTCAGAGGCAGTGCACCCACGCCGCTCATTCTGACAACCCCGTCCACAGCCACAGCCCGAAGATGTTCAACTTGTTTAAAATATTCATTTTATTCAAATTTTCCTGTTGTCGCTTTGTTGAGGCAGTGTGGATTTTAGTGAGAATTTTTTACCTGTGACACAACACCACACACACACACACACACACACACACATATATATTAATATATATATATATATATTTTTATATATAAAAATAATGATTAAAAGCAAATCTTAAAACCCGGGACGACAAACTTGTTTCGAGGTCCTTCCTCTCTTCAGATCCCGTGCCAATCCCCTGCTACTGACCTCAATTGTAAAATTAAGTTTTGGATTGTGAGCTGTGGTTCAGTTGGGTTGTGTTGCACGTGTTGTGCAAGGGGGGGCCCTGTTAAGGTTGTGAGGCTTTCTTTATTGGGTATTACTGTATGGGGGGAGGGGGGGGTCCTATCAGGGTTGCTATTTTATACTTGTTGATAAAAATTTCCTTTTGTGCCTGCAACTGTCTATGATTTCAACTCTTGTGTTCAATGTTGCCATACTAGGTTTGCACAGGATCATCCACTTTTCTGTCGTGCACAAATTACATCTCTTTGTGCTATTATTGTATGCTGCTGCTTTTCTGATTATTTTCCATGGGATGTTAAAATCTGTATTTGTTTTCTTGAGGTCCCATATATGTTTACTTAATTCTGTTTGGTGTTTGTATTTTTCATACTTGAAAGATTGCTTGTGATTGGCGTACCTAGCTTTGAATTTGTTTTCTGTAATCCCTATGTATGTCTCTTTGCTGCTTTTCGTTGTCACAGTGGCTTGGTATACGATGTTATCAGAGAGGCATTGGTTGTTCAGAGGGCATTGGTCCTTTGATTGTGCAGTTGCAAGTTTTCCGTTTGTCACCCTCATTTTTGACGTTGGTTTTCTTTTTGTTTGAAGCATCAATTATTTTTTTAAGATTGGCATACAAGAATAAGATAGTTTGATAGTGTTCCTATTGAATATTTTGAAAGTTTATGGTCTTTCTGGAACGATTCTGTTAAATTTTGAAGAATTCTTGCCAATATTGGTTTTCACTCTACCATCATATGGTGGGTTATACCAGGTTTATTTTCCTCTTTCTGTGTTTCTTCCTGCTTCCAGTGGTACTTTCAGGTTCATATTTCAACTTGTAGTTGTATCCACTTTTCAACAGTGCTTCTTGGTAGTCTGTTGCTGCATCGTTGAACATTTCTTCATTGCAGGAAAGGTTGGATAACCTCTTGTTTACCCCTTGTGGTATAGTTTTTATGATTGCTGTGGGTGGTTACTCATGGCATTTACATATAATGGTTTATCATTGGGTTTTTGGTATGGTCTGTATTGGTTTTTGTTTAATCTAGTGTTACATCTAAGTAGTTGACTACTTTTTGTTGGCTTCTATAGTAATTTTTAAGTTGGGGTTTTTGGAAAAACCTACACAGTTCTTTCTTTTTATTCTCTACCTCTCTAGGTGTATTGTCCAGTGCTGCCAATCCGTCATCTCTGTACAGCCCAACTTTATGCCCAAGTAGTTTGTGCATTTTTGACAATAGCAACGGGCCCCACTGTCACGGTCAAAATTCAGCACAACCGAAGTGTGGGTCAGTCGTCGGCCACTCCAACTGGACATAAGTCCAAACTCAAACATTCTAGGCGCCAGAAAGACGGGGCCATAGGTCGGGTCCGGCCAATTAAGCAGAGGGGAGAGGCTCCACATGACGTTCTGTCCCGCCAGACGACTAAGCGCTTTGACCGACGCCTCGATGTCTAGCGAACGAGTCGTAGCGCCTTGCTCAAACTCATCCGGCCATTTGTGGAACCAACGTCATTGTTACTCAGACGTCTTGGCGCCTACTCAGACTCATCTAGCCAATTTACGACGTCGCCGGAAAGAAGAGGGGGGAAGGTAGTGTGTGGTGGGGGTGAAATCTAGCTAATCAATTAAATGACCAATTGACCACCACAGAGAGTAAGGCGTGTAGACGGGACTGTCGTGATGTGAATATCCAATGGAATTAGAGGGAGACAACTTCGGGGTGTCAGGGGTAAAAATACTGACCAATGGTACTCGCCCGTTTTGGACAGATCGGAACGAAAAAAGAAGAATGTGAGGGTGAGAGAACTGGAGAACGAGGGGAGGAACGAACAGAGAGACAGAGAGAGGGAGAGGTTCTAGGTCTGCTTGAGAGGAAGCAGAGAGATGAGGGGAGGAGAGAAGAGAACCAGTTGAGAGATTAGCATGAGATATGTCTGCAGAGGAAGGACTGAGGAGAGATGTGGAGAGAGAGGGAGAGTTGCTAATTTATGAAGAAGAAAAGAAAGAAAAGAAAAAAGAAAAGAAAAGCAACCATGTCCATTTGATAAGAGCAGACTAGAAGAGAGAGAGAGAGAGAGAGTGCAATGCGTTAATGCAGGAAGAAAGAAAGGAGAACAGATCGATGTTGATAGTCACTGTTCTACCCTAACCGGGGGTTCGACCTCATACTTGGCCAGCGCCACTTTCATCGGGAGTCCAACCTGATCGACGTCAGCAGTCCAGCCTGACCGGTGCCAACAGTCCAGCTTGACCGGTGCAACCAGACCAACACCAGTGCCGGCAGTTTGTGTCGTGTTGTGAAAGTGACAGTGAAAAGAAAAAGAAAAGAAAAGAAAAGACAGTGATTCGTGGGAAAAGTTAAGATCACCTGGCCAGGTAAAGTAGAAATCTATTCATACCCGGGTTAGTTAATGATGTTTTAGATAAATGATTTTGTGAAGTTCAAGGAAAGAGAGAATGTTTTATTTTGTTTGATTCTATATGCATTGATGTTCTTTCTATGATCATGTATAGTAAAGTTATAGACTTTACTAGTGGTTTGATGTGACGAATGCATGATATATGAATGAGATTGTAAGCGAGCTGTGAGGTGTTTGGGCTGTGCGCTAGTCCTTCCTCCACTGACATTACACCGAGGTTGACAATTTATTGGCGAGCCTGCCAGGATATTCTGGCCCATTTATTATAATTGTTCAACTTCTCAGAGAGGAAGCTGGGTGGGATTCAGTATTGTAATCCTAAGACAAGGGGTTGTCTTACTGTATGTTCCCAAGATGGTTAAATACTAGCTTGGCATTGCTTCCAAGATAGTTAATACTAGGCTTGGCATTTCAGCCCCAGAGTACTCATTTCGCACAGATTGCCTATAATTCGCTCTCATAGTTGGGTCAGGCGCTGGGCGTCTTATAAAAACTAACTACGTTGTCCCAAGCTAATATTATCATTCATAGGATTGTGCTATTACGTCACTCGTGTCGGTAACCACCAGTTTTGGCTGTCGTAGTTGTAAAATCTTGTTCAAAAAAAAAAAGGAGATATAATGGCGGAAGAAAAGAACACCCCTAATGAACAACTCGTGAGCGTAGCTCGTGAGTTAGGCTATTCGGGAGAAGAGTTGCGAGCATTTGTTGAAAACCAGCAAAAAGATGGAAAGGGATGAACGCGCGGAAAGACGACGTGTCCGGGAGAAATAGCAGAGCGGGAAACAGAAAAATTAAGGATTCAGGCTAATGACAATCAGGCTAGGGAAACGCAGGAGACAGAAAGGAATAAGGGAAGCGCAGGAAACAGAAAGGATTAAAGCTAGGGAAAACGCAGGAAACGAAAGACTAAGGTTCAATTAGAGTTGGGGAAAGTGAGAATACAAGGGAGACCACCGATGATGGTAGTTCACTTCCCAGTGACTCTGTGCGCAGCTATGCCCCCCGACCCAAGTTGCCAAAATTCTCTGAAGGGACCGATTCGATTGATGCATACATCAGTCGTTTCGAAACGTTTTCAACCATCAGGGTTGGCCTCCAGAAGAGTGGGCAGTCATTTTGTCGGCGTTACTGACGGGTAAGGCGTTTGCAGATTTTCACTGCGTTGCCAGCAGACACCCAATATGATTTTTGTGCTGTGAAGGAATCATTGATGAAAGGATTTGACCTCACAGAGAAGGATTCAGAAAGAAATTTCGTTCAGCTAGATTGCAAGCAGGTGAAACGTACACTCAGTTTGGTGCACGTCTAGATCACTATTTTGAGAAATGGTTAGAGTTGAGCGGTACGAAGAAGGAGTTGCTGAGTTGAAAGAGCTAGTTATGAAAGAACAGATTTTGTCGGGTTGGGGCCCCTGAGTTAACCATACATTTGAAAGAGAGACAGCCAGAGACAGCAGGAAGTTGTTGAAGTTCGCAGAGGTGTATAGAGAGGCACGTTTGGGCACTAAGGTGAGGAGAAACAGGTGCTAGGCACAGGTGAGAAGAGTGCAAGGAACTAGGAGATTTTTCTGCAAAGTCTGCAAACCCAGTGGTGGGGGCAGAAGGAGGGCCAAAGGGACATTGGGTGTTTCATTTGTCACAAAAAGGGGACATGTGGCGAGGGTTTTGTCGCATGAGGTTCCAGAAGGCAGCAGCCTTGCAAGAGGGGATAAGGGTCGTAAAGGGGAAACGACCTGCAGTGGAACCAAAAGGGGAAATTCAGTCTGAAGAGGGTGAGTGCAGCCTATGGCTAGCACTGGACAGCAGTCAGTGTCAGGATGGGGGGCACTAGCTGAGTGGTTTCGTTACCAGTGGAAGAAGGTGGATTGGCCAGCAGAGGGTGAAGTGTTACGAGACACTGGTTTTTCATGCGGGTAGTCGAACAACGCTGGTCGATAAAGGGGATTTGACAGGAAAATTTCCAGACCTGTACTCAATCGATGGCACTGTGAGGGAGTTTCCAGTTGCTAAGATAGAAGTACGTACCCCTTACTTCTCAGGCGAGTTGTCTGCGTTGGTGATGGAGAAACCCCTTCACGATTTGATCTTTGGGAATATTCCAGGGGCAAGGGATCCAGGGGATCCTGAGTTGTTGACTGCTACAGGGGCAGCAGTTAAAAACACGGAGCAAGAAGGAGGAAAAGGTTTTTTAAACCGTTAGTTGTTCCAGGAAGGAAGTCGGCATAGATGCGTCGCCTGATGAGTTTAGGGCTGCACAGGAACAAGACCCTTCGCTCGTGAAGTCTTGGAGTTGCAAGAGGTGGAGAGAAACAGGAGGTTAGAGGAGGTGGACAGAATTTCTTGCGAAAGGCGGGCTGTTGTACCGAGTGTTCACCAAGGGGAAAACAGGTAAGGTGACCACTCAGTTAGAGGTACCAGCGTGTTATCGTGACACTGTCATGTCAGTGGGTCACGAGTCGCTCATGGCGAGTCATCTCGGCACCGGTAAAACGGCTGACCGAGTCTTGATGATTTTCATTGGCCAGGAGCAATGGCAGACATCAAGCGTTTCTGCATGTCATGTGACGTGTGTCAAAGGTCAGCCACAAGAGGGGTGAAGAGGAAGGCGCCTCTTGAACATCCCCCTTTAATTGACACACCATTCAGGAGGGTGGCTATTGATCTGATCGGCCCAATCTCGCCCTGTTCCAAAGGTGGGCACAGGGATGAGACATGTAAGGTTGCAAAGGAAAGGTTGCAGAAGGCTAGGGTCGGTCAGAAGAAGCAATATGACAGGAAGGTGAGGAAGCAATTCCTCAAGGTGGGAGATCAAGTCCAGGTACTGCTTCCCACGGGTCACAACAAGCTGCTGATGCATTGGAAAGGACCATTCACCATCACTGAAAAGGTCGGTCGGGATTACCGAATTGATGTGAATGGAAAACCAAAACTTGTCCATGCAAATTTCTCCGCAAAGATATTCAGCGTGAGACTCAGCACATAGGCGCAGCAGCAATCATTGATGAGGTGAAAGAGACCCAGCAGCAGAAGGGAGATTTTGTTGCCTAAGTTTCCAGAAGAGTCATACAGGGATGTGTCACTGTATGAAGGGCTAGACCGGAGAGTTCCTAGTTTGTTGTCGGAGGCGACACAAAGCAGCCGGAAAGAGGAAAGGTGGAGAAGATGATGAATTCAGAGAGACCAAAGACCAAAACAGAAGTCAGAGTCTGCTAGGTTTTATCGGGTTCTATAGGGAGTTTTGGTTCCCAATTTCGCAGCAATCATGAGTCCTCTCAGTGATTTGGTCAAGGCAGGGAAACCGCAGTGGTCGAGTGGTCAGACGCTGCAGAGCAAGCACTGCAGACAGTGTTGGAAAGACTGGGTTTTCCCGTCCCATCTTGAAGCTACCAGATATGTCCAAACCATTTTTGTTGCGGACAGATGCATCAGGTGGTGGGATAGGTGCAGTATTGTTGCAGGAGCATGAAGAGGTCGAGTTTCCTGTGAGATATGCTAGCAGGAAGTTGACAAAGTGTGAAGAAGGGTACGCAACGGTGGAGAAGAGTGTTTAGCGGTCGTGTGGGCCGTGCAGAAATTCCACAAATACTTGTATGGGAAAGAGTTCGTGATCGAGACGGATCATCAACCACTCAAATTCCTGCAGGAGGCGCAGTTGAAAAACAGCAGAGTTCTGCGTTGGGCGATGGCACTACAGCCCTACAGGTATCGAGTGCAGTACATTCCAGGTCGACAGAATGTCGGAGCCGACTATTTAAGCCGTGTAGTCTAGCAAGCTGCAACTCAGAGGAAGTCAGTCATATCCGGGGTGCTTTGTTGATAATATGTGTTGATGACAGTTATGTTGATTGGATATGGGTCCATTCCCAGTTGGCTATGGTTCATATTATTTTTGTGTGAGACTTGTTCATATTTTCTTTGTGAGACTGTTCATGTGGATGTAGTTATGCTTGGAGCATACAGTCGCTTGTGTAGTGAGGGCATTTTTTGCAATAAGTGAGGATGGAGATTCCTCAGTGAAGTGTCATGGATCGTGATCATATTAAAATTGTGCTTTTCATAAGAATTGTGAAGAGAAGATAGGCAAATCCGCAGGTAGGGGATTGCATAGGTGCGCACAGAGGTCGTTATAAAATGAGTGAAATAACGCAAGAGCGCACGTCAATGATAACTCATTGGAGTGGTATTCACTAAATGATATATTTTATAACTTATAAACCGTTGTTGTAAAGTATTTTTTTTTAACTTTGCGCGTGTAGCTGTGTGTCAGCAAATTCGGTTGTTGTCCTTTTTGTACCTTTGTTTGAGACAATGCGGTGCATAGTCTTTTGCAAGGGGGAAATTGTCACGGTCAAAATTCAGCACAACCGAAGTGTGGTCAGTCGTCGGCCACTCCAACTGGACATAAGTCCAAACTCAAACATTCTAGGCGCCAGAAATACGGGGCCATAGGTCGGGTCCGGCCAATTAAGCAGAGGGGAGAGGCTCCACAGAGACGTTCTGTCCCGCCAGACGACTAAGCGGCTTTGACCGACGCCTCGATGTCTAGCGAGACGAGTCGTAGCGCCTTGCTCAAACTCATCCGGCCAATTGTGGAACCAACGTCATTGTTTACTCAGACGTCTTGGCGCCTACTCAGACTCATCTAGCCAATTTACGACGTCGCCGGAAAGAAGAGGGGGGAAGGTAGTGTGTGGTGGGGTGAAATCTAGCTAATCAATTAAATGACCAATTGACCACCACAGAGAGTAAGGCGTGTAGACGGGACTGTCGTGATGTGAATATCCAATGGAATTAGAGGGAGACAACTTCGGGGTGTCAGGGGTAAAAATACTGACCAATGGTACTCGCCCGTTTTGGACAGATCGGAACGAATAAGAAGAATGTGAGGGTGAGAGAACTGGAGAACGAGGGGAGGAACGAACAGAGAGACAGAGAGAGGGAGAGGTTCTAGGTCTGCTTGAGAGGAAAGCAGAGAGATGAGGGGAGGAGAGAAGAGAACCAAGTTGAGAGATTAGCATGAGATAGTCTGCAGAGGAAGGACTGAGGAGAGATGTGGAGAGAGAGGGAGAGTTGCTAATTTATGAAGAAGAAAAGAAAGAAAAGAAAAAAAGAAAAGAAAAGCAACCATGTCCATTTGATAAGAGCAGACTAGAAGAGAGAGAGAGAGAGAGAGTGCAATGCGTTAATGCAGGAAGAAAGAAAGGAGAACAGATCGATGTTGATAGTCACTGTTCTACCCTAAACCGGGGGTTCGACCTCATACTTGGCCAGCGCCACTTTCATCGGCAGTCCAACCTGATCGACGTCAGCAGTCCAGCCTGACCGGTGCCAACAGTCCAGCTTGACCGGTGCAACCAGACCAACACCAGTGCCGGCAGTTGTGTCGAGTTGTGAAAGTGACAGTGAAAAGAAAAAGAAAAGAAAAGAAAAGACAGTGATTCGTGAATAGTTAAGATCACCTGGCCAGGTAAAGTAGAAATCTATTCATACCCGGGTTAGTTAATGATGTTTTAGATAAATGATTTTGTGAAGTTCAAGGAAAGAGAGAATGTTTATTTGTTTGATTCTATATGCATTGATGTTCTTTCTATGATCATGTATAGTAAAGTTATAGACTTTACTAGTGGGTTTTATGTGACGAATGCATGATATATGAATGAGATTGTAAGCGAGCTGTGAGTGTGTTTGGGCTGTGCGCTAGTCCTTCCTCCACTGACATTACACCGAGGTTGACACCCACTATCTCGCATGTTTCTGCACCACGAATGAACCCATTGTGACGTCAAAAGTGGAATTAGAATCTGCTTTTTTCATGTAAGGCTCCTTTTTATTATACAACAGTGTTTTTTTTGTGTGGAATATGATTTCCAATTCCGAATTTGATATCTCAGTGTATTTGGTAGTGAATTCCAAAGCTTTCCTGAGCAGTTCTTCATTGATGGATGGGTAAAAATCCACAATGTCGAATGCGATAAAGGTTGTTCTGTTTTGTTTGTTTAGTTTTTGGAACCATTGCACCACCTCATTAGTATTTTTCCAAAGGTTCAGTTCAAGAATCAAATCTTGAACTGAACCTTTGGAAAAATACTAATGAGGTGGTGCAATGGTTCCAAAAACTAAACAAACAAAACAGAACAACCTTTATCGCATTCGACATTGTGGATTTTTACCCATCCATCAATGAAGAACTGCTCAGGAAAGCTTTGGAATTCACTACCAAATACACTGAGATATCAAATTCGGAATTGGAAATCATATTCCACACAAAAAAAAACACTGTTGTATAATAAAAAGGAGCCTTACATGAAAAAAGCAGATTCTAATTCCACTTTTGACGTCACAATGGGTTCATTCGATGGTGCAGAAACATGCGAGATAGTGGGCCTGTTGCTATTGTCAAAAATGCACAAACTACTTGGGCATAAAGTTGGGCTGTACAGAGATGACGGATTGGCAGCACTGGACAATACACCTAGAGAGGTAGAGAATAAAAAGAAAGAACTGTGTAGGTTGTTCCAAAACCACAACTTAAAAATTACTATAGAAGCCAACAAAAAAGTAGTCAACTACTTAGATGTAACACTAGATTTAAACAAAAACCAATACAGACCATACCAAAAACCCAATGATAAACCATTATATGTAAATGCCATGAGTAACCACCCACCAGCAATCATAAAAACTATACCACAAGGGATAAACAAGAGGTTATCCAACCTTTCCTGCAATGAAGAAAATGTTCAACGATGCAGCAACAGACTACCAAGAAGCACTGTTGAAAAGTGGATACAACTACAAGTTGAAATATGAACCTGAAAGTACCACTGGAAGCAGGAAGAAACACAGAAAGAGGAAAATAACCTGGTATAACCCACCATATGATGGTAGAGTGAAAACCAATATTGGCAAAGAATTCTTCAAAATATTAACAGAATCGTTCCAGAAAGACCATAAACTTTCAAAATATTCAATAGGAACACTATCAAACTATCTTATTCTTGTATGCCAAATCTTAAAAAAGTAATTGATGCTTCAAACAAAAAGAAAACCAACGTCAAAAATGAGGGTGACAAACGGAAAACTTGCAACTGCACAATCAAAGGACAATGCCCTCTGAACAACCAATGCCTCTCTGATAACATCGTATACCAAGCCACTGTGACAACGAAAAGCAGCAAAGAGACATACATAGGGATTACAGAAAACAAATTCAAAGCTAGGTACGCCAATCACAAGCAATCTTTCAAGTATGAAAAATACAAACACCAAACAGAATTAAGTAAACATATATGGGACCTCAAGAAAACAAATACAGATTTTAACATCACATGGAAAATAATCAGAAAAGCAGCAGCATACAATAATAGCACAAAGAGATGTAATTTGTGCACGACAGAAAAGTGGATGATCCTGTGCAAACCTAGTATGGCAACATTGAACACAAGAGTTGAAATCATAGACAGTTGCAGGCACAAAAGGAAATTTTTATCAACAAGTATAAAATAGCAACCCTGATAGGACCCCCCCCCCCCTCCCCCCATACAGTAATACCCAATAAAGAAAGCCTCACAACCTTAACAGGGCCCCCCCTTGCACAACACGTGCAACACAACCCAACTGAACCACAGCTCACAATCCAAAACATATATATACAATTGAGGTCAGTAGCAGGGGATTGGCACGGGATCTGAAGAGAGGAAGGACCTCGAAACAAGTTTGTCGTCCCGGGTTTTAAGATTTGCTTTTAATCATTATTTTAGCTGCTCCCGCATGGTTGAGCACTTTTTCAAAGAAAAGCCGGAAAATATATTACCAGCTATATATATATATATATATATATATATATATATATATATATATATGTATATATATATGTGTGTGTGTGTGTGTGTGTGTGTGTGTGTGTGTGTGTGTGTGTGTGTTTTCTTGTCTCCCTCTTCTCTCTCTCTCCTCTCTCTCTCTCTTCTGTATCGACTACACGTATGCACGCAAGCGTAGGCAAAGCACGCTCGCATGTCCACAGGCTCTCTCTCTCTCTCTCTCTCTCTCTCTCTCTCTCTCTCTCTCTCTCTCTCTCTCTCACACACACACACACACACACACACACACACACACACACACACACACACAAGGAAAAAAGAAGCCGCCACAAATCAAGAACTGGGAGACAACAAACTCCCCCGCAACTCGGCAAACACTGCATTTGCTGTTCTCTTTTGACAATGCGAGCCGCCATAAGACGACGCCTGTCAAACAAAAAAGCCTGTCAAAAAGCCTGACACAAGCAAGAAAAAGACATGGTGGGCGATGCGTCATACTGACGGGCTAGTGCTCATGAATATTGCAGCATCCGCCAACCCGCGTCCGCTACGCCCTCCTCTACCACACCCTCCCCCGTCTCACATCAGTCGTTAATCGAAGGCTGCGGGTGGTCACTCATTAGCATCTGCATCGTATTTTCTCTCTCTCTCTCTCTCTCTCTCTCTCTCTCTCTCTCTCTTTCGTGAGCGCGCGCGCACGCGTTCAAGAACAGTCGTCACCACCACAACACAGGATCAACAATCAATGAGCTGTTACTGTATAGCCTGTTGATAAAAATCAAATACATTTGACGGACGTTGTTTCTGTTTTCCCTAATTAGTTGTCAAGTACTGGAAACTCTTTTACTTTATGTTACAATTGATTTTGAGTTCGCAAGTGTAACAAGAAGATGTTTTCAAAGGAGCAGAATCGGTAACGCTCAAAAGTATCTATAGCACCAGTGGCGCGCAATATGCATTGCACACGTTTATGCAAAATGTCATTTGGAATGCGAAGTTTTCAACAAAATAAAACTTATATCAAAAAAAGTAATTTTGTTTAAAAAAACAAACACCTTGTCGGTCAACTTAATCAGTATCACACACCCATCAAAGCGCCAGAACAGATTTTTTGTCGTAACAGCATGGTCTTAATTTCTGGCAATATGTTGGTGAGTTACTCATCCTACTTTTTTTCAAGATATTTTCTGCCTTGAAACATTGATTTGGCTTCAGGCACAGTCACGTGATTTATGTAGAGTAGCAGCCTAAAACTTCAATACATCAATGAAGATGTTTGATTCACTTCCCCAAGATCCACAACATAAAGTAGAAATGTGGAGCGGGTGCAGAGTATCAAACAGGGTCGTGTATTTGCAGTAAAACTGTTCTTTGGTATACGCCAAGTGAGTTGTGACGTGGAGAATTCGGCAGATCATCTGCATGTCGCATGTCTCGTCTCACGACAGGAGGTCGTAAGGTCCCACGAAATTACCTGGGCAGTCACAGATCCCCTTGACCTATCTGTCTTCAGTAAAGTGCAACAGGACAGAGGGATCCGAACCAGACTATTTTTGTCTGCCTCTGGTTCGTCCACCCTTCTCTACACATGCCCTGACCAGGCTCAGTCCTGTGTTTGATCACTGCCAAGACGGATTCTTGTCTGCTAGCGAATGTACTGACCCGCTGCCTTATGTATTCATTTGTTTCATGTTCTGTTTGGGAAAATGCTGAAATTTATCTGAAGCATGTATTTTGGGACACATGTATCCACAAAGTGTAGGTTAATTCATAAGTAAGATGTACTGAGTACGGTGTGTGTGTGAACGAGCCAGCAAAAATTCGGACAGCATGCGAGTAAAACTAGGGAAAGTGTCACACAATAAAACGATGCGCATACCTCCAGGCGTATGTGTGATTGTGTGGCAGTTTATGATTCACCGGTTTGGACTGTGCAAGAAGTTTCTTTCTTTTTTTCACAAGACAGCCGAGCTAGCCTATGTGGTGTTCACAGGCTTGATCTTTGAAAGGCATTTGGTATTGCCATATTTGTTTACAGATGGTAGCAAACATCAAATTCGAAAGTAAAACGAGCTCAACCGATTATCTGGAAATAATACCCAAGCAGTTGTTTATGTCTGTTAGTTCTGAATTCCCCTCTGTCATATGTGGATGACAGAGCTTTGTACAGTTGTTTCCTGCCATTTCATACCCTTCCCCCTCTCCACATTTGCTTACCGTTTTTAACCTTTCAATATTATAGAGATGTTTTACGGAGTGAAGTCGTAGCAACGTGACAGGAGATAGGATAACTGACCTGACCACACTGACTACAGACCATGCACCGTGCTGCCAACAACTGTCTGTGAAGCCAGTGGGACTACAATAACTACATCAGCTTCGTGCACAGTGAGCGAGTGGTCATCCGGCTTTCAGATTAAAATTTAAAGCACCAAGTTTTCAACACCAAAAAACTGTCGCAAAAATCAGGGATGAGAACAGATTTTAAAAAAGCAGAGGAGATTTTTCTGTTGGGGGTCTGGGGGCAGAGCCCCCAGTGGGGTCAAGGGGCAACGCCCCTGCGGGGGTCAGGGGGCACGCCCCCTGAAGCTGAAGCATTTTTAATATATAAACAAGAAAAATCCACATTTAAAACCATCAAAATATGTTTCTAGCCCTTATCTAAATTGAACTAAATTTATCTACATTCTGTTATTAAAATCACATTTCACACAAGGCATTACTATTAAAACTAAACTATATTTCAGTTTTTCACAAAAGGCACATAAATACAAAAAACAATTTGGCCTTACCTGCTAGTAGTAGTAGAAGTAGGCCTTTTTTCTTTTCTGCTTCAGTGTGTCCTTGGTAGAATATCACACTCTATGCTGGCATTTGTCTTTCGATACTTCTTTATTTACAGTTCTCAAGAGGTTGATCTGTAGTGTAGGCCTCATACGATCTGTGAAACACCTACACCACTGAATGAAGTCTTTCAATTGAGTCTTAGTCCAAAATTACACCTCTCATTGAACTCTTTTTTTTTTATACTAACTAATGCTATTCTTAGTCAAAATCAACACTAATTTAACACCAGCAATCGTAATGAAGCCACGACTTCCGAAGCTGATTTTCTTGTTGCAAGCAACACATAACGCCTGCTCTTCACTGCTTTTGCATATGCTATCTCCAACTCTACTCCCACACACCTCTTCCTCGAGCCAGTTTTCTTTCCAACGATTGGGATATTGTTTCCTTTTTTTTGCGATTTCGTTCGACGCCATGACTCACAAATGACACTCGGTCGATCGGCGCTGTAAGCGGATGTGCAGTAGGCCTAGTTGGCCGAGTCAACCGAGTAAAAACCAGCCCATTTGGGAATCTCGCCGGAGGCGTCTCGCCGAGATTGGGAGCAAAAAAATCGCGATAGCTTTTTTTTTTTTTTTCGGCGGAGATTTTTTCGAACGGCGGAGATTTTTTTAAAAGACGGCGGAACGGCGGAGAACGGCGGAGCTGTTCTCATCCCTGAAAAATGATCGGTCCCGCCATCATACTTTCGAGTCACCTGCTGGGCAATTCGGTTTTGGCCTCGCCAACCGGCATTTGCACTCTCCTGGGGCAACGGGGCAACGCAATTGGTCTTGGCAGAGATTCACTGGGCATTATTAGATGGGCCTACACAATAAGTTGTAATTGCATACCTACATATTTCATACAACCTTTCAAAAAATCAATTTCATAGAATAAATCATTTCTTCCTTTATAGTCCCAGTATTGTAATGACTGCAAGACAGATTGAGAACTCAAAGAAGAATTTAAAGAAAGACACTGGTGTGTTTTAATTGTAAGCTGATTAGAAGATCCATTATCAGTTGCCTCTCTTACTGATCCGTCAGCATACATTTTTAAGGTGACAAAGTTAACTCTTTTTCAAATGTTTTCCTGTATCATTGGCTAAATACGGTGATATTTTCGCGTTTCTTTAAGTAAGTAATTCGTCATTTTTATAAAACCCATTAATTATGCTCCAGCGGGGAGGCATTTGGGTATTAAGAGAACCTATTGAATTAATGTTATATCGATATTACAACTTGACGTGAGATTAGACTTAAAGACCTACGTGAGTGCTCGGCTGTTTTTTCTGTAATTATTTATCTACATCAGAAACTGACAAATCCAGAATACGGAGTTTGAATTCAATCAAATAAGCTAGAAATAACTGGATTAAAGTGATGGTATTGAGACATTTTTTGCACCTGCAATCAAGATTTCAAGGGGAGTTACTCTCGCCTTGTGACGTAGGTGGTGTATAGCAAGCATGGCAGACGGAACGGGAGAGAGCTGCTTTTGCCATGAAAAAGACGGCGAATTACCACTTCCAGTGGTTCATAAATTGGAATTCCGAATTCAGCCGTACAGATACGAACCCTTTGCACCTGTGGATGACCATGAGGAAGAAGACACATCACAGAAACCTGAATACGATAGATCTAGACTGGAGTCGACTGAATGGTAAGTTCCAGACTAGGCGTGAGTCACGTCAGAGTCAAGTGTTTGAGCATCGTTTTTTTCGTCTTGTCGCAGCGACTGTGTCAGTGTGTGTCGCTCACTGGAAGTGGAATAGCGTAGTCATGAGCGAGCAGCAAATATGAAACCTTGTTGAAATTTCTTGTTAAAAGTTTGGTACAACCCTGGATCACTGGCTTACGTTTGGGTACATCTCGATAGATCCCCGTCTCGGTAGATCCCCATCTCGGTAGATCCCAGTCTCGATAGATCCCCCGCTACATGTGGACAAATTTCCGTCTCGATAGATCCCCGTCTCGTTAGATCCCCGTCTCGGTAGATCCAAAAACAGTAAGGGGGATCCATCGAGAAAGGAATCAATCGAGACAGGGATCCATCGAGATGGGGATCTATCGAGACGGGCTTCAAATATTTATTTCTTCTCGGGATGTTGAATTCGCTGCACAGACTGTATGTTATTCGATAATCGTCACCTGTGAAGTGCCTTGAGCAGACGAACGAGTTTTTGTTTGGTGTCGAGTACTGTGGCCCGAAGTTCTCTCGACATGTGCGGACGAAATCAGTCCATCTCTTTCTTAATTGCACGTCAGTTGGAAACTTATGCAGACTTATACCATCAGTATTAGTCCCCGTACATTCAGCAACCGCACAAAATTTTCCCGCCCGCTTCTTCTTCGCAGCGATGCAATCCGCGGAAGTTGATTCGGCTGCCATTTTCACTGACGATTACACATTGGTGACGTCACAGGGTTGGAGTGTCGGATTTGCAACTTCCGCAGGTGTGCTTTCTACAATTTACGCAAAATAAATCCAAACGGTAATTTTTCGTCCGAAACAACACCGCGAGCGCTTTTTATACAACATAGAGACTTCTCAAACAAAAAATAGTCGAGCACTCAAGTAGGTCTTTAAGCTTATTGGCGAGATCTATGATATCATTTTTCTCTCTTTGGAAAGTCCCTATTGGAATCCATGAAAATTTCATCAGAGATCAAATGTTTAACCGAAAGGCTGCGGATAAGATATTAAATACATCTAGACTTCTTTGCTCACTATGAAGTAACACATTTATCGCGTTGTAACATTTATTTACATGTGCATGAACTGAGACCCCCAAGCCTAATTTAACTGCTCTGTCCAGAGCACTGCTGCCAAGTCACTTCGGTAGTATAGTGTTCAGTGGTGCCTGATCTGATCCTTCTGCTTCTGCGAACGTTCTATGCAGGACACCACCTACTGTGCCCATCACTGACGACAATAATTGTTTAGTGGCACAGCCGGCGTGATTGAGCTCTCCCTTGTAGGGCGCCACCATGTCCATATAACGACAGTCCCCATGATTTTGCCGATAGCAATAGCCCAGACAGAATCAAACCAAGTCCACAGACAAGTAGAGGCAATCAGAACTGAGGTCATCACGAGAGCATGGTATGAACGGACACAGAATTTGAGACTTTTTTTTTCAACGCTGATCGATGAGGATGGGTACATAGATGATACTACGGATTTCCATTTAGGTCTGAGACTGCGTGTCAGGGCTGTACTCTACGATCACTTTCATTCCCGACGTCAACCAGGCCGAGAGGTACAGACACCTGCAGCTTTGGTCAAGAAATTTGACCAACAGTCACACAGGCGCATCTATTAAGTTAATGAACCTCAATTGTGCGAACCCAGTCTTCTCAACTGAACCCGCAGCAAACTCAACTCTGGGTAGGAGCCAGACGGGACAAAAAAATTCCCACAAACATATGGCTCTGGTGGGAATCGAACCCACGACCTCCCAACCGGGAGTCCGCGATGCTAACCATTTGGCCAAGGCGGCTGGTTGGTGGGAGTGAAGGTGATGAGCCCAGCAGTCCCGTCCAACCAACAGGATCTCCGGTATGTCCAGCGGAGTTCTTACTGCCGTGGAACCACAGCCTCACTCACTTGGTTTTCACCGCCTTCTCAGCACAGCAAACAAGGGATAGACTAAAGCACAGCTCTATGAGTTTTGACCTGAGTGGCTATGATGGAAGAGTAGTCGGGAAAAACTGACATCCTGACCTGAGATATATTTGTTGTTGTTATTGGAACGTTTAGGCTTTGACGGATCTTTTTTGATTGTTATACTAGTTACAGCCCCCTCTTAGAAACCCTGTCTCATGAGTTTCATCCATTTTTTCTGGCTTGAAAAGGAGTTGGGTAGCACTCAACTTATTAAGCTTCTGGGTTTTTTTTTATGCTCCGATTCCACATGCAGGCATGAAGATTGATGGACTTGTTAAGTACTTGTTTGTCTGGTTCGGGTGAGCATTGTACACCAGAAGCGTTAACAAGGAGATTCAAATACATAATTTCTACAAAGTATGAAGGTATTTCTTTCAAGCATTCACGACACAGGCGACTTTTCTTTTATATTAACTCTTTTATTGACAAGTGAGCCAACAAGTCATCTTATTTTCCAGCTGTTTTTTCACAATTTCAATATTTTGAAACAGGGAAATTGAAAAAAGTGAAATCAGCTTCGTATAAGTCGACAATCTGCTTCAACAATGAAGGAGGCACATTCCTATAATACTCATTTACGTACAATGAGGTTAGGTTGTGTTTATATCCAAGAGAACGCTCAGGAAAGCGGACTTCATGATCAGCATTTACCATCTTCAGCACGTGGGCCGCATCTACTTCCAGCCTGTCCTGTCTTCCCACAAAATCGTAATGCACAGAGCAAGGATGGCACAGTTGATGGTAGTGGTCCCAGTGTGGGTCAAGCTTCCCTCTATTTCTGTAATGCGTATCAACGACGAACCTCAGAAACTCATTAAAGCGGATCATCACCTTATCCAGTGCAATTCTCTCGCTCCCATCATTGAGTCGACTTCGAACTGCTGGGTACTGCTGAAGAATCGCCTTCACATACCTCCTCCGGAATTGGATGGACGTCGTTAAGTTAGCTTGAAACTTGTTGCGCCAGGCTGACAGCAGACGTTCCAGGGGATCCCTGACCATCATGAATTTTGAAGTAGTTGTTCAGGCGGTACTGGATAGCTGAACGGTTGAAGGCGCTGAGGTATGTCAACTTCTTTGAATAGGTGAGGCTGGTGAGAGTTAATGTCCATCATGCGTGAGGCGTTGACATGACCGGACAGCACAAGCAGAACACGTCGCCAGTTGCTGCAGGCTACCTTCGGTACGTTGCAGAACAACACCTGAACACATGTTTTTCTCTTAGTCATAAGGGCGGAAAGCAGCATAATCCTCTCTCTCTCTCTCTGTCTCTCTCTCTCTCTGTCTGTCTCTCTCTCTCTCTCTCTCTCTCTATATATATATATATATATATATATATATATATATATGTGTGTGTGTGTGTGTGTGTGTGTGTGTGTGTGGTGTGTGTGTTAAAAATATTTTTTAAATGAAGTGTTAAAATCTACAAGATTGTTTCAAGCCTTGCTATCTTCAGGAGCATCCTGAAGATAGCAAGGCTTGAAACAAGCTTGTAGATTTAACGCTTCATTTTTAAAAATATTTATAACAGATGTTGCTCCCCAAGGGGTTGAGCACCTTCAGATTTTTTAAGGACACTTTTATATTGTTCATAATATATATATATATATGAGACAGGAAGGAGTATTCAGAAGGAAATGTGGTGGAATAGGTGAATGAGGAGAAATTCAACGGCGATTTAGATCAGTCGTGCCGCCTTGTGCAAATCCACTGTTATGTAGAGACTTCCCAACACACGCGTGGCCAGCCAGAGCCTCTGTCGGGTCCTGGTTGTCATGAACAAGTCTGAAGTACTCACAAATGTCAACCAGACCGCACAACACTACAAGAGTTCTGCTTATCTTCTTGAAACGTCATGATATGCATTATCTATCGGAGGCATTCAGGCAGATGACAATAGATTTTGCTCTCTCTCTCTCTCTCTCTCTCTCTCTCTCTCTCTCTCTCTCTCTCTCTCTCTCTCTCTCTTCTCCTCATTTTCCCAATGTCTCTCAGTGGTGCTATTTCCATGCTGCTGATTCTGGATGTTGTACACCCAGCCTCTGTACTGGCTGTCCACAGGGAACAGTCAATCTGACGCCGTTTTTAGGTCGCCACCCAAAAGAGTCCTAAATGGTAGCTAAATCACTTCAGCGGTGTTCAGTTGTGCATATTCTGATCTAAGCTACTCAGGAGACC
The DNA here is from genome assembly GCA_018398815.1 of Conus ventricosus. Lineage (NCBI taxonomy): Eukaryota > Metazoa > Mollusca > Gastropoda > Neogastropoda > Conidae > Conus > Conus ventricosus. The sequence goes on along the minus strand of CM031603.1, from coordinate 46,251,503 downwards.
ATCTACCATGCTCCCTAGTGACGACAACAACAACAATGGCTTTGTTGCGGAACTTGCGTGAATGATCATCCCCCACCGGAAGAAGTTGTACCAAGGTGTGACTCAGAACCGCACTTGATACTAACTGTGCAATACCGTTGCAGGTGCTTCTATCGGAAAAAACATTTCAAAATATAGCTCAAATGCGAAAGAGAAGGCAATCTTTCCCCAAGGTGCGTCTTTAATTTCTTTGACGCAAAAGGGCAGGTTTAAAAAAGGAAAAAGAAAGAAAGAAAAGAACTCGCATCGCGAATGTACTACACAGCAAAGAATGAAAAAAAAGACTTTCATTTGGCCTTCACTTACCAGCCTGCACCACGCACGCACACACACACACACACACACACACACACACCCTGATTTGTTGCTTTCAAGGGACTGCCTTTTTGACAGATGTCTTATCCACATAGCTATCAAAACCTGTTCTACACTGGGAAATGCAAGCCTTATGAAGCCCACTCTTGTCATCCCAGACCATCCTGGAACTCTCTTCAGCTGCCTCTGCCATTGCTCTTATGGTTTTGGTCCTAATTTTTTTTTTCCAGAAATAGAGGGTTGTTTAATGAGATCACAAACTGGCGAGCCTACTAAATCCCCCTTGCTCCAACCTTTATGGAGTCTGTTCATTTGAGCATTTAAAAAAAGCTGTAGGTAGTTTCGTTGACTTTCAGGAGGCTTTCGATTCAGTTAACAGAAACAGTCTGTGGGACGTATTAGGGAAGACAAGTGTTCTGGGTAAATTGTGTAGCCCTTGAAAATCATTTATGATTCAGCGCTAGCCGGTGTTGATGACAAGATTTTTTTTTCTGTTGCCCGTAGGGTGTGAGACAAGGTTGTTTATTAAGCGCACTAATGTTTTCCATTTTCGGAAGTAAACTGGTACTAGAAATAAAAAGAAGCGAGTATTGTCTGCACTATAGTTAAATACCTAGCGCAGCGGAAATCTTTCTCCTGTCATTAGCAGACGATGTAGTTTTACTTTCATATGTTGCACCTGGATCACAGAATAAGAGAAAAGCACTGAAAGGAGAAGAAAACAAATTGAAATTAATTCTCAATATGGAACCAGCCGCCGTGGCGAAGTGGTTAGAGTCGCGGACTCCAGGCTGGGAGGTCGCGGGTTCGATTCCCATCAGAGTCATGTGGATTTTTCTGCCCGACTGGCTCCTACCCAGAGTTGAGTTTGCTGCGGACTCAGTTGGGAAGACTGGGATCACACAGCCGAGTTTCATCCACTTAATGGTTAAAGCTCATATATGCACTTTTTCCAGTTATACATTTTAAAAGCCCCCTTAATTCTGTGCTGTAAGTTATAAGATCTACCCGGGTATCCAAACCCTTTATAATTGAGTCAATGCACTTCAACTTCCTCAGCGATCTTTATATTTTTCAATCAGTCCCTTTCTCCTTTTTTGCTCATGGTTAGTTTAGCTGCAAGATTAGACCTAGATATTTGTAGCTGTTTGCTATGTGCTTTTTGCTCTTTTAGATTTCTATACCACCATTTCGCATGAGCTTTTAAATATTCCTGTATGCTAAAAGCCATAAACTTACCCATATTGAGATGTTTTTCTTTTCTTTTCTTTTTTTTTTTTTTTGGCTGTCCCAACCTCTGCGCCACCTCAGAGGCAGTGCACCCACACCGCTCATTCTGACACTCCGTCCACAGCCACAGCCCTGTCGGCCCCGCCGCAGCCCCGGCACCGGCAATCCACAGAGGTCAGTCAATGTCAAGTCGTCAAGAGGCAACCCCCCGGAGGAGACACTGCACTGCTGCCAAGTCACTTCGGTGGTGTTCAGTGGCGCCTGTTCTGATCTAACATACGCAGTACACCACCTACTAAGGCCCTACTGACGACGATAATTGCTTTAGTCGCGGAGCCGGCGCGAGTGAGCTCTCCCTCCAGAGGGCGCCAACACGTCCGTCCAACGACAGCCCCATGGACTCGCCGATACCGGTGACCCCGACGGAACCAAACCAAGACTACAGACGTGGAGAGGACATCAAAATTGAGGTCACCATGAGAGCAGGGCATGAAGGGCTACAGAATTTGAGACATTTTTAATGCTGATCGATGAGAATGAGGATGATTAAGATGATGCTACGGATTTCCATTTCGGTCTGAGACTACTTGACAGGGCTGTACTCTACGCTTCCTTTCATAATATTTCCCGGCGTCAACCAGGCCCGAGAAATACAGGCACCTGCAGTTTTGGTCAGGAAATTTGAGCAACACTCTCAGAAACGCATCCATTAAGTGGATGAAACTCGACTGTGTAGTCCCAGTCTTTCCCAACTGAGTCCGCAGCAAACTCAACTCTGGGTAAGAGCGGTCGGGGCAGAAAAACCCACATGACTCTGATGGGATTCGAACCCACGACCTCCCAGCCGGGAGTCCGCGACGCTAACCACTTCGCTACGGTGGCTGTTTGCATGTTTCTTTATTTCCTTTCTTTCTAATGAGTTTTGGATACTCAGACCAATTCAAGGCTGTTACAGAGGAAACATTCCTTTCGTTTTGTCCCACTTTATTCATAATATGATGAAGAGCTATCCAGTGTGTTTAGTTATCCTTCTTACACACTGGTAAGCCGCCATTTTGTAGAAATCAGTGTAATTTTCCTGTGCAGACATTTGGATGAGTGACGCCATCAACACAGACTTAGATCAGAATAGCATAAAAGTGATTAGTGTCTCTTTTAAAAACAGAGAAAACTGTCCTGCTGTGCAAGTCCGTTAGCCTTCAATATCTGTAGATCTGGGCCAAAATGCCGATGGAGCTAATGTTCAGCTTAAAAAATAAATCACTTTTGTTCTTCCTATATCTCAATTTTCAAAAAGCTAACTGGGACCTTTGCAGAAAATGTCCGAAAAGAACTGATAGAAAAGGAAATTGTACAAAGTCTAGACACTGCAAAAAGCCTGAAAGATATACTCATAAAATATGCAGAAGACAGTATTCCAGCTTCATCCAACAGACTTCAAATGTCCAAGACAGCATGGTTTAACTCTGATGGCCGACACATTACAAGAAAACGGAAACGGGCTCTACGTTACGCGTATCACAGACTATCAGCGTCCAACGCTTGAACCTGTCAAAAAGCGTGGGCTAAATCAAGACATACTTTCAAAATAAGTAAATGTCAGTCTTGGAGAGACTTGTACTCTAATCTGATTTTTTTTTTTAAAAACATCGAAGAAAAAAGGCAGGAAAATCATCAAGAAAATCAAAGGGAAAAGCATCAACCCTTCCATTCATCACCTGGCGTTTACAAACTTATTACCAATAAAGAGCTGTTGCCACTCTGTTGGCCTTTACCACTGTACAAAACTCCTCTGCAATCAATTCTGCTATTATATTTCTAAACCAAACAACTGAAACAAAAATCTCCCCGTATCTTTTCCTCTGACAATACTACATTCTACAATCTGCCAATTTCACTTAATGAAATCAGGTCTGCAAACTTGTCGTGCTTCTACGCCTTGCCGTGGTGACATTCTCTACTAGCTTCTAAAACATCTCGCAGAAAGTTGTCTCTGTATCCTTCTAAAAGTATACAATTATATCTGGACCTCAGGGTGCGTTCCGCCCACTTGGTGAAAAAGCCTTCATTACTCCACTTTCCAAACCTGGAAAAGATTTGACCAGTCCTTCAAATTATTGTCAAATAGGCCTAACTCTTACAAACATCCTTTGGAAAAGATGTCGACTCTTATCTGATGTGGAAACTGGAAACCAGTTGCCTTTTGGCCAAAGAACAATGCAGTGTACACAAGTACTATTCTAACGTTGACCATTTAGTCCGTATTGAAACCACCATCCGCAACACCTGAATTAGCAAACAACACGCGGCTGCGATCTTTCTTCACCCAGACAAGTCGTACGAACCAACGTGAAAATCTGAAATTCTCGTGGATCTTCATATTCTAGGTTGTTTTTTTTCATATCATCTCCCTCTTTTAACTTAAAACGTTCTGGCTAATTAGTAGTTTCATGTTCGGGTCGGCACCACACTGCCTGACATGGATGCACCCTAGGGGAGCATCCTTTCCCCTGTTCGCTTCAGCATGAAAGAAGTAATGAAATTGCCATGATTTTGAGTCCTCTCTCTTTGTTGACGACTTTGCACTCTGTGCAGTTGGAGCCACTCATGGTAGTGTGGATAAAATCCGACAAAGGGGACGA
>CM031603.1:46154777-46242277 GCA_018398815.1 Conus ventricosus | reverse complement strand
CCAACAATGACGAACCCAGATGACATCAAAGAAGCCTTATATGAAGATCTGAACCGTGTCATCACTGAGGTCAACCACAAGGACAAACTGATCATCCTTGGGGATTTAAACACTCGTGTGGGAAGGGGCTACTCCGCTTGGCCCAATGTTCTTGGACGTGACGCCACGGCACTGGAAACTGCAACTTCAATGGTCTGCTGATGTTACAATGTGTGCACAACATGAACTTTCCATCGCCAACACCGTCTTCCAGCAGGCAGACAAGTTCAGGTACACGTGGATGCACCCCCGCTCCAAACAATGGCACATGCTTGACTATGCGATTGTTCGCCATAGGGACAGACGTGATGTCCTGATTACACGCTGCATGAGGGAAGCTGACTGCTGGTCCCATCACCGCCTGATCAGAGCAAGATGAAAATTCAGATTGCCCTGAAGAATAAATCGGCCAGATAAGCCCCCGAGAAGGCTGAACATTGCTCGCCTGAGTAACAGCAGAGACATTCTGCAAGAAAGAATCCAGGAATGTCTGTAGAACATTAACCTCACTGGAGAAGACACCGGCGAGGAATGGAAAGCTTTCAAAGAATCCCTGTACAACGCTGCAGCCGACAACCTGGACTTTGTTGAACACAAACATAGAGACTAGTTTGATGAAAAAGACCCAGAGATCAACAAGCTCATAGACATGCTCCACAAGACCCACAGAGATCACCTCAGCGAAAAGAAAAAAAAACAGAAGTACCAGAAAGAGAGGCAGAGCTTCGGCAGATAAAGAACTGGTGGGGGAAAAAGCAGAAAGTCTGCAAGCTGCGGCTGACTTCAACGACAGGAAGACAATTCGCAAGAGCCTTCGCACCATTTATGGACCAAAGATTACTGGGTCAACACCCATTCGTGCTTCTATACGGACCACACTGCCGACAGATAAGACTGACATTCTTGCTCGCTGGGCTGAGCACTTCAATGCTCTCTTGAATAGTCTCGTCAATATCTGAAGAAGCAATCTCAGGGTTCCCACAACTACCAGCGAAGAAATCTCTGACAGACCCACCCTCTAGTGCAGACTGCGAAGGCTCTGAAGCAGGCCACATCCGGTATAGCACCAGGGGCAGATGGAATTCCAGCAGACATCTACAAGAATGGAGGCAAGGTGCTCCTGGAAAAGCTGACCAACCTCTTCTAGTCCATACGGGAAAAGGGAGAAGTGCCCCAAGACTTCAAAGACGCCTCTATTGTACACACCTACAAGAGGAAGGATGATAAAGCGTCCTGTGACAATCATCGTGGGATTTCCCTCTTGTGTGTCGCAGGAAAGATTCTTGCCAGGGTCATCTTGAACAGACTTCTCACCCACATAGCAGACTCCATCGTCCCTGAATGACAGTGCGGGTTTCACGCAGGCAGGGGCACAACTGACATGGTATTTGCTGTTTGACAGCTACAGGAGAAGTGTGAGCAGAATCAGGAATTCCGCATGGTGTTTGTTGATCTCACCAAGGTCTTCTATACCATTTATTCGACTGGCTTGTGGAAGATCCTTCACAAGTTTGGTTGCCCGGAAAAGCTCATCCCACTGATAGTTTCATTCCATGATGGCATGCAGGCGAGGGTGCAAAAAAGAACAGAGATACCTCTGACCCATTCCTAGTGAAAAATGGAGTGAAACAGAGATGCGTTTTAACCCCCACCCTTTTCCATTCTGTTTGCTGCGATGCTGATTGGTGCATTCCGGGGCTGTGACAAAGGGGTGTACATCTAATTACGTTCAGAGGGCAAACTCTTTAACCTTCGACGACTTCAGATTAAAGTATATGATGCCTTTTGAGATAGTTCCTCTTTGTAGATGACTGTGCACTGGTCGCGCACTCCCATGAACACATCCTGTCAACGCTTTGGATTTACAATCAGTCTTGGTAAGACCGAGGCCATGTTCCAACCTTCAGCGTCCGGAGCTGGCAGTGCTCCACCATCACCTGTCATCATCAACAACACAGAGATCGACACTGTGGACAGGTTCTGCTATCTAGGCAACACTGTAAGCAGCAATGGATCTCTGGATGCAGAAATGATGCGTCGCATCTCAAAGGCCAGTTCTGTCTTTGGCAGACTCTCAAAGAATCTGTGGCAAGACCATGGCATCAAACTGCACAAAAAGGTCGCCGTGTACAGAGCTGTGGTTCTGAGTGCTCTCTCTACTGTTGTGAGACTTGGACCACGTACCGCCGACACATCCAACAACTTGAACAGTTCCATTAACGATGCTTGCACAGGATCTGTAGCACCAAATGGTGGTAAGACAGAGTGTCCAACCTACAGGTCCTGAAGAAGTGTGGCTTACCCAGCATTGAGTGTATACTCATTAAAAGCCAGGTCCGATGGACAGGACACGTTGTCCATATGGACAGCAGAGTTCCAAAGATGCTGCTCTATGGACAACTGAAGGAAGGACAATGTGACCAGGGAAGGCCTCTCAAAAGATACAAAGACACCTTGAAGGCCAACCTCAGAAGCTGCAACATCGACTCTGCTTCCTGGGAAGATGTCGCCCTTGACAGAACACAGTGGACGCGACGGTGTACCCAGGGCACAAAGACATTTGAGCGCAATAAAGCAGCCGCCATCCAGGAAAAGAGGAATCGGAGAAAACGGTGCCCATCCATGCAGGACTCCATTCCATGCAGAGTCTGTGAACGATTTTGTGCCTCACATTCCCACATGAGGACCCACGTCAGCAGATGATCACCCTGCCTACTGTGTCAAACGCCTTCTTGAAGTCTGTGAAGATGTGGTGGTGCTCCTTCTGGTGTTAAAGGTGTTTTCGCTAAGGGTAAGCCGGTTAACGATATGTTCGACGATACTTTTGTCTTAGCGGAATGCAGTTTGTTCTACAGCAATAATGGTATCTTCTTGTGGCTGTAATATATTCAGAATGATTTTTAGAATAAAATTGCTAGTATGGCTAATCGAAGAAACAGTACGATAGTATTGGCAGTGTTATAAATTGCGACTGACTTTATTACATAGGCCACTCCCAAGTGTGCTAGATTTTGCTGCATACTATAATTAGGATATCAGTGATCGTCTCTCCGCCGTGAATAAAGAGTTCTGCAAGAATATCGTCAATGCTACTTCACCGATGCTACTTCTTCAAAGAGTATTGGAAAGTCGTCCTCATTTGACGAATCCTGTATTGTTAGCACACTGGGATCACTTTTGCTCAGTTAGTTGTAGAGTTCACAGCAATGTTCAGTGCATCTTTTCTTGTCGTTTTTTCTTCCTGTGTGAGACAGTTGCCATCAATGCTCTGCACGGTGGGGTCATTTCTTTCACAATTATTTTCAAGACATTTTTGTAGCTTTGTTGTTTCAATTATTCTCAATGTCCACAGACTATTGTCTCTAGATTTTTCTCATTGCCTCACTCTGTTGTTAAATCCAGGTTTCCTGTGTATTCGTAATTTCATGATTGAATGAGGATGAGCTTAACGTCCGAAGTGCATGTTGTTCCCGGACACGTCCATAAGGCGTCACGGTCTTCATTTCTTGACCTACCCTCTGGTTCATAGCTCTGTGTTTCTTCCTTCTTTATTCTTCTTGTGTGGTTTCAATCTTTCTGTTGTCACACATATGTAAAATATTGCTTTTGTGAATCATGGCTTGGACTTCCATCAATCTGTTCCTGGGACCTCTGAAGCTGTTTCAACCATTACTCAGCTGCAATAGTTTGCAAGGGCTTCAAAGTCTTAGTCAAGTAACAGTGTTGGGTCAATTTCCCTCCTGTGTTCACTTCTCTCTCTCTCTCTCTCTCTCTCTCTCTCTCTCTCTCTCTCTCTCTCTCTCTCTCTCTCTCTCTCTCTCTCTGTGTGTGTGTGTGTGTGTGTGTGTGTGTGTGTGTGTGTGTGTGTGTGTGTGTGTGTGAACTGGTTCTCGCTCTCTCGTTGCTCAGCTGTACTTCATAGTTCATTAGGACAAGATCGTGATCACTACCAAAGTCAGTTCCTTGGAAATGTCCTTGTTTTAGTACTATCCATACCACACCTGTTCCGATTCTTCACAAGAAGATAGTCAATCTGGCTGTGATACTGATCATTCAGGGAGTACCATGTCCATCGACAGGACACTCCAGGCTCACTAAGAATGCTTGCAAGAACCCAGTAATATACACGGCAAATTCTAGAAGGCGTAGTCCGCTAACAGTGGTAGTCTCATTACAGTGTGAGCAGGTGTTCCTACCATTTTCTTGGTCGTCTTCTTCAACACTGGCATTCCAGTCAAAATAAGGATGTCTTCATTCATCATTATTGATGACCGTTTGAGTGCATTCTTTCAGTCTGGTCATCATCGAAGTCTGATGATGTAAAAGCACTTCCTTCGCACCACCGTGAAATTGAATAACTTCACTCAAGAGCAGACAACTAGCGGAGCCCATCCTTCTCTGGGTTCTGACTCTAAACACACACACACACACACCACACACACACACACACACACACACACACATGCGCGCGCGCGCGCGCGCGTGCGCACGCTCACACACACATATATACATACACACATACGCACGCACGCACGTACGCACACGCACGCACGCACGTACGCACTCGCGCGCGCGCGCATACACACACGCTCAATCTGAGTCACACACACACACACACACACACACACACACACACACACACACACACACACTCAATCAGAGTGAGACACACACACTCAATCTGAGTGACACACACACACACACACACACACACACACACACACACACACACACACACACACAAGTTGCATATACACGAACACCTACCATCACACTAGCTGTCTTGGCAAGATGAGCGGAGATACACATCACGACGAGCACCGCCAATCCAAGCATCAGCAGTAAAAAGAACTTGAACATCCGTACACCCATGTTTGAATGTTGAAAGGTGGGGACAGCGTATTTCACGTTCCTGCAACGCTGCAGTGCAGTCGACAACTGCCAAGCCGTGATCGCTATCCTGTCCCAGGCATTGCTGTTGCATAAAACTAGGACACAACTTTTGCGTATGGAGAAATGTAAAGACGGTTTCCGTCAAACGATAAAGCAAAAATTAATATCTTCCCCTCTGTAACCAGAGTCAACTTTTTACGCAGTTAGTACGTACGTATGGTTTCACACGAACAGAACTAAAACTAATCTTTAAACCTCTCCCCTGCCCTTCACCTACTACCGCCCCCAGCGCTATATTTGCCTTTCCACATAAAACTGCCGACGCATCCAGTCAACAAAACCAGTCGAGTGATCTGATGTCATACCAGTAACATGGATATTCCATTACAAAATGAATCTCGTCTCCAATGAAATTCATTTCACAATTAGAAAATACACAATTCTTTTGGAACATCACAAGGCCTTCTAATTTCGATTGGTAATTTGTGACTACCACAAATGATCTTAAATAAAAATATTACATTAGTTTCAGCTTCAGTTTTCAGTTTCATCAAGGAGGCGTCACTGCGTGCGGACTAGTCCATATAGGCTACACTACACCACATCCGCTAAGTTTTGAGACCACACTGCACATGCCTTTAAGCTGATGGATAAATGAATTAACTAAGATGAGAGAATTGAAGAAGAGGGTCTCGTGACTACGACTTAGCAGATGTCTTACCTACGCATTAGCCCAACGCGCTGGTCAGACCTTGAGTGCCTATCTAATATTGGTTGTCTTTTTTATGTATGTGTGTGTCGTGAATGTACACATGTGTGTGTGCGGATATGTGGGCACGGGCCCATGTGTGTGTTCGTGCGCATGTGTGTGTGTGTGTGTGTGTGTGTGTGTGTGTGTGTGTGTGTGTGTGTGCACGCGCATTCGTATGTGCGCGCATATGTGAGTATGTGTGCGCGCATTGTGTGTGGTGTGTGTGTGTGTGTGTGTGTGTGTGTGTGTGTGTGTGTGTGTGCTTATTACATAAGTATCTGATAACGTGACAACATTTTTTTTCTTCTAAATTCAGTCTTGAAATGTATATAACATAGACATCTGTTGCTGTTCTCAAGTGAGCTATGAACGGCAACAACGACTTCAAATGTCTTTGTGAAGGACTGAGATTCCAAAATACAGTTTAATACTGTGTCAACTGAAATCTTTTTAATCTATTTTAAGCCATAAGTGTCAGTTGTAGCTTTTCCAAAACATCAACATTCTCAACCCCATAAATTTGCGATCATACAACAATATTGTTATCACCATTAATTTAAATGGAAATGCTCCAAACAAACACCAACAGGCAAATTTTGTTTCATTGCTTTTTGAATGAAGGAAAACATTGACAGGAGTGCTTGGTTGTAAGCACTCTTTTTCGTTTTGTAAAATGTATCTGTTCGACTAAATGTCTAAATACTTACATGAATTAAGAATCTCCAATTGCTCATTGCCAAAAGTAAAAAGTAACATACATCACTTGGGTCTTTTTTTCAGTTATAAACGACAACTCAAGTGTTATTTGGATTAACCTCATATTTTCATTTCTCACAAAACATAAAAGAAATCAAGTTCCAATAAAATTATGTCGTCAGCATTTAAAGAACATGTAACTGAATGCATTTTTCAAACTTTACGTAAAATCAAGTCATACTGAAGAGTAGAGTAACCACTCCCAGTGAGATATTGATGGAGATTGTCTATAAATAATGAAGATGATAGAGGTGAAAAGTTTTCTTGTTTTAGCGAATTCCTCTGAAACTTAAAGAACGGATTTCCCCTTCAAGGAAAATAGAAGATTTTACTTAGCCATTCATACTTATTGGACTTGATGCATCTGTCCAGAAATGACATGTTTTATCAGTTTATGCCATAACGTTTATCCGTAAACAGAATCGAATGCTTTGGGGTTATGGTCTATAAAGACAAACTACAGTTTTTGTCTATTCATCGTAAATATATGAATCAAAGCTCTTAGGACAAGCACATGATCATTCGTTGAATGCGTACGTCTAAACTCTGCTTTGTTTCTGAAAGAAGTCCATTGTTTTGAAAAAAAAAAAAAAAAAGCAGTGAGCCTATTTTTCAGGACTGACGTAACATCTTACTAACATAATTAAACAGCGTTACCCCTCTGTAATTATCGCAGTCATGTTTATCATCCTTTCCTTTACAGAGTGGCACAATTAGCCCTGGACCCATTCTTTCGGAACAGTATCAGAGTCTAAAACACTACTGAATAACTTTTAAGTAAGATGTACCACACACACACACACACACACACACACACACACACACACACACACACACACACACACACACTGTCCGCCATACGAAAGACATGTACTATGTTTTAAAACGAACCACAAATCCGGCAACGACCAATCAGTGGACGCTACTCGTTATGGTGCATGGTAGGACGGTGGACATGATTTCCTTTCTGGCCCCTTGCCGTAAAAGACAACATGCATTTCGTTGTAACTGAAGATGAAATATGTTTTAAAACGTTGACAAGCAGGATCAGACTGAACTTCTTCCTTGTTTATGATGTTTTTCTTTGTTGTTGTAGTAGTAGTAGTAGTAGTAGTAGTTGTTGTTGTTGTTGTTTTTGATGTTGTTGTTTTTCATTTATGCCTCTTTTATATATGTTATAGGGAAAAAAAGTTTAGCCCTTGCAATTAATGTCTGCTTCGAGTTATGGGATTCCGTAGACTTCACGATTGGGAAGAATCAGCGGTTGTTGATGCCACCATGCTCTGATGCTCCGGTGAAATGGCGTCCTCTCTGTGTCACTCTTTTGTCTTGCTTGCGAACGGTTTTATCTTCGACACTAGCGTAGAGACTAGCGTAGAGACTGACCCAACAAACCAACCAGATAAACTTTCACGGAAGATTCGTCGTTTCCAAGGTGCCTTGCAAACACTGGGATATGCAGTGCGCGCGCGCGCGCGCGCACACACACAACAACACACACACACACACACACACACACACACACCACACACACAACACACACATGCGCGCGCGCGCGCGCACACACACACTATGAGAAGCACATCTATCAATACATCTGTAATGGGCCCCATGTTGAAAACAGTGTTTCTGAATTTTTAACTCGCCACTATCCGACTGGCTTCAGGAAGACAATCGACACACTCTATTCCTTGACTTATTTTCCCGTTGGATTTCTGTCACGACAGGCCTGTCCGCAAATCACCGACAGTCCTGGTGAAGCGTGCCTGCCGCTACTATGGCCCCGCCTCCTGTATTAGCACAGAAAAAACAATAAGGCGGTGACAGTAGTTAGATTTTTTTCTCACGAATTCGTATATATTACGGATTTCAGTGTGTTCCTGTCATATTGATTATTATTGGGTAAGTTTCGGTCATCTGACGGTACTGTCGCAGTTGTGTTGTTCAATAAGAAGGGCTGCGTGCGACGACTTACCTCTCTTTATGAAGCGTTCCTATGAAGAGTATCATTCCGTGGACACCATTGACGTTGTTGCCAAACTGCAAGCCTCTGGCTGACCAAACATATGCAGTCGGTTTAGCCTTTCCCGTACGTCGCCTAAAATTTTGCGCGCCGTGCATCCTGGGTCCGCATAGACCATGCTTTTAGTGAAGAAAAAAGGCCTTGCCGTACGTCGTGGGTCCGCATGGACCCATGCTTTTTTATGAAGGAACAAAGCCTTGCCGTACGTCGTGGGTCCGCATGGACCCATGCTTTTTTTATGAAGGAACAAAGCCTTGCCGTACGTTGTGGGTCCGCATGGACCCATGCTTTTTATGAAGGAACAAAGCCTTGCCATATGTCATGGGTCCGCATGGACCCATGCTTTTTATGAAGGAACAAAGCCTTGCCGTACGTCGTGGGTCGCATGGACCCATGCTTTTTATGAAGGAACAAAGCCTTGCCGTATGTCACGGGCGGACATGTGTCAACCTCGGGGTATGTCAGTGGAGGAAGGACTAGCGCACAGCCCAAACACACTCACAGCTTGCTTACAATCTCATTCATATATCATGCATTCGTCACATCAAACCACTAGTAAAGTCTATAACTTTACTACACATAATCATGGAAAGAAACATCAATGCATATGGAGTCAACAAATAAAACATTCTCTCTTTCCTTGAACTTCACAAAACCATTTTATCTAAATCATCATTAACTAACCCAGGTATAAATAGATTTCTACTTTACCTGGCCAGGTGATCTTAAACTATTCACGAATCATGTCTTTTCTTTTCTTCTTTTTTTCTTTGTTTCTTTTCACTGTCACTTTCACAAGCACGACACAACTGCTGGCATGGTCAGGTTGGACTGCTGGCACTGGTCAGGTTGGACTGCTGGCACTGGTCAGGTTAGACCGCTGGCGTTGGTCAGGTTACTGCTTGATGAAAGTGGCGCGGCCAGGTATGAGGTCAAACCCGGTTCAGATTGAACAGTGACTGATCTATCAGCATCGATCTGTTCTCCTTTCTTTCTTCCTGCATTAACGCATTGCACTCTCTCTCTCTCTTCTAGTCTGCTCTATCAAATGGACATGGTTGCTTTTCTTTTCTTTTCCTTTTCTCTTTTCTTTTTTTTTCTCTTCATCAGTTAGCAACTCTCTCTCTCCACATCTCTCCTTAGTCCTTCCTCTGCAGACTCTATCTCGTGCTAATGCCTCAACTTGGTTCTCTTCTCTCCTCCTCTCATCTCTCTGCCTTTTCTCTCGAGCAGAGCCTACTCTCAGAACCTCTCTCTCTCTCTCTCTTTTTTCGTTCCTCCTCTCTCACGCATTCCTATCTTATCCTAAACCATCTGTCCAAGGGTGAGTACCATTGGTCAGTATTTTCCCGCCTTATACTGAGGTTGCCTCCCTCTCATTTCATTGGATATGTAAATCATGACAGTCACATCTACCTGCCTTGCTCTCTGTGGTGGTCAATGGGTCATTTAATTAATTAGCTTGATTTCACCCCCCACCACACAATACCTTTCCCCCTCCTACTTTAACCGGCGACGTCCGACTTAATTGTGGACACTGGTCCTACAAATTGGCTGGATGAGTCTGACCCAGGCGCCGAGACCCGTCTGGCCAGACCTATCGAGACGTCGGTCAAGCGGCTTAGTCTGTCTGGGAATGATGCTGTCTCCATGTAGGACTAAAATTAGCCTCTTGCCGTACCTAATTGGCTGAGGCGACGCATGGAGCCGTCTGCCTGGCGACCAGAATGTTTGACTTTGGACTTATGCCCAGTTGAGCTGGCTGGCGACTGACCACGACTTCGGGTTTTCCTTTTTTTGTCCGTGACAATTAGTGTTTGAATTTATTCATTGAGTTTTAATGGGCTGTTCGTCACAGAGGTTGACAGCGGCTTATACTTAGTATGTGGAGTGTAGAGGAGAGGGGGGTAGCTCCTCTGTCACATTCAGTTTGTGCACCGCCCGTGTGGATCATGCATCCCCTCAGTAAACCCTCACATAGGAGTAGTGTGAGAGGGAAGCGGGAGACCGGGATGAAGGTTGCGTGTGTGCTGTCATTTTAATAACGGTGCAGGGAGGTGTCTTGCACGTGTTCTGTGCGTAAAGTGTGCTGTTTATGCTTAGCGTGTGTTGAATGTGAGTAGGTGTTTGTGTGGGGTGGAGGGGGAACCTTCTGCGCTATGCCAGTGTTCGGCTCTCATTCTTTTTGCTTTTGCTTTGCTGGTAAGAGGCCATGTCCTCTGTTGGTAGCCATATTTATTTTTTCACTTCGTCGTGGAGGGCAGCGGAACCAGGCCGGAACGCTTCGCTGGGCGGAAGGCAGTCCACTGAGTTTCAGAAGGATCTCAATCCTTGGGTACCAACACCATTCTTCAGAGTCATTCCAGACTCTTTACTTCCTTCGTTGGAGGTGGCGCATTTACTGGTAGGGCTTTGGGCTCTTCGTTGAGTGAAGCTTGCCAGTAGTTCTCTTCTGTCTTCACCCGCCGTTCTGGTAAATATATATGTATAGATATGGTGTGTTGTATTTTCCTTGGGTTTGAGAGTTTGTACGCCAAGATGGGATTGGCATTTATTCGGTCAGTACAAATTTAAGTGACATTGAGGTCATTTATTTTAAGTTGGATGTTAAGCAATGGCTCTGTTTGGGGAGCTACTTGTATGCTTGACATATATATCTAGTTCTACATGGGAGTCGGTCATATTTGGATAAATGTTGGAGTCGGGATATTCCAAAGCGATACTTAAAGGATTGAAGCAAATTTTTTTTTTTTTTTTTTTTTAAACATCAAGTCGGGTCCGGAACAGAACGAGTTGCCGCCGACTAACATTCAGTCGACTGGCGGAGATTTCCGATGTGGTGCTCCCGCCATTGGTCCCGCTCCTTGTCTTGTTTGTTTGTCTCTGTGGTTTTTTTTATTTTATTAGTTTTTTTTTAATGTAAGTATTTTATAGATAATATGGAAGAATGAGTGAGTTTTATGGAATTTCATCTGGTATTAATTTAAAATGTAATGTGAACTTCCAAGTGTTTATTGCATTGCAATTTGTAATATGAATGAGACAATGTAATGTGAAATATGAGAATTATGAGAATTATAGTAAAGGAAAATAAGGAAAAGAGGAAAACAGCAATGATTCGGGAACAGGTGAAACCAAAAGAAAATAGATCAGGAATAGAGTTTTAGAACTTACCGCCAATGACATTGACAAACAAAGCACAAGACAAGACACGATGCATTTCAACCACTTGGGTCTTCATCAGGCGAAAAAATAAATCACATTTAACATGTGGGACAGTACAAACTACGAAAAAAAAAAAAAAAAAAAGGGGGAATGAAAAATGACTTATCCGTAATTCTTCATGAAGGCGGAAATGACATGAGGCCAGGGGGATTATGGGAGAGGAAACAGAGGGGGGGGGGGGGGGGGGGTTGCGTCAGGGGAGGTGTGTGTGTGTGATATGATAGGGTTGTGTGTTTAGTTTATTAGGATGGTATGATATCTTTGTGATGGTTGTGGTAATGGTGGATAGATAATGATGAAAAAAAAAAAAAAAAAAAAAAGGGAGAAGAAAGGTGTGTGTGTGGGGGGGGGGGGGGGGGGGATTTAAGGGGAAGGATCAAAACAAAATTAAGATTAGACAGATGGAGGGTTGCTGTAACTACTGTATGAAGTGAGTGAAGAGGATGTGGTGGTGGTGTATGTAAATGTGTGTGTATGTGTGTGTGTATGTGTGTGTGTTGGTAGGGGATATTGCCAATGATGTGGAAGAGGTGGGTATGTGTGTTTGGTTATTGTTGGATATTGATGCCTTGGGGGTGTAGTGTGCCCAGTTTGGAAATGAGATGGGATTCTTGAGTTGTGCGTTCAAAGCTGTCACTCTGTGACTGCCAGAGTGCCATAACTTTGACATGGTCGATGTTGTGTTGGGTGTGGTTGAAGTGTAGGGCGACGGGTTTGGGTCGGTGGTGGCGGATATCAGCCAGATGTTCAGCGATGCGTGTTTCAAGTGTGCGTGACGTTTCCCTATGTAGATCTTGCCACACAGCTGGCAGTGGATGGCATATATAATGTTGCGGCTCTGACATGAAAATGTGCGTTTGACTGTGAAGGAGTTTTTGGGGCCCTGTAAGATGGTGTCTGGTTTGGTGAGGGGGCAGATTTTGCAGTTGGGTTTGGAGCAGGGGTAAGTACTGGTGGTGTAGCTGTGGTTCTGTTCAAACTGGATCGCACGAGGAGGTCTTTGAGGTTTTTGTCACGTTTGAATGTGATCATGGGTTTGGTATGGAAGGCGGGTTTGTGGTTATGTATAATGTGCCAATTGGATTTGAGGATCCTACAGATGGGAGGGTGTGCGGGTGGTAGAGGAGGTAGGCTGTGGGTCTGTCTGTCTTGGTTGGATGCTGGGTGTCCAGAGCAGATGTTCTGGATACAGCTATGGTGCGGCGGAGTGCTGCATTGATGATGGAACTGGGTATCCGCGGTTGGTGAGAATTGTGACATTTTGGCTGCTTGTGTAGTGAAGTCTTCCTCGCTGGAGCAAGTCTGCGGAGACGGAGAAATTGTGAGTATGGGATGCTGTCTTTAGTGTGTGGGTTGTGGGAGGATGAGTAGTCTAGGTATGCATGTGCGTCGGTGGGTTTGTAGAAAATGGAGGTTTTGAGTAGGCCTTCTTCTAGGGAGATGGTGATGTCTAGGAAGTTGACCGACTGCGAAATGGTGTAGGTAAGTCGGATAGATGGATGGAAGGTCTGGGCAAAGTTGAGGAAGTTGAGGAGGTCTTGTTTTGGCATAGATGTGGCTCCCAGTCCATCATCGATATACCTTTTGTACAGTTCAGGTGTGGGGCCTGTGTATGTGTTGAGTAGGCCCTCTGTTTCCTCTCCCATAATCCCCTGGCCTCATGTCATTTCCGCCTTCATGAAGAATTACGGATAAGTCATTTTTCATTCCCCCTTTTTTTTTTTGTTTTTCGTAGTTTGTACTGTCCCACATGTTAAATGTGATTTATTTTTTCGCCTGATGAAGACCCAAGTGGTTGAAATGCATCGTGTCTTGTCTTGTGCTTTGTTTGTCAATGTCATTGGCGGTAAGTTCTAAAACTCTATTCCTGATCTTGCTTCGTTCGCCGCCTTCAGTCACTCCATTTTGAAACAAAAGAAAATAGTGATTGTAAAAGTTTATTCTTCTTTGAATTCTTTAAATTGTTTTAATTGTACGTACACATTCCACACATGCCCTGCATTTCACACACATAATCTACAATCATCACGATTATGCGGCGAGGGACTGACATCCGCCGCAGGGCGCTTTTTCGTTTCTTCTTCTTGAGTGGAGATAGGCCCAAAGTTGGGCGACCTGGAGGATGTTCCCAGAGGGGAGGATTCCGGAGCCGAACCTGAGGGGTGCTGGAGTCCGGCACAGGAAGGAGTCTTCTCGACGCCAGTGAGGAGCGCAGCCAGTCTTGCTTCGGAGATTTAATCCGAGGAACACTCTTGGACAGTCTTCAATATAGCAGTTATGTGGCAAGTGTGTGTGGTGTATGGGCTGTGGATTTGTGTGCGTGCGCTAGTGTGATTTAATGTATCCTGTTATGCCCTGTTTGTTGTATTAGTTTGTTTCTCCTCTTCTATTTGTTGGGGGGCGGTAGCTTTAGATGGTGATAGGTCGGGTGGCAGTGAGATCCGGGTGGTGGTGGTTTTTTTGTTGAAGCTCCCATCTATCGGGTTATTTTGTCCCTTAGCGACAATTAGCTCCTGATAGGGTCTATACTTTGGGTTGTTTTTTTTTGTAGTTATTCTTTTTCCTGTCTTTCCTCCCTCTTCTTTGATAGGTGACCCATCTCATAAATGGAGTGTATGTGTGAGTGATTGAGGTGTTTAATATATTTGAGTAAATTTGTGTATTTGAGATTTAATAAATGTTATTTGTTCCGTACTTCCTGGAGTGGTCTGGAGATAGTGAGTGGTTGAGTGTTGTGCCGCTATGCTCTTTGTCTGTTCCTGCCTCATTCCCCTGACAGGGTCTTTTACCCTTGACACCGTACGTCGTGGGTCCGCATGGACCCATGCTTTTTTTATGAAGGAACAAAGCCTTGCCGTACGTCATGGGTCCGCATGGATCCATGCTTTTTTATGAAGGAACAAAGCCTTGCCGTACGTCGTGGGTCCGCATGGACCCATGCTTTTTTTTATGAAGGAACAAGCCTTGCCGTACGTCGTGGGTCCGCATGGACCCATGCTTTTTTATGAAGGAAAAAAGCCTTGCCGTACGTCGTGGGTCCGCATGGACCCATGCTTTTTTTTATGAAGGAACAAAGCCTTGCCGTACGTCGTGGGTCCGCATGGACCCATGCTTTTTATGAAGGAAATAAGCCTTGCCGTACGTCGTGGGTCCGCATGGACCCATGCTTTTTATGAAGGAACAAAGCCTTGCCGTACATCGTGGGTCTGCACGGACCCATGCTTTTTTCATGAAGGAACAAAGCCTTGCCGTAGGTTGTGTTTGTGTACGGAATTTAAGAAAGTCATATGTTTTAGACGGATTGGAATAGTATTCTTTTTATAAGCAGCAACAGAGCTTTCGTGCAAGAGATTGAACTTGTTTGTTTCAAAATGCTTGGTAATGTGAAAAACCATTGATCAAGGTGGCAATGTGTACACGCACGCCAGCACACATCTGGCTTTTGAACACACGCTGTGGTGATCAAACCAGCTATGACACACAAAATGAAAATGCGCGTGTGTGTGCGTGTGCGTGCGTGTGTGTGTGTCGTTTTCAAGTTTGTATGTGTGTTGTGTGTATGCGAGTGCATGTGTGTGTGCGTGCGTGCATGCAGGTATGTTTGTCAGTCTGTGTATGATAGTGCAGATCTTGTGTGCAAGTATGTACGGATATATGTATGAGAAAAAAGTGTGCTTGTGATGGACTTAACAAAATATGGGCACGGAAGAGAGGGAGCGCGTGTGTAGGAGTGACTGTAGGCCTACATGTATCCGACTTGATGCTTCTTTAGCATACTGAAAATAGTTTCAGCCTAATTTTCAATAACGAGAGCCTCCAGTGAGAATTTACACGGAACACTCTAACAATATGTCTCACACACATAATGTAAAGTCCCCTCACTCTGTCACGGGGGAAAACACACACACAAGTACATTTCTGTCAACAATGGTATATTGGTTTAGTAAAGACTTAAATTTGTTCAGTAGGCTGAGACTGAATTTGTTCAGTAGGCTGAGAAATCACTCGCACACACTTTCACATTCTCTCTCTCTCACGCACACACACACACACACACACACACACACACACACACACACACACACACACCACAAACGCACACACACACACGTACACACACACACACACACACACACCACACACACACACACACACACACACACACACACACACACACACACGTTAATTCATTAAAATGTAAATATGTTGATACTGCAAAATGCATATGTGGGAAAAACATTTGACATTTCATGTACTATTTAATTGTCCCACTATGCGGCAGTACTTACCCAATTTTCAGTTACCAAATAATCCTACAGTTGGTGATTTTAAGACTGTAACTTCAAATCATTTTGGCTAATGTATCAAAATATTTACTTCGCAGTCCTATCGGTACATTAGTATGAGTTTTCAGTATTTTGAAGCAAACATTGTTTATGTGGTTCCACTGATTTAAGCTTTATTTTTATGTTTTCATTTGTATAATATCAATGTCATCTTGATGT
The DNA here is from genome assembly GCA_018398815.1 of Conus ventricosus. Lineage (NCBI taxonomy): Eukaryota > Metazoa > Mollusca > Gastropoda > Neogastropoda > Conidae > Conus > Conus ventricosus. Next base: position 46,226,085 of record CM031603.1, on the reverse strand, counting down.
ATATCATTTACAAATATCATAATCGTCTAAAAACACGCCGTGTGAAAAGACGTAAAACTAAACACACACACACACACACACACACACACACACACACACCAAACACACACACACACAATCCATGGAAAAAATGTCATTGCGATCCACAGGTACTTCTTCTTCTTTCTTTGAGTGTCCACCTTCATCGAGTTGAAGATTCTGACACTTGCGTGTGTATGACCGTTTTTTATCCCGCCATTAAGGCAGCCATACTCCAACTTCGGGGAAGGTGCATGCTATGTGTAGCGTGTCATCCATACCAACTGCCAAACTGGCCTTCTCTTCCGAAAGTTGGTGATGGGATTTTACGTGTGTGCAAGATGTTGTGCATGCGTTCACACACGGAACCTCGGTTTATAGTCTCATTCGAAGGACTGTATGGGGAATGGGGTCAGAACCAATGTTAACTCCGAGGGAAAAATCCCCTGTACCGAAATTCGAACCCGTAACCCCAGGATCCACGAGTCGGCTCTCTACCAACTGAGCTATTCCGGCCCCCGGTACTGTTAGATGCTTGCGCTCATATCTAGTCGCCTTTGTTTTTATGTAAAAGGCGATTGCTAACAGCAGTGGTACGTGGAAGGGAAACATTTGGTCGTGTCTTGAGAAAAACATTGGTTGGGAGCAGTTTGTTATAAGCAAGAGAGAGAGAGATTGAAAAACCTAAACAGTCATAGGAACTATCAAAATCTGGGATGTTCCCATTTCGTTAGAAGTGTGTCCGTGTGACACTTTCGTCCAAACTATTACAAATATGAAAATTTTGAGGGATGTCAATGTAGCGTAGACAAAAGAAAATGATCAACAGTCATCAAATGATAACTTTCGTACCTTATCCAATATCTTCGCCATTTGCGATGTTCAGAGCCTCGAAGATGTCCATTCTTTCAGCCATTGGGTTGAACTGAACTGAAAGGAAATTCGATTTTTAGGTGGATAATGCTGTTAACTTATTTCCATGTATGTAGCAGATAATATGATGGTGAAATTAGGCAAATTTGTGTCCGCATGCACTCCGACACACTCACAATCACGCGCGCACGTACACACACACACACACACACACACACACACACACACACACACACACCACTCAGAAACACACACACACACACACACACACCACCACACACACACACACACACACACACACACACACACACACACACACACACCACTCAGACACACAACCACTCACACACAACCACTCGCACACACCACTCGCACACACCACTCGCGCACACACCCCACACACACACACACACACACACGCACTCGCACTCGCACTCGCGCACACACATACACACACACACGCACACACACACACACACACACACCACTCGCACACACCACTCGCACACACACACACACACACACACACAAACGCACGCACGCACGCGCGCGCGCGCGCACACACACACACACCACTCACACTGGCCTACAGAAGCTGGAGCACCAGGAGGATGTTTATATTACCGATCTGGCCTGCTGCTGGTTTTTAAAAAAGAAAAGAAAAAAAAGAGACGTCGGTATCTCATACAGTACCATTACAAGTAGTGTGTAGGCCTACAATCCAAAACGCAGTAAGCTTACTCTGATGAATTGGTCACTGCACCTCTGCTTTCTAAATCTTTAGTTGTCATGTAGCCTATACATGTATTGTCATTTTTGTATAGCACATAGAGCAGTCTTCTGGGCAGATGAAAGCACATACAGCAGTCTTCTGGGCAGTCTGTTATATAAATATTCATTATTATTATTTAGAAAGCAGATCTGATGAATTTGACGTCGAACTTGCTGTCCCAGAGACACGTGGTGAGAGCGATTCCCGCCACTGTGGCAAAATTTGGCCACATGCGCATGGGCAGCAGTCGCGTTTTGTGTCGGTGATGCCGGTGTAACGAAAAGTTTTAACTCCCCGAATGGTTTAACTCCCAGGGAGTTGAACTGTTCATATGTAAATCTTAACTCCCCGGGAGTTAAACTAGAATGACTCCCACCATGTGCCAAAATAACTCCATTCAGTAAAACTTCTAAATGTTCTAAAATCTTTTTTGTACAAGTCTCAACAAATTCTTGAAACATTAAGGGGGGAGTCATTTTGTACATATATCAGACTTAACTCCCACCCTGTAACAGAATTACCCCCTGGGAGTTAGTACAGATTAATTCCCTGGAGTTAATCCAGGCGTGTAGAAGTTTAACTCCCCGCCCACTAAGGGGAGTCAGTTTTTCACAGTTTAGAATAACTCCCCTGGGAGTTAATGTGTACACGTGTTTTCTGACTCCCAGGGAGTTACTTTGTAACAGAGGGGGAGTTAATCTGATCATGGCTAAGATGACTCCCCACCCACCTATTCCCGTATGTCTTTCGGTAAGAGAATGTCCATGATCATCATCATCATAGGGAAAGGAAATGTCCGTGTACATATTCATGTGCTCATCTATGCATGTCCTTGATATTTTACGATGCCTTTTTGTATATAATATGTATGTAAAGTCTGTATATACATGAATTAATGGTTTGATGCCTTTGGTAGAAATGCTGTAGCTTCAGTCTTTGGCGTTCTCTCTCTCTCTCTCTTCTCTCTCTCTCTCTCTCATGGAATCAATGCGACTATCGAACAGTCACCCGTAAGTGTAGGCCATCGCACTCAAATGGTGTAGAAATGGAACATTTTCAATTTTTCATTGTGTCATGCCGCCAAATTAGGGAGTGAGGGGGGGGGGGGTTGAGAGGGTAAGGAAGGTGGGGAGAGAATGACGAGTAGTCGCGACGTGACGTAAAATTGTTTGTATTGACTCGCTACATCTGGGAGAGAAGGAAGGAGAAAAGAGTTGGCATAGATTAGAATTTGTGTGTGAGACATGGGATAGAGAAAAAAAGGGGGGGGGGGGGGGGCTGTTTTTATACAATTTGTACAAGAGGATGGCTGCTTGGGACGATCTGATGTTGTCAAGTGACTCGTCACGGGTGTGGTGGTGTGCGTGTGCCAAGCTAAAAATGAAAGTCGGCCAGCCAATCGGAAAACAACATTTTTCAATAAAATTCAGGACACGTGACTAATTCACAGAAACCCAATAATATCGAAGGAAACAGTTCTACCTGACAAGTCTTGATTGGCAAGTTAGTGTAAGAAACACACACAACACACACACACACACACACACACAACTCTGGCAAGTTAGTGTGAGAACACACACACACACACACACACACACACACCAACACACACACACACACACACAATTTCGAAAACATATATATAAGATGCATGGGTGGTAGCGAGGCGGGGAGTGGGTGGTGGGTGGGAGTCATTCTGGTGGTATGCCAGAATAACTCCCTGGAGTCAAATTGAAACACAGAGGGAGTTAGTTTTTTATATTCTAGTTTAACTCCCGGGGAGTTAAAATTTACAAATGAACAGTTTAACTCCCTGGGAGTTGAACCATTCGGGGAGTTAAAACTTTTCGTTACACCCGGCCATTCTGTTCAGGCTAGCGCTTTGCGGGAAATGGATTGCGAACGGGAGGTTCAGATTTTGTGTCTTTAGAAGGCATTGGTCTGCTCGGACCACGACGTACGGCGCTCAAGGTTTGTTCTTTGAAAGCATGGGTGAGCTCGGACCACGACGTACGGCGCTCAAGGTTTGTTCTGTGTCAAAGTATGGGTCCGCTCGGACCCACGACGTACGGCGCTCAAGGTTCTGTTTCAAAGTATGGGTCCGCTCGGACCCACGACGTACAGCGCTCAAGGTTTGTTCTCTGAAAGTTGGGTCCGCTCGGACCCACGACGTACGGCGCTCAAGGTTTGTTCTGTTTTAAAGTATGGGTCCGCTCGGACCCACGACGTACGGCGCTCAAGGTTTGTTCTTTGAAAGTATGGGTCCGCTCGGACCCACGACGTACTGGGACGTTTGTTGTTTGTTTACTCTTGTTTTTTGACAAAAACAAAGAAATTTTGGTACAAAAGTGGGGCTATTGCTATATTGACAGTCATAAGATTTAATGCAGACGGCTTTAAAACTTTTTATCAATTAAAAATTACCCCCTCTGGGTCCATGGGGACCCACGGCGTACGGGAAAGGTTTTTAACAGTAAAGAAATATAATCCAACAAAACAACGATAAAGTTTAAGCAATCGATAGTGGTGTGGAGTGTGTGTGTTGGTGTGTGTGTGTGTGTGTGTGTGTGTGTGTGTGTGTGTGTGTGTGTGTGCCATTACGGTGGGGGGGGGGGGGGGGACGAGAACAACGGGGGAGTGGGGGAGGGGATGCTGAGGAAGGAAGGGGAAGGGTTGTGATAAGGTGAAGGACAGGTGAGCGGAAAAATGCTTTCTAGTAACATGTGTTTGAGCGTTTGCCTATATGTCTGTATTGAACATTGGGCCTGGCGGTAGGAGACGGTCACAGGTGCATAAGCAGACAGGATTACACGTATACCCTTGCCTCACGGTAAATGACGCAGCCTGTACTGAGTCCAAGTCCTCTGTTAGCACTTAGCTTTACTTCTCCGCAGGTGGGAGACAGTGAGAGCTGACAATCAATATTGTTCGGAGTCTTCTGAAATATAGTTTGCAAACTGATCGTTCGCCCGGTTAAGAACGCCCTTATATAGGAGAGAGAGAGAGAGAGAGAGAGAGAGAGAACAATACATTGATAATGATCGAGAGAGAGAGGGGGGGAGACAGAGCCGGCCTTGATTACGAGAGAGAGACAGAGACAGAGACAGAGAGAGCTTGGACTAGAACTAGAACTCGAACATTTTAATGACTTATGGCACGATGGCCTCTGTCATAAGGTGGCGTACAAATCATTCAAAAATGCTAAATCATACTGAAAACAATAACCTGACAAAAATTCTTAAAGGCATCAGAGGGGATGTGACCAAAAAAAATTGTTTGTTTCCATTCCTTACGTAGACATTCATCTGATGACTTGTTCTGGAGAGAACTATAAAATACCAATCCTGACTCAAACCACCCTCAACCAGTTTCGGGTGGTTTGAGTCAGGAACTGGTATTTTATAGTTCTCTAACTAGTAAACTCTACAAACAAACATACTGTGTAGGATTATCCGTTTTCAATACTAATTTACTAAACTTTTTAGATTTTAGTTTTTGCTTAATCCTATGTTTTTCTTGATCATTTTCAATAACATCATTTTCGCGCATACATTCATCAAATGCGTCTCTGTCTTTCATGTGAAATAAAACTACAGTCTTTAACTGTTCTCTAAAGTCTTTTAAAACTGAGTTATATTTTTGACATAAAATCCACACACTTATTCCAGCATGCCTTCCACTGAAAGCCAGTTTTGACAAAGTGTTTCTTTTTTTAACTATGTCTCTTTCTGCCGAACAGTCATCTATAATAAATAGTGTCTGTGTTCCTTCAAACAGTCTATAAAACTGTTCTAAACACTCACTCAGTTTATTGCTAGGATCAACTAAATATATTTCATCATCTGTCCATATAAACCTTCTATCATGATATGCTTTGTTCCATTTAAGTGTTGGACAGAAAATCACAATATGATCAAAATTATAGCGATAAACTGTTTGTAATAGGTCTAGGACAAATATTGTTTTTCCACAACCAGTCTGTCCACAAATCAATGAACAATGAGGAGTTTTTGTCATAAAGTTTAACTGCTCCATAGTTTTTATAACAGAATTTAATCTAATCCAGTTATTGTTTTTATCATGCTCTCTGTCAAAACTTGTTCAGTATAATAAAATCCTATAAGATCTAAATGTGTAAGATTAATCCAATTCAGTTCTGTAAGATTGTTTCTATTTAGACTAATATTGATTTTGTTGCTTGTTGTTATGACCTTAATATCCTCACCATTGTGAAGAATGACGACGGTAACTTTAAGACTGTCAACGCCTAAGTTTTGCCAGCTAATTAGAATTCCTTTTAAAAGGACGTCACTAACGCCCACAACCCCATCCCTCCCCTCATCTTTTAAGACAGAAATTTCAAATATCATTGTGAACGTGTCCCCTAATTTCATTTGTGGAATGAACTGTAATTTTGTAGAAGCATCTTTCAAAACTGATTCTCTTCTGTGGAGGATGTACTGTTTATTCTCATACGGCTTTATTTCAATCTCTTTCCGACTATTGTCCTCTGGCATAAGACTTACATGTAAAGGGCCAGAGTTGAATGCTTTTCTGAAACTTTTTTGACGGCTAAAAAATGTAAATGGGCTTATGAATTCAAATTTTATGTCCCATTCTAAATATGGTTCTAAGTGCCATTTGCTGTCAGGTTTTCGAACTATTTTATAATTCATACTGGCCAGCATGATTTGCTTCTACATTGCGCAGTTGCTCTAGTTTAGGAAACTTTTTGTTGTCGCCAACCTCTTTGCGTTTATAATCACCATCTTTAGTGTACTCAAACCCATACAAAGCGCCTATCTCGCCATTCTGTTCAAAGTCCGCAACGTCTGCAAGGTCTTTTAATTCTAAAGTTATACACCTTACAGGCGCTAATGTAACTCTGATTCTTCTGGCCCCCGCGACATTTTTTAGAACAACTAATTATTTTATTTCTAAAACAATGTGTAGGTTATCACATTTCACAACTTTTCCTGCTTTGTCTGCGATTTTTATATTAAATGATCCGACCCTCCCACAAACTAATCTTTTAAAACTGTAAATTAGGGAATTGTATAATTTCATAATCGCAATATGCAGCTTTTCCTGACGGAAGAGCTCTTAAAACAGTTGAGGGCCTTCCATCATATAAGTTTTCATCAGTGCTCAGCTCATCCAAATGAACATAGAGTAATGAATGTAATGCAAGATCGAGCGGACTTTCCCCCTCATAAGTAGTTTTGTCTGGTGTAACTCTAAATCTATGATTGTCAGCTGCAAAGCCTAACATTTTAGCTAGCTCTTTATCAAAATAGTAACCTCCTTCTTCTTCAGGCTTGAATGTTAACATTGTTTTTAGATTTGCATTGTTAAGTTTGAGAGTAATGTCGAAGTTACTCATTGCTTCTTTTAGTGAGCAAAACCCGTAATAACCATCAGGTATTGTTAACTGGCTAACTTTGGCCCCTGTTTTGTCAAGTTTTAGAATCTTATTATTCTCCTTGGATTCAGTTATATTAAACCATACGACTTTGTAAAAAATTTCATGGAGTGCGACCGTTCTGGTTCCGCAATTGTTATCAATAGCATGTTCTAAAAACGAAGGACGGTCTTGGGTTGTTATTGTTACAAAACATTTTTTAAACGAAATAAAAATGACTCCATTTAAATATACTGATGCAAAATATTCTGCTGGGCCGCACTACAATCTTAAAAACATAACAACTGATACTCTTGTCATTTCTGTGACTCAGTCTGACGCCTTTCAAGTAAAGGTGAGTACTCCATTGAAGAGCTATCTTAACCCTCCTATTAAAAACGACCACATCCCAAAAGTGTGGTTCAGTCATCCGATGCAGTTTTATCAGAACCAGTTAAACTTTGCTGTGTTTTGTGCATCAACTGGGTGTGGAGTGTCGTATGCTGATCACTTAAATCATCCTGATCCTTTGGTGAGGTCAGTGTACAGATTTCATTTTTATTACACCTTCAGGCGTATTTTGACTGAACTGCAAGCGCCATTACCAAACGACAAACCGTTTAATCCATTCAGCAACAGAATAAACATGAAGGCTTTTGAAAGGATTTGTAACGAATTCAATATTAATGTTAAGACAGACTTTAGACAAAAGTTGGATCTTAATCATGGCTTAGGCACCCCTTATTTCTGGGGCGTGCACAGAAAGTATAACTATGACTGGAATCCTCCTTACACATCTTTCTCTTCAGGCACAGGTGTTCACCTTGGGTCTATAGAGCAAGAGCATAAAACAGCATGGACAACATTTATCTTAGACACTTCTAAGGGCCTAACTAAAGCAGGAATAGAACGAATAAACGACTCTGTTCGTACTTACGTTTGGTGTTTGCTAGGCTCGCAAGCGCAAACGAGATCGAGCATAACTGATCCTTCTACTGGTTTTGATGCACAAAATCAATACTTAGCAAATTTAGAGGACGCCATTAATTCTACAGTTGATTTACCTTCAAGTATTAAAAGGTACCAGAATGTTTTACAATACGCAAGATCGAAAGTAGACTTTGCTGTTGGCACTGGTTTATACATGCTGCCTTCTGACCTCAGGCTCCAGATAGGAACAATAATAAACTACAATAATGAAATCCTTGTGGCAGGCAACGAACAGAAGGTCGGAAAAAACGAAATAAATTCTGAGCCAGTAATATTGCAAGCAGTAAACAAACAAGTCGACCCCCCAAGAATAAGTCATCCTATCCCGTGGTCCAAAGCCCAGAGACCGTCAAAAAAAATAATGACCATGAATATGAAAAGACAGCACTTGTTTTTGGATTAACTGGCCTAGGATTACTTGGTCTTTATTTTACTAAAAAGTAACCCGACTATTAAGAGAACTAATGACCATAAGTGCTCGGCCATAAAGCCAACTACTTTGCTTGCAGTAGACAAAAGCCAGCTAACAACACCCCTAATATACCCGGTAAAGCGTCCATGGCTTTACTGGCTAATTTTTTTAATAAACCACAAGATGATCAAGCTGTTTTTTTACCCATGATTTATCAGGTGGTGATGGAGGCGATGGCGGTGGAGGCACTGGGCTTTGACCACCGCCGCCTGTAATAGCCATCACCAGTGTTACTTATTGCAAATCCTAAGGCCGTTAAAACGCTTGCTAATGTGACTCCTTGCTCTCTAAACAGCGTTCGTATTCGTTCTGCTAGTGTTGTGTCTTCATATAAAATTCTTTGGATAGTTTCTCTTATTCTGCTCACTTGAGTTCGTAATTGTTCTCGGTTAGAAGACGCCACTTCTAGTCTTAGTGATCTTTCTTGTTCAAGATCTTTTAGTCTTTGGGTTATTCTTTCTTTAATATCATGCCCTAAGTTGGCGTCATCAGCCTCAACGAGTTTTTCTTTTTCTCTTTTTATATCCTTATCTATTTCAGTCAGTTTTGCTGAATTGTTTGTTAATTCGCCTCTGAAGGTTTTTAAAATACGATTAAGGGCATATAAGTCTTTCAAAGGCAATGAAGAAACATCAATTTTTTTTGGTACTGTTTCTTCTGAAGAACTGGGTTCTGCTTCTATTACATTTATTATTTTGCTTGTTGTTTGCCTTAAATCTTGAAGTTCTATGGTTTGTATTTGGTTATCTGTTGGGAGTTCCTGCAGTGTGTTTTGAAGTTTAGAAACAGCCTCCTCCCTTAATTTCGGTTTAACAATGCTAAGGCGATTTCGATCTTCCACCCTAAGTCTTTGTCTAATTGTATTCATGCCTACAAACTTTGATGGGTCTCGTTTATTTGTAAGCTGAACAAGTTGTTCTCAGCCGGGGCCACTTTTCACAAACAAATGACCGCCTTTTACTTCAAAATCAGGGTCTATAAGTTGGGGAGGTTCTAGGCCAAAACTTTGGTAAAATGATCTGGCCGTACTTTCTGTTAATTCACGGCGCAATGAGGTCGTTGAGCGATGCTATATCAAAGGAGCCGTTTCACTCATGTCGTCTCCAGGATCAAAAACATCATAATCTTCTTCACCTTCAATTCCCGCCATGTTTTTTAATAATTAACTTTTTATTTTGTTTTATAAAAATGTCACAAGCATATGGTTCAATTCTTGACCCGCATAGAAGATGGAAAGAGCCCTTTGGCGTGAAGTGAAATAAGCGGAATATTACTGTTCCAAATAATCCGTCTACTATTGATGCAGATCAAATTCTTACTGTCAATTTCCAGACCTAGGAGCAGATGAAGTGATTGTGCCAGGCTCTGCGCAACTTACTTTCAAAATAGAACTCGAATCAGCAACAGACACAAACAGGACAGTTGTCCAGAATCTGGGACGGGCAATCGTTAAGAAAATTTCTATAAAACTTGAGGGGCAAGAAATATTTTCTTTACACAATGCAGACATATTTTTAACCTATTCTGATCTATGGCTAACCGGGAATGAAAGGGCTGATCTTGCGTTTCAAGGAATAGAAATGAAGAAGCACTAAAACATAGAATAGGCGCCGCAGATACTAAAGACGGCAAAAAGTATGTGGCTGTAAATTTTGCGTATGGAAATCGCTTTTCTATTCCCTTAGATTTTGAGTTGTTAAAAGCGCATGCGCCATACTTTCAAGGAGCATTAAAAGACAGATTGTCATATGAACTAACTTTTAATGAATACAAACGGGTTATCAAATCATCAGACACCGAAGCAAAGTACAGCATTTCTGACATCTCGTTAGAGTTTGACGTTGTTAGCAACCCCAATTTAGCAAGGCTGATTGAGCAACAATATCAGTCAAAATTAGCAATATATTACGAAAGAGTGATTCATCATACAACATATCCCAGAAGCAGGGCAGACACTATATGGAATTTTAGTTTTAGTGCCGCAGCAAGATCGCTTAAAGGTATTTTATTGCTGTGTGAAGATGAAGAACCATTCAAAAGAGGAAGTGAAAAGTTTATTAATCCTAAAATAACGAAAGTACAATGTTCGATTGAGGGTAGCCCCAACCAAATCTACGCTAGCGGCCTTAGACCTTATCAGCATTTTGACGAAATAAGAAAATTGTTTGGGGGTGGGAGGTGTAGAAGTCCAACAGTAGACCTTGTGTCTAAAGATCTACACCTTCACAGTGTTAGGCTCGATGATTATTTAACAACAAATACGGTTTATGGATTGACCTAAGGTCGACAGAGGACAATCAGTTGCATGGAAGTGGGAGAACTGTTAAAGACGGAATAAACATTCAAATTGATAAAGAAAAAGATGGCGATAAACCAGTTAATGTACATTTGTTTTTAATATATGATGCGCAGCTGAATATTCATGAAAACAGATTAAAAGATAACATTACTAAAATATTTTTATTTTAAAAAAGCATGTCTGTTAAGCATTACCCAAAAGTACCTACAGCGCCAGAGTCGCCAAAAGAAGAGATAGTAGAAACCCCCGACATAAAAACCTTTAGATTAACAAACATTACACAAATGCAACAAAAACTAGAGCAGGACCTTTCAAAATACAGCAAAACCAAACGAAGGTATTCTGCTGCCTTTAATGCTGTTACATATGTTAATACTGGAACATCAACTATAAGTGCACTATCAGCAGGGACAAGTGTTGGTCTCTTAGCAACAGGCGTAGGTGCGCCCGCAGCTTTACCTCTAGGCGGTTTGTCTTTAGCTCTTGGCCTGTGTTCATTAGCTGTAAGTGCTGCTGGCAAAAAATTAAAAACTAAACTCCAAAAGCACGCAGCTATGGTTCAACTAATAACAGCTAAACTTAGCTCGTTCAAACTGACAATTAATAAAGCACTAGTTGACTTAAACATCACGGATGAAGAATTTAGGCGTTTACAGGCCGGTTTTGATGACTACAAAAGACAAAAGTTTGATCTTCAAAAAAAGGCGAGGGCAAGTTTTTCTCAACAGCCAGACACCGAGCAGATAAAAAAGGAATGTTTAAAAAAGTAAACGAGACATTAAACTCTGTTCTAAACAGCTCACATTAACAACATCAAAGGGCGTTTATACTTTAGTTTATGAGTCCAAGCACAAAAAGACTGTTGATATTGATTCTGATTAATTTTTTTTTTTAATTTAAATAAATAGTTTGAGTTAGAAAAGAAAGCTCAACATGGATAAGATATATGAAGGACCAGACGAATTGTTTGAAGGAATGCTTAAGGGAGAGCGTTTGTCAAAAGCTTTAAACGATATTGATCTAGAAGTCATTGATCCAACAAACGTACAGGCAAGTGTTGCACATGCTATTTCTCAAGTTCCAGGTAAACTAACAATAGACCCGCCAGTTAAAGTAATGTTAGCTGTTTTAATCGACTATATAACAATAAATGAAGAAAATCTAGAAGTCTGGGTCTCGACTCAACAACAGGTTATTCTTTCTCATAATGACTTAACACCTGGTTGGGCAGACCAACTGCTTACACAGTTTGATGTGGCCGCTGAAGAAGCCAAAATGAGAGGCTCTGGTTGGTCAGAGGGCGAAGTCTTAGAGATCAGATTAAAACAGGCTAAGTATGCACCGATTGTAGGCAAGGCTTACATTCCACTACCTCCAGCATTAGTCGCAAAAAGAGCAGTTCTAAACATAAAGAATTCGGACTGCAAATGTTTTATGTGGTGTGTTCTTGCAAGGCTGCATTACGTCCGCAAAAACGCAGAGAGAGTATCTAACTATGAGCCTTACATCAATGATCTTAACTTTAGTGGAATATCCTTTCCTGTTAGCGTGGATAAAATTGATCAGTTTGAAGAACAAAACAAACCAATAACTGTTAATGTATACACATGGTCTGAGAAAACAAATTTGGTGCCTATTAGAGTGTCTAAAGACAGCCCAACAATAGGCGATCCGGCCAAAAGTCATGTGGACTTACTCCTAATGCCTTCGCCAACAGGGTTGCATTACACATTGATACGCACAATGAGTAGACTAATGCAGCATACTTCAAAAGATGGGCACAAACAAGAATTCTGTAGAAAATGTTTAACAAGAATTCCATCTGCTCCAGCTGCGCTTGAACATATAAAACATTGTAAAAGTTCTGTAGACTGTAATACAGAACTAATTACGCCCCCGCCTGGATCTAAAGTTTAGTGTTAAAAACATTGGAAACGGCACTGAAACACTTGTTTGCAGACTTCGAGTCCTATTGTTCTTATGAGGGCCAACGCCACAGAAACTTCCAAAACTGTCTTAATGAGTAATCATCAGATTTGTTCATATGCCTTCATTATTGTCAGGTCGGATGGTGCCCATTCAAAACCAGAATTATATAGAGGACCTAATGCTGCAGAATACTTCTTAAAACGCATGCAGCAAGTGCGTAACGCCTGTTCTAATAATCTGAATTTATCTGAAATCATAATGACGCCTGAAGACCAACAACAGTATGACTCAGCCACACATTGTTGGATTTGTGGGTCGGCCTTGATTGCCGCCGGTTTAGACCCCTCATCAGACGCAGCGAATCCGACAGTAAGAGACCATGATCACATTAGCGGAAAGTTCAGAGGCGCCGCGCACAACAACTGCAATCTTCAACTAAAGTTTGATCCTAAGACATGGAAGCTGCCCATCTTCTTTCATAACTTGCGAGGTTACGACTCTCATCTTATAATGAAAGCAGTAACCGACGCCTTCAGGGTAACATGCATTGCACAGTCATCAGAAAAGTACATGTGTTTCACTTTAAATAACATGTCTTTTTATGACTCTATGCAGCACATGATGGGATCATTAGAGTCACTGGCTATGTCCTTAAAGTCCTGCCCAATAACAGAAGAATATTTTGACCCAACTCTTGTTAGAAAGGGCGTTTACCCTTATGAGTACATGAACAGTTGGGAAAGGTTTGACGAAATTCGCTTCCGCCTAAAGACGCGTTCTTTTCTAGTCTCAGAGGAAAGGGCATTAGTGATTCTGATTACCAGCATGCTCAGATGCATGGCAGAAGTTAGATTGTAAAACGATGGGAGACTATCATGATTCATACTTGATGGCCGATGTATGTTTGTTGGCGGACGTCTTTGAAAATTACAGAAAGACCTGCATGAAACATTACAGCCTGGATCCCGCGCATTATATTTCTGCGCCTGGGATGAGCTGGGACGCTTTCTTAAAGTTTACTGGAGAAAAGATTGATTTATTGTCTGACCTGCCAATGATTCAGATGATTGAAAACGGATTGCGTGGAGGAATTAGTATGGCGTCGCATCATTACTGTAAAGCAAACAACAAATACTTGGACGACTATGATCCAAGTAAAAGGTCTAACTATCTCATGTATTTAGATGCAAACAATCTGTATGGATGGGCAATGGCGCAATCGCTTCCATTACGCAACTTTAAAATGTACACAGGCGGTTTAGAAACATTCAAGATTTTGTAGAACATTGCATACTTTACTGTGATCGTAAAAGAGGTCTTATTCTAGAAGTTGATTAGAATATCTCATGAACTCCTGACCTACTTATGACTATCCATTAGCAGCCAGCAAAGTTAAAGATGAATCCAAGCGAGCGCCAAACTTGTGCTAACTTGAGGCCACACAACAAACATTATGTCTGTCATTACAGACTTCTACAATTTTATTGAAGAATGGTTTAAGTAACAGCTGTTCATCGTGTTATTGCTTTTGATCAAGAAACGTTCTGAAAAACCTTCATCATGAAGGAACACTGATCTTGGAACTAAATCCACAAGAGGCTTCAGAAAAGACTTTTTCATGCTGATTGAACAACAGCTGTTTCGGAAAAGATATGGAAATCCCCACACGCGTAAAGGATGTTAGATGAGGTCACAGGAGAGAACGAACGCAATAAGCTGACGTCAAACAAATTATCAGACTTTAGAAGATTTCATGATCAGCTTTTTTGGCATATGATGAAAAAAAAGAAAGTCTAATTTAGACAAGCTGTATTGATTGGGTTTACTGTTTTAGAATTATCGCAAAGTTTTGAGTTGAATTTTTTAGGATACTTTTAAGCCCTTGTATCAGGAGTCCAGAGTTACTTTACACAGATACTGGATAGTTTTGTGAATAGATTATCCTACTGAAGATATCTATAAGAATGGAAATAGACGTAGCTCAAGTGCATGTGGGATGGTATGACACATCTGTTTACCCTAAAGATTAGCCTTTGCATTCATCTGTAAATAAGAAGGTTTTAGGAAAGATGAAGGTATGATTATCTGGAGGGGTGATTAAGGGAAGTTTATGGTTTAAGGACGAAAATGTACAGTCTTTCTAGCAGGAGAAAACCATTAGAAAGCAGAAGGGAATATCTCGCAGTGTTGTGCAGTCAAACATATCACATGACAACACAAAGAAGCATTGTTCATAACATACTTTTCATCAGACACCCGCAAAAAACTAGAATTAATCTACATGAGATCAACACAACTGTTTGTAACAAAGAAGTCATTAGATAGAACAAACACAAACCGAGTATTTGTTAATCAGAGTTTTCATAGGCATCGGGCATGGAGAACAGCATAAGTCCATACTTCTTCACCGAAGAGTTTATATTCGGGGGTTCAAATTTTTTCCGGAAAATTTATCTAGAAAAATCAATCATATCAACTTCCAATTCATTCAAATTTTTTTCATGTTTTGCTTGACGTGCTCGAATTTTTTTTTTATTATTTCAGATATTCTTTTTCCCATTTTTGATAGTCAAATTTGGGATTTTGTGTGTATAGTGATTGGTCAGTTGCAGTGTGTCGATGAATCCTGTAATTGTTTCTCCTTTAACAGCAGAATACGTATCATATGATTCGCGCGTTAATTCCTTAATAGCAGACTCGTATCAAATGATTCTCTTATTAATTCCAAGTTTCTTCATTTATATCTTGTTTCGTTGTTTCGTTCTGTGCTTCTTGAGCTTCCATTTTATTAGGGACTCCAATTATATTTAAGTAAATTAAAAATTATTAAGCACTGGAACTGTATCTAGTGGGATTATCTGCGTTTTCTTCAACGATTTTGAGGAGTGGTTGTTTTGTTGTGTCAGTTTCTCGTAAATAATAACGGGCGGATTCATTTTTACAATTTTTTTATTTTCATACGGATCAACACTCCAAACTGGGATCGGTTGCCCTGAGGGAGTGTCCCTTTGCTTCCGTAAATAAAGGTGCCTTACTTTTAAACCAAACGGTAATAGTATTCTGTTGTATGGAGTCTTCGCAACAATTTATTGTTTTTCTTTGATTGCTTGTTCTGGTTTTAGCCTTTAAATGCTTCATTTATTCATGCGCGCAAAATGAGGGCCAGGTCTTTCAAACCCCTTCTGTGATGCGAGAATTGTTCAATCGTCTTGTGATCTGGTAGGAAAAAAAGTCTTTCAAGATAATGTTTGTTAAAGTTTTTCAACTAAAGCCTGTGATTATGAACTCTGGACTTGCCTTGTTAATAGGTAACTCTTGTTTTAACAATAATAGATTCAAAGACCTTAAATTCTTTTCTTCATACGACTTGAATCATGCGAGGTAAAGTTAGCGGGCCTCGTTGGTATATTAGTTGTATGGCAACAGCAAAAGCAGCTCATCTTTGTTGTTATCGGTTCCGATTTTTATAATCTTAAGCTATGTCAATGGATGTGAGTGGCGCTGTGTTACTTAAATTCATTTTCGTTAATCGTATCATGGGGGTAAATATAGAAGGATCCATTTGAAGGGTCTGTGTTCGTCGGTATTTATTGTGTTACAAAGTGTGGTTCTGTATGCGTCTAGGTGCAGGTAGATAAATTTGCCAAATCGCTTGTTTAGTTACATTCTTTGCTGATGTTCACTAAACTCGCTTGTTTGGCTAGCTTTTTTATTGCGTGATTCCCTTCCAAGTTTCCTTTTGAACGAATTATAGCTTTTGTTCATTTTTATTCAGCTAATATTATTGCGCAACAAAATACCACAAGGTCATCCAAAGTCAATAAACGCGATTTCTTTGCATCTTTTGTTTTTCTGATGGTTGATAAAAGTCACTGAATTTTAGGTGGGGCACTGTCTCGATTGGGTTTGCCTGTTACAAGAATTCTATTCTTTTATTGTTGATCAACATCTTTAAATGTGTTAAGCCGCATGTCCCTGTTTTTTCAGTTTTGATTATTAATAAAAATCTAACTGCTCAATTCTCTTGCTTTTCATAGGTGTATTGTGGCAGTTGCTAGTTGTCTAGCTTTGTTATGTCTTTTCCTCTCACCGTCATCCGCTAGTTTATAATGCGTATTTACTTCCGCTAAAGCAAGCGCATTAACCACAGCACGCCTTCCTATTACGAATGACGCCTTTTGTTTTATCACAAAGTTATTTTTTTAATTTTCATATGATCTGTCAGGAATTATCCTTGCTTAATAGAAAATCTTTTGTAGCGAATGAAGCTGCTATACAGCAATCGCTTTGCTGAGTCTTCAAAAGTCTAGCTTGCCATGGATCTGCTGGTTTAATTTTTACAGGCTTTTACCAAGATTGTGTATCCTACCCCACTTAAAAGGGGGGCCTCATATAACGCAGAATGGTATACAGATTGGCAACAGTTTTTCGGCGCTCATTTTTAAAAACAAAATAATCATTATATTTAGTAATAAAAACAGAAACACGATGATTGCTACATTTACAAAGCAGCCTTAATCCGTCTTGACTTACAAATGAAGAAGTTGATGCCCAAGCTGTTATGCCCAAAAGGAGAGGTATTAATCTTTGGCAGCATGCGGAAAAACTCAACCAGTTCCTCGGCAATGACATTCAGCATAGATGATTAACAGATGTGCCACAAGACATTATAAAGTATCTTACAGGTATGAAGCGCATCTAGCATCAAGAATGGTAAAAAGGTTGGCCCCGGTTCTTAGTTTGTTCACTAACTAGTAGGCCGATTTGTTCCCATTGATTATGAAACCAAGATTTTATGTATGATTTAATTGGCAGGATCCAGTTTTAACAAAGTCATTAGTTAGCGTCTCTAGATGTGATTCTGTATTACAGCTTTGGACATTATTATCGCGCTAATCATGGGATTAATTACTTTTAATCATATAGATTTTATTTCTTCAAAAATGACCGATCCAGAAAAATCCAGCTGAATCAGAATAGAAACATTGGATCAGGTGAAAGTGGTCAGTAAAAAACCTCATCCTGGAGTGTTGCAGCCTGGGAAAAATTAGCAGAGTGGTAAAAGCGAACAAAATTAATGTTACAATCACAAAATGAACACACGTGCCCAGGGCCGCAGCAGTGGTTCAATGCGGCTATGAAACGCCTGATCAAGTTGATTCAAGGCCTACAACAAACAGGTGTTGCTACACCGCCAAAGTCTTCATATTTTCTTAAAGCAATTGTCATTTTTGGCGCATGCTGTTGGGTGGTGGTTCTTACGGTTATAAAATATATAACACAAGACAACAAAAACAAAGAGTCCAAAACAATCTCTGCCACTAAATTAGAATCTGAACACAAAAAGCATGCCAGAACCGACCAACAAAAAAAGAACATTTTGAGATCGCATTTTCAAATGCATAATACTTTAAGAATTCATAAATTTTTATCAGTTAACTTGAATAAGACATTGTTTGTTACTTAGAGAGATGACTTATTTTACAATCTTGTAGGTGACCTTAAGTTAAGAACTTGAGGCGACTGATTCAAGAACTTATTAAGAACTTAGTTGTGACTTGAGTAAGAACTTAATTAAGAACTGAGGTGACTTGATTAAAAACTTGACTAAGAATTAGAGGTGACTTAATTAGATTAGAGGTAACTTGATTAAGAACTTAGAACGAACTCTAGATATGCGACTTGAATATGAACCATGGCAACCTGGATGATAACGTATAATAAAAACACAATCCATTGTTACTTCTTTTTGGGAAGAAAACTCCTCTTCTCTTATTCTAAAAGGGTGCTTCCTTTGTGCGATCCCGTCAATTATTGGCTTACAAAATTGCAGAGCTAGGGGCGTCGCATTTGTCGCTTTACTAGTAGGCAACAGCCAACGCAAATCAGCCCGTGTCAAATTACACAAAATTACCTAGCCAGGGCAGCGACGCGTGCCAGTGATCCAAAAATCTAAGTTTAGCCCCCTAATAATATGTAGCTACATCCCGTTGAGTATTTAATTCACCAAGAGCAGCTTTCAATTTTGTTTCATTATCAATCAATGATTTTAATTTTTGTCCTTCTAGTTTTACTCTTTCTTCTTGTTTCACTCTTTGTCTCTTTATCTTTCTCAACTCTTTTCTCTTTTTTCGCTATTTGCTCTTCCAAATGTTCTTTTTTAAATGGAATACTGGCCAAAAAAACTTTCAACAGTTCTTGGCGTTCCCGATGTTGTTGCCTGATCCGTCATTTTGAAACTAACTGCATGTCTCCAAGAACACGAAACTATAAACAGTGTCAATACCTAGAAACAATGTCAACACTAAAAACAATGTCACAGGTCAAAGCAAAAGAAACAATGTCACGCGGGTAGAAATATGTCACAAAACTTGCTTTAGCATATATATTCTTACAGCAGAGCTAAGCTTGTTAACGCTGGCCGCCAAAGACCACTGTGCCTGTTCGCCATGTCATAAAACCCAACCCCTCAAATTAAGTAATAAGGCGCCAGCCTAATGACGGGCCTCTGTATTCCGTGCATAGGCCAACCCCACACTTAACTCATTAAGCTCTCTGGTTTCAGAACTCTGCACAATAGTAGGTGGGTAAGGCCGGCCGAATCATGTTTGTTTGTCTAACAGTTAAAGACTGTAGTTTTATTTTACATGAAAGACAGAGGCGCGTTTAATATATGTATGCATGAAAATGATGTTATTGAAAATGATCAGGAAAAACGCAGGATTAAGCAAAAACTAAAATCTAAAAAGTTTAGTAAATTAGTATTGAAAACGGATAATCCTACACAGTATGTTTGTTTGTAGAGTTTACTAGTTAGAGAACTATAAAATACCAATTCCTGACTCAAACCACCGAAACTGGTTGAGGGTGGTTTGAGTCAGGATTGGTATTTTATAGTTCTCTTCTGGGTATTTTTCTTTTAACTCATTACAATGAGGTCGTGAGCAATTGGCTCATTCTTTCATTCTTTTTATTTCAAAACAATTGTACAAGAACCAAGCAAGCTGACGGGTCATATTAGCATTTTCACATGTCAAAATTTCTGTCGGATACTATTTTTCGAAATAAGGCGGAATTGTTTTGAAAATGCTCGAGAGAGGGAGATTCAGATTCATATGTTTTATTCATTTATAGGCCTGGACCCCTCATGAAGGGGTACATGAACACAATATGTTACAACAGAAATGATAACTACTATATGCAATGTTCCTTATGATAATGATCGAGATAGAGAGAGAGGGAGAGAGATGGACCCGGCTTTCCGGCCAGTTCCTTTCATGATGCAGCTGATTCTGTTAGCTTAGACGCTTTATATAAAAACAAGGAAAATTTTGACCAACTTCTTAAGAGGTTGAAGACATAAACATGCACAATTTGAATAAAGAAGACTGTCTGTAGTAATTATGACAAATAAACATTTCGCGAATGATCTCGAGAGCTGGACAGAAAAGAACAAAATGAACCTCATTTTCTTGAGAATTTTTACACGATGGACAAATCAAATTCTTGTCATTAAAAGATCTGCATCTGTAATGATGGACAGCTAATTCCGAAAAATCAAATCTTAATCTTGTTGTTCTATATTTCAAACGTCTGTCATTACCAAGCTTTCAATAAGATTTAAGATCAAGATGACTGCAAAAATGCCTGTAAATACTAAACCGTTCGCTATTTGAATGTGATAAGACAATTTCTGCCAGCTACAATCTACATATTAATCTCCGGCAGAAAATTCGCATGAAATCAGCGACATTACCAACACTCGGACTTAACCAAACAAAACCAAAACCATATTCAAACAAACAGACCTGTATTTTAGTAACCCAAGTCTTTTTACCTCTGGCATCTAATTCAAACTTCTTGTATGCTTTGTGAGGTATTCTGTCATCAACCATCTGCACTAACTTCAACCAGTAACGAATGCAACTAACACCAGAAACCACATATATTGGGTATTGTTTAGTCTCCCGATAAACGTCATCGGCAGTTCGTCTGTCAACACCCAAGAATTTCTTTGGGGCACATGTATGAACAGATACACAATTTTCGCAGCTCTGTCCAACCCCACAATTCGGAACCATACTGAGCAATTGGCTGTTTATGTATCGAGTAACTTTACAGGTCTCTGCATGCACTGACAAATAAACGAGTAAAGAAAAAAAATCTCAAATATTTGTAAACGTTCATAACGGGCATCAAATCACCATCCTTCACCAGCACTTAAACATCCACCCTTACGAAACACTATGACATTACTTTCAGACAGATCAACTTTTAACTGGAGTATCGTAGCAGCGTGCTATAAATTATTCAATTGTTTGCAGACCAGTAATAGCTTCAGACATCAGAATACCATAATCAACTAGCTAATAAAGGTATAAGTAATTCAAAAGCGTCGAGTGAAAGTAAAGCTCCATGTCTTCAATTGTACATGACTTCAACTGCCAACTCATTTATAAACAAAGAAACAAACAAGGGCTACAAGCATCTCCTTGTTTAACACCGGTTATACAATTTATAAAACATGTCAATTTAGCGTCACATCGAACACGAGCTCTTACTGTTACTTCTAATGCATCTATAAACTTTACCTTTAATGCCATTCTTTTTTCATTAGGATTGGCCAAAGAAGATTTCGACTGACTGAGTCAAAGGCCTTTTCAAAGTCAATGAATGCGACACAAAATGTATGATTATATGAGAACTGTTTCTGCACACGCGCTAGCAAAGTAAACATATGGTCCACGAGAGAGAGAGAGAGAGAGAGAGAGAGAGAGAGAAGAGAGAGAGAGAGAGAGAGAGAGAGAGAGAGAGAACAACGCATTGATAATGATCGAGAGAGAAAACGGGAGTTTGATACATAGACGGAAACACAGAGAGAGAAAGGGGGTGTGGGAGGGACGAAATGGAGCATGGTTTATTCAGTATAGTCTATGGCCCCTTCTGGAGGGAAGCTCCATATACAATGACACACAATCAACGAAGACGTATGATATTGATCAATATCTTTTAACTCTAAAATGCCATATGAATATGATTCAATAATAACATTCATGTCCTTTAAATGTAATACATGGCACGCATGAGCGCGTGCGCGCACGTGCACACACACACACACACACACACACACACGTGCGCGCGCGCGCACGCAGCGTTTCAGTTTCATCAAGGAGGGTCACTGCGTGCGGACTAGTCCATATACGCTATACACATCTGCTAAGTTTTGAGATCACACTATGCATGTTTTTAAGCTGATGTATAAATTACTTAACAACTATGAGAGAATTGAAGAAGAGGATGTCGTGGCTACGACACGTCAGATGTTTGACCGACGCATTAGACCAACACGCTGGTCAGACCTTGAGTGCCTGCCTGACATTGGTTGTCCCTTTTTTTTTTCTCACGCACGCACACTAACACATGTGCGCGCGCAGCGTGCACACACACACACACACACACGCGCGCGCACGCACACACACCCCCACACACACACCCCCACACCCCCCCCCACACACACACACACACACGCATTCATTAATTCATTCATTAACTCATTCACTGTCCAACATAAAGAGACGGACTCGTGATATTAGTTGTGATCCCACAAACGCAAGATGAAGGGTAGCTGACCGAGGGCAACACGGAGAGAGTAAAGCATATGATACTCATGCACAAAGTAGGTTACGCGATGACTGTCGACGGATTCTACTTTTCACGAAGAAAGAAACCAGAAACTACTAATGCACGGGGCACTGCGTATGACCTACGGCACAAGGCGTTCAGATCGTCCTTTGCCATGTCACTTTTTGACTATGTAAAAATCTTCTCTAAAGTGGAAAACTTGGCCTCTTTTGAAATTCGTTATCAGCGCAGTCAATTGATAGGTCAGGATGAGGACTAAAACCAACCAACCAACAAACCAACCAACCTGCTTTGAAGAGAGATGCTCCTGATATTGTTTACCAACTGAACCATTATTCATTTCAGAGAAATTATCCTCATCAGTCTCTCTAATATCGCATGTGTGCGGAAAAAGGTGAGAGAAGGAGGGCAAGTGTGTGTGTGTGTGTGTGTGTGTGTGTGTTGTGTGTGTGTGTGTGTGTGTGTGTGTGCACGTGGTTGCGTGCGTGCGTGCGTGCGTGTGCTCGCGCTTGTGTGTGTGTGTGTGTGTGTGTGTGTGTGAGGGGGAGGAGAAATTAAGAAGGAGGGAGGGGGGGAGAAGATGAAGGACAGGTACGAAAGTCATGGAAGTTGGGAGCCGGGGATGGGTAGGTGGGGGGAGGAGAGGGTTGGCGAGGGGAGCTAAGGGGAGGTAATTTCTGTTGCTGTCGGAGACTGCCCTTAGAGAACGTAAAAACACCGATTCTGGCTCAACCGGTCACAACCAGTTTCGACCGGTTGACTCCAGAATCGGTGTTTTTACGTTCTCTGACAAGTAAGACTTCAATAACCAAAAAATAACGATTTTTTACAAACAAACATACTGTGTAGGGTTATCCGTTTTCAATACTAATTTACTAAACTTTTTTGTTTGTTTTCAATAGCATTATTTTCGCGCAAACATTTATCAAATGAGTCTCTATCTTTCATATGAAATAAAACTACAATCTTTAAAAACTTTGCATAACAGACAGACAGACACGAGGGCAGCGGCGATGTTTATAGAGACCCGTCATTAGGGCTGAAACCTAATCACTTAATTTATGCTCTGCTAGGGTCTTACACCTTGGCAGGCGGGCGCTTTCCGGCAGTCACGCAACCTACAGTGCTACGCCCACCATAATTAACCAGAAACAACACTGGCTTGTGTTTCTGGTTAATTATGGTGGGCGTAGCACTCGGACAATCACGCTATTTTTACTGCAGCACAACTAAACAATTCTACATACCTTATTCTCCTCAAATCCATTGGGCATGCGCGTTAGCGAGGTAAAACCAGCCTTTGTTTCACAGTTTGTGACAGTCTTGTGCAAGCCTGAGCTGAACGCTGTTGTGATCTATGGCTAAGTGTGATGATGATGTAGACAAAGCATTATTGCAGCTAAAAAAAAGAACTACATATTGATGATGAAGAATGTATGTCTTTTGAAGAAGAAGAACTTTGTATGTGTCTTGAACCAACTGATTTTCAACACTTTGTTATATGAAAGTTTTTCCAACAGACGCCTACAAGTGGACCAAAGTTTAAGTAAGTGTTCTTTTCCTGCACTTTTCTAGAATAGTCTAGAAATAGGAAGTGAGAATTTTTTAAGCTGCTCTTGAGGAACCCATTAGAATAAGAGAAGAGGAGTTGTCTCCCCAAGGAAAAAGAATGTAACAATGGATTGTGTTTTTATTTTACGTTTTATCAAGTCGCCATAGGTTCTTATTCAAGTCGCTATTAAGTCGTTCTAAGTTCTTAATCAAGTAACCTCTAAGTTCTTAATTAAGTCACCTCAAGTTCTTAGTTAAGTTTTTAATCAAGTCACCACAAGTTCTTTAATTAAGTTCTTAATCAAGTCACCTTAAGTCGCCTCAAGTTCTTAATAAAGTTTTTAATTAAGTTACCCCAAGTTCTTAATCAAGTTCTTACTCAAGTCACCCCAAGTAACTTCTAAGTTCTTAACTTAAGTCATCCCAAGTTTATAACTAAGTTATCCCCTAAGTTCTACTAAGTTCTTATTCAAGTTAACTTATAATTATTTATTAAGTTCTTAACGTATTATTCCATTTTAAATGGATCAAAATGATCTTTTGTTGTTGGCGGGTCTGGCATACTTTTGCGTTCGGATTTTGTATTTAGTGGCAGAGATTGTTTGGACTGCTTTGGTTTTTGGTGTCTTTGTTTATATATTTTATAACCGTAATAACCACCCCCAGCAGCAGCAATGCCGCCAAAAATGACAATTGTTTTAAGAAAATTCTGCGAAGACTTTGGTGGTGTAGGCAACCCTGGCGTTGCTGTAGGATCAACTTGTTCTGGTGTTTTTATAGCCAGCATTGAAACAACTGGCTGCGGCTCTGGCACTTTTTCATTCTGTGATTGTAACATTAATTTTGTTCGCTTGTTCCACTCTGCTAATTTTTTCCCTGCTGCAACACGTCCAGGATGAGGTTTTTTACTGACCACTTTCACCTGATTCAATGTTTTCTGATTCTGATTCTGCTGATTTTCTGGATCGGTCATTTTGAAGGGAAATAAAATCTATATGATTAAAAGTAATTAATCCCATGATTAGCGGCGACAATAATGTTCCAAATCTGTTATACAGATCACATCCTAGAGACTCTAATGACTTTGTTAAAACTGGATCCTGCGTTAAATCATACATAAAATCTTGTTCAGAATCAATGGGAACAAATCGGCCTACTAGTTTAGTGAACAAACTAAGAACCGTTTGTCCGACACTTTTTACCATTCTTGATCCTAGTTGCGCTTCATACCTGTTATGATACTTTACAATGTCTTGTGGCGACATCTGTTGAATCTGTTCTATGCTGAATTCATTTCCGAGGAACTGTTTTGTTTTTCCACATACTGCCAAAGAATACAACCTCTCCTTTTGGGGCATAACAGCTTGGTCATCAACTTCTTCATTTGTAAGTCCAAGACGGATTAGGCCGCTCTGTAGCTGTAGCAGATCATCGGTGTTCATGTTTTTTATTAATTATAATTATTTTATTTTTAAAAATGAGCACCGAAAAAACTGTTACCAACCTTGTATACCATTCTGCTGTTATTGGAGGCCTAAGTGTAGGATACACAATGCTTGGTAAAAGCCTGTTAAAAATAAAACCGGCTGATCTTGGCAAACTAGACTTTGAGGATTCAGCAAAGCTGATTGCTATTATAGCAGCTTCATTCGCTACGAAAGATTTTCTAGTTAAGCAAGGAATAATTCCTGACAGTATCAATATGTAAAATTAAAAAAATACATTTATAAAAATGGCTTCATTAGTAATGATGATAGGCGGCGCTGTGGTTAATGCGCTTGCTTTTAGCGGAAGTAATTATGCATTTAGTAAACTGCGGGATGACGGCGAGCGAAAAAGACATAACAAAGCTATGGAGAAACTAGCCGCAGCACAAGACGCCTATGAAAAGCAGAGAATTGAGCAGTTAGATTTTATTAATAACAAACTGAAAAAAACAGGGACATGCGGCTTACACATTTAAAGATGTTGATCAAGCAATAAAAGAATATTATCTTGTAACAGGCAAACCAATCGAGACATTGCCCCCACCAAAATTCAGTGACTTTTATCAACCATCAGAAAAACAAAAGATGCAAGAAATCGTGTTTATTGTCTTTGGCATGACCGTTGTGTATTTTGTTGCGCATAATATTGGCTGAATAAAAATGAACAAAATCTATTATTCGCCAAAAGGATATTGGAAGGGAATCACGGCAATTAAAAAGCTAAGCCAAGCAGCGGGAGTTAGTGAACAAACAGCAAAAGAATGGCTATCTAAACAAGCGATTTGGCAAATTTATTTACCTGCGCCTAGACGAATACAGAGACCACACTTTGTGAACACAATACCGAACGACACCCATCAAATGGACCTTCTATATTTACCCCATGATACGATTAGACGAAAAAGATTTAAGTACGCACTCACAGTCATTGACATAGCTTCAAGATATAAAGATGCGGAACCATTAACACAAAAGAGTGCTTCTGCTGTTGCTGTTGCCATACAGCTAATATATCAACGAGGCCCGCTAACTTATCCTCGCATGATTCAAGTCGATGATGGAAAAGAATTTAAAGGCCGAGTGAATCAATTATTGTTAAAACATAGAGTTGCCATTAGAAGAGGCATTCCAGGAGTTCACAGATCACAGGCTTTAGTTGAAAACTTTAACAAACAGTTATCTGAAAGACTTTTTTCCTACCAGTATCACAGAGAGCTGATTGACAATTCTCGCAACACAGAATGGGTTAGAAGACTGCCCTCAGTTTTGCGTGCAATGAATAATGAAGAATTTAAAGGGCTAAAACCAGTACAAGCAATCAAAAAACAAACAATAAATGTTGCTGAAGGAGACTCCAGTTCATCTGGCAAACTATTACCGTTTGGTTTAAAAGTAAGGTACCTTTATTTACCGGGGAAGCAGAAGGTGACACTCGCATCAGGGCAACCGATCCAGTTTGGAGTGTTGATCCGTATGAAATAAAAAGAATTGTAAAAATGAATCCGCCCGTGTATTATTTACGAGAAACTGACACAACAAAACAGCCAGCTCCTCAAAGATCTTTTGTGAAGGAAGAACTGCAGATAATCCCACCAGATACAGTTCCAGTTGCTTAATTAATTTTTAATTTACATAAATATATTTGAGTCTAAAATGGAAGCTCAGAAGGAAGCACAGAACGAAACAAGAATGATAAAGGAAGAGACCGTGGAATTGATACGGGAATCATATGCTATGAGTTCTATTATTAAGGAAACATTTACGTGGATTCATCGGCACATGCTAAAACATCCAGATCACCTACAGCCCAAAATCCCAGATTTTGATTATCAAACATGGGAAAAGAATATCTTGAAATAATTAAAAAATTCGAGCACATCAAGCAAACATGAAAAATAATTTGGTTGAATTGGATAATCATATGATTGAGCTTTTAACAAAATTTGAGGAAAAATATGACATAAATGGGTTTATAACAAAACTTGAGGAAGATATGTAATTATGCCGTTCTCCAGTGCCCAATTGCATATGAAAACTCTGGATTAACAAATACTCGTTTTGTGTTTGTTCTATCTAATGACTTCTTTGTTACAACAGTTGTGTTGATCTCATGTAGAATAGATCGTAGTTTTACGTTGTCATGATGAAAAGTATGTTTATTGAACAATGCTTCTTTGTAGTTGTCATGTGATATGTTTGACTGCACAACACTGCGAGATA
The DNA here is from genome assembly GCA_018398815.1 of Conus ventricosus. Classification (NCBI taxonomy): domain Eukaryota; kingdom Metazoa; phylum Mollusca; class Gastropoda; order Neogastropoda; family Conidae; genus Conus; species Conus ventricosus. Next base: position 46,198,431 of record CM031603.1, on the reverse strand, counting down.
TTCCTTTTGCTTTCTTAATGGTTTTCTCCTGGCTCGAAAGACTGTACATTTTAGACCTTAAACCAACAAACTCCTTAATCACCCCTCCAGATAATTCGTCCTTCATCTTTCCTAAAACCTTCTTGTTAACGGTTGAATGCAAAGGCGAATCTTTAGGATAATCAGATGTGTCGTACCATCCCGCATGCCCTTTAGCTACTTCCATTTCCATGTCTTTATAGATGTCTTCAGTAGGGATATCTATAACAAAACTATCTGTATCTGTGTAAAGTACTCTGGACTCTGGATACGAGGGTTTAAAGTAGTCATAAAGAAATTCTAACATCAAAAGCTTTGATAATTCTAAAACAGTAAACCCAATAAAAACAGGTTTGTCTAATTTAACTTTCTTTTTTTTCATCATTATGCCAAAAAGCTAATCATGAAATCTTCTAAAGTCCTGATAATTTGGTTTTGAAGTCAGCTTAATTGCTTCGTTCTCTCTGGTGACCAATCTAACATCTTTACGCTTGTGTGGATTCTCCATAGTCTTTCCGAAACAGCTGTTGTTCATCAGCTTGAAAAAGTCTTTTTCTGAAGCATCTGTGGATTTAGTTCTGAGATCAGTGTTCTTCATGATGTATGGTTTCATGAACTGTTCTTGATGAAAAGCAATTACACGATGAACTGCTGTCAACTTTAAACCATGCCTTAAATAAAATTGCAGAAGTCTGTAATGACAGACATAATTTTTTTTGCCGTGAAGATTAGGCACAAGTTTAGGCGGTTCTGTTTTTGCCATCTTTAGACTTTCTGCTGCTAACGGATAGTCATTATGCAGGTCATGGAGTTCCCGAGGATATTCTAAGTCAAATTCTAGAATGAAACCACGCTGTTGATCTGGCGTCAAACTGCTCAACCACTTTAATGCCTTTTGAATATTTTTCGGATTGTCTTCTGTGTGCATTTTAAAGTTGCGTAATGGAAGTGATTGCGCCATTGCCCATCCATACAGATTGTTTGCATCTAAATACATGAGATAGTTAGACCTTTTACTTGGATCATAGTCGTCCAAGTATTTGTTGTTTGCTTTACAGTAATGATGCGACGCCATACTAATTCCTCCCCGCAATCCGTTTTCATCATCTGAATCATTGGTAAATCAGACAATAAATCAATCTGTACTCCAGTAAACTTTAAGAAAGCGTCCAAGCTCATCCCGGGCGCAGAAATATAATGCGCGGGATCCAGGCTATAATGTTTCATGCAGGTCTTTTCTGTAATTTTCAAAAATGTCCGCCAACAAACATACATCAGCCATCAAGTATGCATCATGATAGTCTCCCATCGTTTTACAGTCTAATTTCTGCCATGCATCTTGAGCATGCTGGTAATCAGAATCACTGATGTCCTTTCCTCTAAGACTAGAAAAGAACGCGCCTTCAGGAGGAAGTGTATCTTCGTCAAACCTTTCCCAACTGTTCATGTACTCATAAGGGTAAACGCCCTTTCTAACAAGAGTTGGGTCAAAATATTCTTCCGTTATTGGGCAGGACTTTAAGGACATAGCCAGTGACTCTAATGATCCCATCATGTGTTGCATAGAGTCATAAAAAGACATGTTATTTAAGTGAAACACATGTACTTTTCTGATGACTGTGCAATGCATGCTACCCTGAATTCGCTGGTTACTGCTTTCATTATAAGATGAGAGTCGTAACCTCGCAAGTTATGAAAGAAGATGGCAGCTTCCATGTTTTTGGTTCAAACTTTAGTTGAAGATTGCATTTACTGTGCGCTGCTCCTCTAAACTTTCCGCTAATGTGATCATGGTCTCTTACTGTCGGATTCGCTGCGTCTGATGAGAGGCCTAAACCACAAATCCAACAATGTGTGGCTGAGACATACTGTTGTTGGTCTTCAGGCGTCATTATGATTTCAGATAAGTTTAGATTATTAGAACAGGCGTTACGCACTTGCTGCATGCGTTCTAAGAAGTATTCGCAGCATTAGTCCTCTATATAATTCTGGTTTGAATGGGTGCCATCCGACCTGACAATAACAAAAGCAAATGAGCAAATCTGATGATTACTCACAAAGGCTGTTTTAGGAAGTTTTTGTGGGGTTGGCCCCTCATAAGGAACAATAAGCGACTCGAAGTCTGCGTAAACAACATATGGACTAGTTTGCAGTCGTTTCCAGTTATTAAAACTAACTTTTGATCCAGGTGGGGGTGTAATTAGTTCTGTATTACAGTCTACAGAACTTTTACAATGTTTTATATGTTCGCTTGCGGCTTGAGCAGATGGAATTCTTGTTAAACATTTTCTACAGAATTCTTGTTTATGCCCAATTTTTGAAGTATACGCCAATAATCTACTCATTGTTCGTATCAATGTGTAATGCGGTAGCCCCGCTGGTGAAAGCATCAGTAGTAAGTCAACATGATTTTGTCTGGCTCGCCAATCGTTGGACTGTTCTTGGACACTTAATCGTTGTAGATTTGTTTCCTCATCCCATGTGTAGACATTAACAGTTATTGGGTTGTTTTGTTCTTCAAACTGATCAATTTGTCCACGCTAACAGGAAAGGATATTCCACTAAAGTTAAGATCATTGATGTAAGGGTGATAGTTAGACACTCTCTCTGCGTTTTTGCGGACGTAATGCAGCCTAGCAAGAACACACCACATAAAACATTTGTTGTCTGTATTCTTTATGTTTAAAACTGCTTTTTTTGCAACTAATGCTGGAGTAGTGGAATGTAAGCCTTACCAACAATCGGCGCATACTTAGCCTGTTTAATCTAATCTCTAAGACTTCGCCCTCTGACCAACCAGAGCCTCTCATTTTGGCTTCTTCAGCGGCCACATCAAACTGTGTAAGCAGTTCGTCTGCCAACCGGGTTAAGTCATTATGAGAAAGAATAGTCTTTTTGTTTAGTTGAGACCCAGACTTCTAGATTTTCTTCATTTATTGTTACATAGTCGATTAAAACAGCTAACTTACTTTAACTGGCGGGTCTATTGTTAGTTTACCTGGAACTTGAGAAATAGCATGCACAACGCTTGCCTGTACGTTTGTTGGATCAATGACTTCTAGATCAATATCGTTTAAAGCTTTTGACAAACGCCTCCCTTAAGCATTCCTTCAAACAATTCGTCTTGTCCTTCATATATCTCAGCCATGTTGAGTTTCCTTTTCTAACTCAAACTATTTATTTAAATTTAAAAAAAAAATTAATCAGAATCAATATCAACAGTCTTTTTGTGCTTGGACTCATAAACTAAAGTATAAACGCCCTTTGATTTGTTAATGTGAGCTGTTTAGAACAGAGTTTAATGTCTCGTTTACTTTTTTTAAACATTCCTTTTTTATCTGCTCGGTGTCTGGGTGTTGAGAAAAACTTGCCCTTGCCTTTTTTTGAAGATCAAACTTTTGTCTTTTATAGTCATCAAAATCAGCCTGTAAACGACTAAATTCTTCATCCGTGATGTTTGAGTCAACTAGTGCTTTATTTATTGTCAGTTTGAACGAACTAAGTTTAGCTGTTATTAGTTGAACCATAGCTGTGTGCTTTTGGAGTTTAGTTTTTAATTTTTTGCCAGCAGCACTTACAGCTAATGAACACAGGCCAAGAGCTAAAGACAAACCACCTAGAGGTAAAGCTGCGGGCGCACCAACACCTGTTGCTAAGAGACCAACACTTGTCCCTGCTGATAGGGCACTAACAGTCGATGCTCCAGTATTAACATATGTAACAGCATTAAAGGCAGCAGAATACCTTCGTTTGGTTTTGCTGTATTTTGAAAGGTCCTGCTCTAGTTTTTGTTGGGATTTGCGTAATGTTTGTTAATCTGAAGGCTTTTATGTTAGGGGTTTCTACTATCCCTTCGTTTGGTAACTCTGGCGCTGTAGGCGCATTTGGATAAACCTTAACAGACATGCTTTTTTAAAATAAAAAATAATTTAGTATTGTATATCTTTTAATCTGTTATCTTGAATATTTAGCTGCGCATCATATATTAAAAACAAATGTACATTGACTGGTTTATCGCCATCTTTTTCTTTATCAATTTGAATGTTTATTCCGTCTTTAACAGTTTCTCCCACTTCCATGCAACTGATTATCCTCTGTCGATCTTAGGTCAATCCATAAACCGTATTTTGTTGTTAAATAATCATCAAGTCTTACACTGTGAAGGTGTAGATCTTTAGACACAAGGTCTACTGTTGGATTTCTACACCTCCCACCCCCAAACAATTTTCTTATTTCGTCTAAATGATGATAAGGTTTAAGCCCGCTAGCGTAGATTTGGTTAGGACTACCCTCAATCGAACATTGTACTTTCGTTATTTAGGATTAATAAACTTTTTCACTTCCTCTTTTGAATGTTCTTCATCTTCACACAGCAATAAAATACCTTTAAGTGATCTTGCTGCGGCACTAAAACTAAAATTCCATATAGCGTCATTCTTGCTTCTGGGATATGTTGTATGATGAATCACTCTTTCGTAATATATTGCTAATTTTGACTGATATTGTTGCTCAATCAGCCCTTTCTAAATTAGGGTTGCTAACAACGTCAAACTCTAACGAGATGTCAGAAATGCTGTACTTTGCTTCGGTGTCTGATGATTTGATAACACGTTTGTATTCATTAAAGTTAGTTCATATGACAATCTGTCTTTAATGCTCCTTGAAAGTATGGCGCATGCGCTTTTAACAACTCAAATCTAAGGAATAGAAAAGCGATTTCCATACGCAAAATTTACAGCTACATACTTTTTGCCGTCTTTAGTATCTGCGCGCCTATTCTATGTTTTAGTGCTTCTTCATTTTCGATTCCTTGAAACGCAAAGTCAGCCCTTTCATTCCCGGTTAGCCATAGATCAGAATAGGTTAAAAATATGTCTGCATTGTGTAAAGAAAATATTTCTTGCCCTCAAGTTTTATAGAATTTTCTTAACGATTGCCGTCCTAGATTCTGGACAACTGTCCTGTTTGGGTCTGTTGCTGATTCGAGTTCTATTTTGAAAGTAAGTTGCGCAAGCCTGGGACAATCACTTCATCTGCTCCTAGGTCTGGAAATTTGACAGTAAGAATTTGATCTGCATCAACAGTAGACGGTTATTTGGAACAGTAATATTCCTTATTTCCCTTCACGCCAAAGGGCTCTTTCAGTCTTCTATGCGGTCAAGAATTGAACCATATGATTGTGACATTTTTTATAAAACAAAATAAAAAGTTAATTATTTAAAACATGGCAGGAATGAAGGTGAAGAAGATTATGAATGTTTTTGATCCTGGAGACGACATGAGTGAAATGACTCCTTTAATACAGCATCGCTCAGCGCCCTCATTGCGGCGTGAATTAACAGAAAGTAGGGCCAGATCATTTTACCAAAGTTTAGGTCAAGAACCTCCCGAATTTATAGACCCAAATGATTTTGAAGAAAAGATGATGGCCATTTGTATTTGAAAATCGATCAGGAGAATCTGTTCGGCTTACAACTAAACCAGACCCTCAAAGTTTTTAGCCAAGAGTACAATTAACAAAGACTCAGTGTGAAAGATCAAAATCGCCTTGTCTGTTAGACCGAAATTAAGGGCGGAGGCAGTTTCTAAACTTCAAAACACACTACAAGATCTCCCAAAAGATAGCCAAATACAAAACATGGAACTTAAAAGTTTTAAGTCAGACAGCAGACAAAATAAAGATGCAGAAACCAGTTTATCAGAAGAAACAGCATTAAAAACTATCCACGATCCGCCCTACAGACACGGATCTCCTACCCACGCGAGAATTATTAGCCCTTGATCGTACTTTAAAAACAACCACCAGAGGTGAATTATTAGCCCTTGATCGTACTTTAACAACCACCAGAGTGAATATAGCCCTTATCGAACTTTAAGAACCACCAAGTGAACTTATTAGCCCTGACGTACTTTAACAACCACCAGAGTGAAATTATTAGCCTGAGATCGTACTTTTAAACAACCACCAGAGTGAATTATAGCCCATGACGACTTTAACAACCACCAGAGGAATTATTAGCCCTTGATCGTACTTTAACACCAGAGTGAATTAATACCCATGATCGTACTTAACAACCACCTAGAGGAATTATTAACCCTTATCGTACTTATAACAACCACCAGAGGTGAATTATTAGCCCTTGATCGTACTTTAACAAACCACCATAGTGAATTATTAGCCCTTGATCGTACTTTAACAACCACCAGAGTGAATTATTAGCCCTTGACGTACTTTAACACACCAGAGGTGAATTATTAGCCCTTGATCGTACTTTAACAACCACCAGAGTGAATTATAGCCCTGATCGTACTTTAACAACCACCAGAGGTGAATTATTAGCCCTTGATCGTACTTTAACAACCACCAGAGGTGAATTATAGCCCTTGATCGTACTTTAACAACCACCAGAGTGAATTATTAGCCCTTGATCGTTACTTTATTTACAACCACCAGAGTAATTATTAGCCCTTACGTAAACTTATAAACCACCAAGGTAATTATTAGCCCTTGATCGTACTTTAAAGAAACACCAAAGTTAATTATTAGGACCCATTGATCGTACTTTTAAACAACCACCGAAGTAATTATTAGCCCTTGATCGTACTTAAACAAACCAAGTGAATTATTAGCCCTTGATCGTACTTTAAAATACCACCAAGGGAATTATTAGCCCTTGATCGTACTTAAACAAACCACCAGAGGTAATTATTAGCCTTATCGTACATTTAATACAACCACCAAGGTGAATTATTAGCCCTTGATCGTACTTAACAACCACCAAGTGAATTATTTAGCCCTTGATCGTAACTTTAAACAACCACCAAGGTGAATTATAGCCCTTGATCGTACTTTAACAACCACCAGAGGTGAATTATTAGCCCTTGATCGTACTTTAACAACCACCAAGGTGAATTATTACCCTTGATCGTACTTTAACAACCACCAAGTGAATTATTAGCCCTTGATCGTACTTAAACAACCACCAGAGGTGAATTATTAGCCCTGATCGTACTTTAACAACCACCAGAGGTGAATTATTAGCCCTTGATCGTACTTTAACAACCACCAGAGGTGAATTATTAGCCCTTGATCGTACTTTAACAACCATAGAGGTGAATTATTAGCCCTTGATCGTACTTTAAACAACCACCAGAGGGAATTATTAGCCCCTTTAAACGTACTTTAACAACCACCAGAGTGAAAAATTAGCCCTTGATCGTACTTTAACAACCACCAGAGGTGAATTATTAGCCCTTGATCGTACTTTAACAACCACCAAGGTGAATTATTAGCCCTTGATCGTACTTAAAAAACCACCAGAGGTGAATTATTAGCCCTTGTCGTACTTTAACAACCACCAGAGGTGAATTATTAGCCCTTTGAATCGTACTTTAACAACCACCAAGGTGAATTATTAGCCCTTGATCGTACTTTAACAACCACCAGAGGTGAATTATTAGCCCTTGATCGTACTTTAAAACCACCAGAGGTGAATTATTAGCCCTTGATCGTACTTTAACAACCACCAGAGGTGAATTATTAGCCCTTGATCGTACTTTAAAAAAACCACCAGAGGTGAATTATTAGCCCTTGATCGTACTTTAAAAAACCACCAGAGGTGATTATTTGCCCTTGATCGTACTTTAAACAACCACCAGAGGTGAATTATTAGCCCTTGATCGTACTTTAACAACCACCAGGTGAATTTTAGCCTTGATCGTACTTTAAACAACCACCAGAGGTGAATTATTAGCCCTTGATCGTACTTTAAAACCACCAGAGTGAATTATTAGCCCTTGATCGTACTTTAACAACCACCAGAGGTGAATTATTAGCCCTTGATCGTACTTTAACAACCACCAAGGTGAATTATTAGCCCTTGATCGTACTTTAACAAACCCCCAGAGGTGAATTATTAGCCCTTGATCGTAAATTTAACAACCACCAAGGTGAATTATTAGCCCTTGATCGTACTTTAAAAAACCACCAGAGGTGAATTATTAGCCCTTGATCGTACTTTAACAAACCCCCAGAGGTGATTATTAGCCCTTGATCGGACTTTAACAACCACCAAGGTGAATTATTAGCCCTTGATCGTACTTTAAAAAACCCCAGAGGTGAATTATTAGCCCTTGATCGGGACTTTAAGAACCCCCAAGGTTTAATTATTAGCCCTTGATCGTACTTTAACAACCACCAGAGGGGAATTATTAGCCCTTGATCGTACTTTAAGAACCACCAGAGGTGAATTATTAGCCCTTGATCGTACTTTAAGAAACCACCAGAGGTGAATTATTAGCCCTTTATCGTACTTTAAGAACCACCAGAGGTGAATTAAATTAGCCCTTGATCGGGACTTTAAGAACCACCAGAGGTGAATTATTAGCCCTTGATCGTACTTTAAACAACCACCAGAGGTGATTATAGCCCTTGATCGTACTTTTAAAAACCACCAGAGGTGAATTATTAGCCCTTATCGTACTTTAAGAACCACCAAGGGGAATTATTAGCCCTTATCGTACTTTAAGAACCACCAGAGGTGAATTATTACCCTTGATCGTACTTTAAGAACCACCAGAGGTGAATTATAGCCCTTGATCGTACTTTAAGAACCACCAGAGGTGAATTATTAGCCCTTGATCGTACTTTAACAACCACCAAGGTGAATTATTAGCCCTTGATCGTGCTTTTAAAACCACCAGGGGTGAATTATTAGCCTTGACGTGCTTTAACAACCACCAGAGGGGAATTATTTGCCCTTGAAACGTGCTTTAAAAAAACCACCAGAGGTGAATTATTAGCCCTTGATCGTGCTTTAACAACCACCAGAGGTGAAATTATTAGCCCTGATCGGACTTTAACAACCACCAAGGTGAATTATTTGCCCTTGATCGTGCTTTAAACACCACGAGTGAATTTTTTAGCCCTTGATCGTACTTTAAAAAAACCACCAGAGGTGAATTAAATTTCCCTTGATCGTGCTTTAACAACCACCAAGGTGAATTATTAGCCCTTTATCGTACTTAAGAACCACCAGAGTGAATTATTAGCCCTTGATCGTACTTTAACAACCACCAGAGGTGAATTATTAGCCCTTGATCGTACTTTAACAACCACCAGAGGGGAATTATTAGCCCTTTATCGTACTTTAACAACCACCAAGGTGAATTTTTAGCCCTTGATCGTACTTTAAAAAACCACCAGAAAGGGGAATTATTAGCCCTTGATCGTACTTTAACAACCACCAGAGTGAATTATTAGCCCTTGATCGTACTTTTAACAACCACCCAAGGTGAATTATTAGCCCTTGATCGTACTTTAACAACCACCAGGTGAATTATTAGCCCTTTAACGTACTTTAAGAACCACCAGAGGTGAATTATTAGCCCTTGATCGTACTTTAAAACCTTAGAGGTGAATCAATAAACAATTTAGCAAAACTGAGTGAACTAGATAAGGATATTGAAAAAACCAAGAAGAAAAACCGCGAGGCTGAGACGCCAACTTTAGGACGTGGTTAAAGAATAAATAACCCAAGTAACAAAGATCTTAAACACAAAATCAGCCAGACAGAATGTTTCTTCTAACCGAGAACAATTACGAACTCAAATGAGCAGAATAAGAGAAAATATCGAAAGAATTTTATATGAAGACAAAAACACCACAGAACAAATACAACACTGTTTAGAGAGCAAGATCACAATTGCAAGCGTTATAACGGCCCTTAGGTTTGCAATAAGTACACTGGTGATGGCTAAATTTCAGGGGGCGGTGGCCCGGGTCATTGCCTTTCCCCCGCCACACCTCCAACGCCGCCTGATAAATCATGGTAAAAAAACAGCTTGATCAACTGCGGGTTTAAAAAAAAATAGCCAGTAAAGCATAGACTCTTAACGGGTAATTAGGGGGTGTTGTTAGCTGGCTTTTGTCTACTGCAAGCAAAGTAGTTGGCTTTATGGCCGAGCACCTTATGGGCCTTAGTTCTCTAATAGTTGGTTAATATAGTAAAATAAAGACCAAGTAATCCGAGCCAGTTTTAATCCAAGAACAAGCGCGTCCTTTTCATATATGGTCTTATTTTTTCGAGGTCTTCAACGGTCTTCGGCTTTGGGCACAGGTTGATGACTTATTTTTGGGGGGTCATCTTTTGTTTTCTGCTTGCAATATTACGGCTCAGAATTTTTTTTCGGTTTTTTTTCGACTTTCTTTCAGGCCTGCCACAAGGATTTCATTATGTAGTTTATTATTGTACCTATCTGGAGTCTGAGTCAGAAGGCAGCATGTATAAACCATGGGCCCAAAAGCAAGGGCTACTTTCGATTTGCAAATTGTAAACATTTTGGTACCTTTTAATACTTGAAGGCAAATCAAATGTAGAATTAATGGCGTCCTCTAAATTTTAAGATTTTTTTTGGGGGGCATCAAAAATAGAAGGGTCAGTTTGCTCGATCTTTTTTGCGCTTGCGAGCCTAGCAAACACCAAACGTAAGTACAACGAGTGTTTATTCGTTCTTTTCCTGCTTTGTTGGCCCTTAGAAGTGTCTAGATAAATGTTGTCCATGGTTTTATGCTCTTGCTCTTGGACCCGAGGTGAACAGTTGTGCCTTAGAGAAGATGTGAAAGGGAGGATTCCGCAATTTTATACTTTCGGCACGCCCCAAAAAAAAGGGGGTGCCAAAACCATGTTTAAGATCCAACTTTTGTCTAAAGTCTGTTTTGGCCTTATATTAAATTCTTTTACGATCCTTTCAAAACCCTTCATGTCTAATTGTTGTGATTGGATTAAACGTTTTGTCTTTGGTAAGGAGCTTGCGTTCAGTAAAAAATACGTCTGAAGGGTAAAAAAATGAAATCTATACACTACCAAACCCAAAGGTCGGATATTAAGTGACAGCAACGACACCCCCACACCCAAAGTTGATGCCAAAACACAGCAAAGTTTAAGGGGTTCTGAAAAAACTCTGGATGACTAAACCAAACTTTTGGATTAGCTTTTTTAATAGGATTTAAAGATGCCTTCAATGGGTACTAACCTTTATTAAAGGGTCAGACGAGTCACAAAAATGTCAAGGTATCGTTGTTATATTTTTAAGTTGTAGTGCGGGCCCAACAGAATTTTTTGCATCATTATTTTTAAAAGCGCTCATTTTTTTTTCGTTTAAAAAATTTTTTGTAAAAATAACAACCAGACCGTCCTTCGCTTTTAAACGCTTTGAAAAAATTTTCAAGCCCAAAATGGCGGCTCCATGAAATATTTTACAAAGTCGTATGGTTAATAAGTGAATCCAAGGAGAATAATAAGATTAAAAAAGTTAATAATAAAGGACAATTAGTTAGCCAGTTAACCATACCTGATGGTTATTACGGGTTTTGCTCACTAAAAGAAGCAATGAGTAACTTTGACATTACTCTCAAACTTAACAATGCAAATCTAAAAACAATGTTGACCTTCAAACCTGAAGAAGAAGAAGTAGGGTACTATTTTGTAAAGAGCTAGCTAAAATGTTAGGCTTTACAACTGCCGATCGGTCCATTCATAGTTTTAGAGTTGCAGCAAACAAAACTACTTATGAGGGAGAAAATCCGCTCGATCTTGCATTACATTCATTTACTCTATGTTCATTTGGATGAGCTAAGCACTGATGAAAACTTATATAATGGAAGGCCCTCAACTGTTTTAAGAGCTCTTCCATCAGGGAAAGCTGCATATTGCGATTATGAAATTATACAATTCCCTAATTTACAGTTTAAAAGATTAGTTTGTGGGAGGGTCAGATCATTTAATATAAAAATCAAAGACAAAAACGGGGAAAGTGTGTGAAATGTGATCACCTACACATTGTTTTGGAAATAAAATAATAAGTTGTACTAAAAAACTGTCGCGTGGTCCAGAAGAATCAGGAGTTACATTAGCGCCTGTAAGGTGTATAACTTTAGAATTAAAAGACCTTGCAGACGTTGCGGACTTTGAACAGAATGGCGAGATAGGCGCTTTGTATGGTTTTGAGTACACTAAAGATGGTGATTATAAAACGCAAAGAGGTTGGCGACAACAAAAAGTTTCCTAAACTAGAACAACTGCGCAATGTAGAAGCAAATAATGCGGCCAGTATGAATATAAAATAGTTCGAAAACCTGACAGCAAATGGCACTTAGAACCATATTTAGAATGGGACATAAAATTTGAATTCATAAGCCCATTTACATTTTTTAACCATCAAAAAAATTTCAGAAAAGCATTCAACTCAGGGCCTTTACATGTAAGTCTTATGCCAGAGGACAATAGTCGGAAAGAGATTGAAATAACGCCGTATGGGAAAAAACAGTACATCCTCCATAGAAGAGAAACGGTTTTGAAAGATGCTTCTACAAAATTACAGTTCATTCCGCAAATGAAATTAGGAGATGCGTTCACAATGATATTTGAAATTTCTGTCTTAAAAGATGTAAAGAGGGATGGGGTTGTGGGAGTTAGTGACGTCCTTCTAAAAGGAATTCTAATTAGCTGGCAAAACTTAGACGTTGAAAAACTTAAAGTTACTGTCGTCATTCTTCACAATGGCGAGGATATTAAGGTCATAACAACAAGCAACAAAATCAATATTAGTCTAAATAGAAACAATCTTACAGAACTAAATTGGATTAATCTTACACATTTAGACCTTATATGATTTTATTATACTGAACAAGTTTTGACAGAGAGCATGATAAAAACAATAACTGGATTAGATTAAATTCTGTTATAAAACTATGGAGCAGTTAAACTTTATGACAAAAACCCCTCATTGTTCATTGATTTGGGCAGACTGGTTGTGGAAAAACAATATTTGTCCAACACTTAAATGGAACAAAGCATATCATGATAGAAGGTTTATATGGACAGATGATGACATATTTTTAGTTGATCCTAGCAATAAACTGAGTGAGTGTTTAGAACAGTTTTATAAACTGTTTGAAGGAACGCAGACACTATTTATTATAGATGACTGTTCAGCAGAAAGAGACATAGTTAAAAAAAGAAACACTTTGTCAAAACTGGCTTTCAGTGGAAGACATGCTGGAATAAGTGTGTGGATTTTATGTCAAAATATAACTCAGTTTTAAAAGACTTTATAGAACAGTTAAAGACTGTAGTTTTATTTCACATGAAAGACAGAGACGCATTTGATGAATGTATGCGCGAAAATGATGTTATTGAAATGATCAGGAAAAACATAGGATTAAGTAAAAACTAAAATCTAAAAAGTTTAGTAAATTAGTATTGAAAACGGATAATCCTACACAGTATGTTTGTTTGTAAAAAATCGTTATTTTTTGGTTATTGAAGTCTTACTTGTCAGAGAACGTAAAAACACCGATTCTGGAGTCAACCGGTCGAAACTGGTTGAGACCGGTTGAGCCAGAATCGGTGTTTTTACGTTCTCTCCCTTTGCTCCCCGCACGATTGTTGGACGGGGGGAGACTGGGTGCACAGATGTTCCAAGGACTGTTGCTCAAGTAACCAAGCGGGAATCCGATCGCACTGCCCTTCGATTTCCGTATTTTTTTAGAGTGTTTCTAATATCCGGGTTTTTGTTTGTTTTTGCTTTGGTTCTCTTTTTCTCTGCGCGTTTCTGTAATTGTTAGTGTGTGTACGTCAGTGTTAGAGAGAGAGAGAGAGAGAGAGAGAGAGAGAGAGAGAGAGAGAGAGAGAGAGAGACAGACAGACAGAGACTGAGACACACACATACACAAAGACACGGAGAGAGACAAAAGCGAGTCACACACACACACACACACACACACAACAGAGAAGGCTCTTTGGTTGATTTCGCAAGTAAACTTTGGCCTGTGACATAAAACTTCTAGTGTGTTTTCTTTTTCTTATCACATTCTCTCCCTCCCTCCTCTCTCTCCTCTCTCTCTCTCTCTCTCGCACACACTCACACACACACGCACACGCACACAAACGCATAAACACGATAGACGAGTAAAAATGCGACAAAGGAGAGCATAGATTTATTCTTGGAGCCATTGGCCGTCATGACATTGAGAAAGAGGGATCAACATTTTCGTGTGTGTACGATGTGGTGTGGAGGAGAGAGAGAGAGAGAGAGAGAGAGACGAGAGAGAGAGAGAGAGAGAGAGAGAGAGAGAGATTTTTAGAACGCAACGGTAAATAAGCTACACACAAAAAGTTAAGGATCACTTTCACAAACATTCATAACTGTCAAAATAAGAAAGTCAATGCGTTGAAGTTTGGCTAACATTTTATTCCATTCTTTAGTGATAACGATGCGCAATTGCCTTCAATCTCGAGCAATCGTTTGGTGTGTACATTTGATTAAAGTGGGTACGTATCCAAATTTGATTTCCCAAAGTCATTGAAATCACAAGACAGGGCATACTGATGCTCCCAAAAGCTCAGTAATGCGTGTAACCACCATGGCTGTTCTGGCACTCGACGCAGCGAGTCCTCATCGAGTTGACCAGGTTGGTGAAGATCCTCTGTGGAAGCGCCTGCCACTCAGCCTGCGGCATCTGGTAGAGGTGTTGGGCATCCCTGGGAGGGGGGTGGCTCCTCACTTTGCGATCCAGCTCATCCCAGAGGTTCTCAATTGGGTTGAGATCGGGACTGCATGCTGGCCACTCCATTCTGTTGACTCCAGACTGCTGCAGGAAGTCGTTGACCACCCTTGCCCTGTGGGGGCGAGCGTTGTCATCCTGGTAGACAGCCCTCGGTCCCATCTGCTGCAGTGTAGGCACAGCCAGCGGTCGAAGGATCTCATCCCGGTATCGGATGCCAGTCAGGTTACCCTGTACATGACACAAGGGTGTTCTGTGGTGAAGGCTGAAGGCCCCCAGACCATTACAGAACCTCCACCAAAGGCCACCTTTCTTGGACAGTGGCGTCAATAAAGCGTTGCCCTGGGCGCCTCCAGACCCTCAGTCGGCCGTCGTTGTGGTGAAGGGTGATGCGTGATTCATCACTGAACAGGACCTGGGACCATTGCTGACGTGTCCACCTCACGTGACGTGCGCAGAAGGCGCAGCGTGCTGCCCTATGGGCTGGAGTTAAGCGTGGCCGTACTGCTGGGCGACGAGAACGGAGATTAAACCCATGTAGGCTTCTTCTTCTTCTTCTTCTTCCTAAAATACTGGTTCACTCAAAAACGAGTAGGTCACCAGCGCGCATGTTAAAAAGTAAAATAAAATAACATAAAATAGTGCGACTCAGACTGTTGGCCCCTGGAGCAAATTTGGCAACAAGGGGTCGCACTCGATATTCAAGAAGTTAAAAGCAATGGTCAAATTCAGGCCCAATTAACAGTAAAATATCTGGGGAAGTAAAAAATAGAAAAACATCAATATGCAGATCTCAAAACTGTTGTATCAATTTGTTTTTAAAAGAGATTGCATTTGTGGCAATCTTGATGGCACCCGGCAGTGAGTTCCACAGCCGTACAGAACTGGGATAAAAAGAATGTAAGTGGCTGTCAATATTTGATGCAGGTATGGTATAACACTGACCGCCACTCCTGGTGCTACTTTTATTCAATACTAGTTGTTCCATTGGAATATCAATTACTTTAGCTCTGCCTTTGAAAAGGTGTTAAGTTTAATAAAAGCTCTTCTCTCTTCTAAGGGTTTCCATTCTAATTTCCTCATGTTCTTCCTAGTATTCCCCTTTTCTCTGATGTGGTTCCCTGTTACGAACCGTGCTGCTCTCTTCTGAATCTTTTCAAGGTTATCAATGTCCTTTAGATGGTAAGGATCCCAACTGAGCAACCATATTCCAGTACTGGTCTAACCAGTGTTTTGTAGCAGTCGTCTTTAACCTTTTGGGGGCAGTCATTGATATTCCTGTGTAAGAAAGCTAAGATGTTATTTGCTTTCTTACATACTAATTGTAATGTTCTTTCCATTTGAGACGACTATCTATAATCACGCCTAAATATTTTGCAGCATTAGTTTCTTTAAGAATAGTATTATGGATAGAATAATCTGATCTAATTAGTGAGCGTTTGTTACATATACGCAACACTTGGCACTTTTGAGGATGAAATTCCATTTTCCAAGTTCTTTCCCACTCTTGTAAAGCGTTTAGATCTTCTTGTAGAATGCGTGTATCATTCTTGCTTCTGATTGTTCTATATACTAAACTGTCATCTGCAAAAAGCCTTATAGTAGTTCCAGGAGGAGATTTCTACTTATGTCATTTATATAAATTAAGAAAAACAAGGGCCCCAGAACAGTTCCCTGTGGTACACCTGACAAGACTGGTTTACAATGGGATGACGACCCTTCCACAACAACTTTCTGCGTTCTCCCAACGAGGAATGATCTAGCCCATTTTAGCAAAGAACCGCCAATGCCAATGTGTTCTAATTTAAGCAGCAGGCCCTCATGGTCAACCTTATCAAAGGCTTTAGAAAAATCTAATAAAATTGCATCCATTTGCTGTCTGTTGTTAAGACAGTTACTAAAATCATTGAGAGTTGTTATAAGTTGAGTCTCACAACTCCTTCGCTGTCTAAAACCATGCTGGGCGTTATTTAAGAAATCATATTTGTCAAAATGGTCCATTATGCTACTTATATTATGTGTTCAAGTAATTTAGCTGATATGGATGTAAGAGATACAGGTCTATAATTCTCTGCTTTTGTTTTGTCACCCTTTTTAAATAAGGGAACAATGCTCGCATCTCGCCACTCATCAGGTATTACTCCCTGGTCCAGTGAAGCTTGGTAAAGTAATAGTAAGTTTGCTTTCCCTTCAGGGTCCTGTATTAGGTTATTCTGGTTATTTCTCAGGTCTGGAATCCCAATGTTGTCCTGTCTCTTACTCCTTATGTAAGACCATAATTTCTTGTTTTGATGATCACCTTCCGAAATCATCGAATTAACATAATTGGAGTGAGCAAGTCTACATTCTCTCTGACACCTTCTCTTAATATGTTTATACCTAACCAGTAATCTTTCTGAATTAGGATGTAGTTTCAATTTCTTAAAGAAACGATGTTTCCTTCTCAACAAACGTTTAGTTTTAGTAGTATCCATGGCTGGTGGTTCTTGCTTGAAGTTATTTTAGTAGGTATGTTGTCATCCATAATAAATTCCAAATTAGTTTTTTATACACTTCCAAAGATCACTGACATTATCTTTAACACCATGGGACCTCAAAAAAAGACGACTGAATTATGAGTATCCCTGCGCAATTTTGGTAAATCTGCTTGGTTCCAGAGTCTGATGGTACGTTTAGGGGGTTTTCTTCGAAAGGGTTGAAAGTTACTCTCTAAAAGAACTATGTCATGATCACCCAGGCCTGCAATTAATTCCTGATTGCCTAAAGCGCCTGGACAATTGGTAAAAAATAAATCCAGGAATGCCTTACCACGAGTTGGTGATTCAACTGACTGTACTAATCCAAGGTCTTTGGTGGCATAAAAAAACTGAGTATTAATATTTTTACTGTATTGATTACCAAGTATGGCATCTTCACCCCAATCAATATCTGGTAAATTAAAGTCTCCACCAATCCATAATATTGCCTTCCTATTGGCCAAAACAATGTTAGAAATGTCTCTGCAAATAGACAAAGATACATTTTCATCTGAGTCTGGAGGTCTGTAAACTGATCCAACAATGACAGGTCTCTTATTCTTGAAATTAATCCTACAAAATAAACTTTCACTATTTTTGCCTTGATATAAAAACTCACTGGCTAAATTCTTCCTAATGGCAATCAAGACTCCCCCACCTCTTTTTCCAAGTCTGTCCTTTCTATAAATATCAAAATCCTCCATTAAAGTTCACTACTGGATGTTCCAGTTTCTAGCCAAGTTTCTGTTCCAATTACAACATCAATGTTTTTTTCAGTGACTAAATTACTGAGTTCTTCCTTTTTCTTAATAAGAGATTGAAAATTTACGACTATGCATTTAAGTTTATCTTTTTCTCTTAATGATTTAGGTTCAGTTGCACTTTATGATTTGGGATTTTATCAGTTTTAGAATCAGGGGTGGATGCAAACTTAGGACAAAATTTCAAGTTTTCTTTTGGGGATCGGTCTGGTGAGATAGGGTCAAAACGGTTGCTTTCTGAGCTGCAGTTTTCAATAGAATCCTCAAAAAGTCTTGAACTAAAGTTTGGAAGCCCGCAGGTAAAACAAGTCCATGATATATCACTATTGCATAATGCTTCATAAACTGCTGAATTCATTAACATACATTTAGTGTGATACCATGAATTGCAGACGTCACAGGCAACTGCTTTATGTTTCCATGTGACTCTCATATTGCAAACTCCGCACGGATATTTTACTTTGGTGGACGGACCAGGATTGAGTTCAATGTCTCCTGATAGGATAAGGCTTAAAAGCCATAATTTAACTCCTCTATGTCTAACTCTTTTAATCAAACAATTCCTTATCACTGTACTATTTCTAATATTATAATGTATGGTCTGCTGGCTGATGTTGATGTTAGTAGCCACCCTGAACTGCCTTTGAATGATGCTGGAAGAGGCTGTTCTTGTCTGCAGGGCTTGTCGTTCAATGAGACGATCGTCACGTGGGTTGTCTTCTTCGGTCGACCAGATCTGCGTCTTTCATGGACAATCCCAGTGGCTGTGAAGCGTTGAATCGGTCGGACAATGACCGATATGGACACATGAAGTCGCCTGGCCACTTCTCGCTTGGAAACACCATCTTGGAACCATGCAACAGCTCGTCCCCATCCAACTCGCTTAATTTTCGTCGTGGAGGCATTGTCAGATCAGGCCTACTACTGGTGGAATGTCTTCTTATAAAGCCAAGCGAGCGACAGCATCTCACACATAAACAGCAGTGCTTGCACGTGCATAATGTTTTTTCCATCTAGCAAGTGCAGTTGTGTTCAGGCAGAACGGTCCAAAACAAGGTCATTTTTCGCAAGTTTCCGCTTTTCCGTTTGCGGCCCAGCTCAGTAGTAGAGAATCCCGTGCAATTTTCGCACTAACACAACATCGCCCACTTACAGCTGAACAAGAATTCGTGATAATCTGGCTGGACTAAGAAATAAATAACAGTAGCGAACTGAGTTTATTACGCACCTGTTTTCACATACCGATCCTTAACTTTTTGTGCGTAGTATAGTTAAAGTCAACATAATCGTAAGGAAGTTTCCCAATATTAACAAATGTACCTATAAATAAATGAATCACTTATTCTCGGACGAGCCCTCAGTCCAAAAGGTGTTTTAAACATAAACCATAACACACCAAAGGCGCCACTGACGTAATCGTCGCTTTGCGACGGACATGATGGTGTGTGTGTGTGTGTGTGTGTGTGTGTGTGTGTGCTTACAAATATAGAAGTACATGTATATATTCTTAATTTTAACAAGAATGCACATAAATGTTACCATATGTTGTATCTGGGGATTGCAATACTATATTACACACTACAAAAGATTTATTTCAAGCCTTGTGTAGAGAATCGTCTTGAAATGCAGGTAGGAACTGTTTCGTAATTTGTCATCGGAACAGAACATGAAAGTTTGAAAGAGAGAGAGAGAGAGAGAGAGAGAGAGAGAGAGAGAGAGAGAGAGAGAGAGAGAGAGGAGGTGTGTGTGTGTGTGTGTGTGTGTGTGTGTGTGTGTGTGTGTGTGTGTGTGTGTGTGTACGCGCGCACGCGCACCCACACAAGTATTTACGATCAGTATTTAAAGGCTCGCATGTAAAATCTTAGATGAAAAACGTTGATCTCTCATAGAAACTCAAAATCACATCAGGTTGGACATCTCTGAAGGTTTTCATGGAATCTGCCGTAAAGTGCCTATAACTGACATCATACAGGACCCAACACTCCATCAGAACGTGTTTCTTTGTGAGTGGTACATGACATGGAATGCACCATGGAGCTCCTTCACCAGAGGTAAGAAGAATGGATGTAAAAGGAGTGGCTTGAGTGCAAACGGTTCAAGACGACTTCTTTAGTTTTGTTGGCCGTTCTGCGTGCTTGCTATTTCGAAGATATGTTTTTAATGAACCAGTCCTAAATTTATGTTTTGCCACGTTCTTGTTCGTTGTTTCAGTTCACAACTTGCTTTCCACGCTGGTACACACACACACACACTCTCTCTCTCTCTGACATTCACTCTCGTCTCCTGTGGAGATCGCCTCAATCAATCGTAAACACAACGGATATATATCTCAACGTAACACCTGTTCATGTATAACTGGGCTGTCAGACTTTCTCCCATACCCCCCCTCCCCCCAGCCCCCCCCCCCCCCCTTCTCTCTCTCTCTCTCACACATACACACACTCACTTGCGCGCACACACACACACACACACACACACATGTGCGCGCGCAATATCCGTGTTCTTCCATCCTTGTCTTTCCCATCTCCCTTCCCCCCTCCCGCTTTCTCTCTCTCTTCATACACACACATACACACGTTCTCTCCCCTCCCCCCACTCTCTCTCACCCATACACACACAAAACACACTTGCGCGCGCGCGCACTAGCTAGCACACACACACACACACACACGCACGCACGCACATACACACACGCACAAACACACTTTGTGCGCGCTCAATATCCGGGTTCTCTCTCTCTCTCTCTCTCTCTCCCCTCACACTCACTCACATACACACACACGCTCACTCACCCACTCACACAGACAGCCTGTGGAGATCAATCAATCGTGGACAAAACGGATCAGTATCTCACAAACCAACACCACGGCACCCATTGTAGCCTACTACCCGTGCTGCCGGACTTTCCCTCATCTATACTTCTCATCCTCAAAATTCCTGTTCATTATTGTTTATCCCCCCCCCCCCCTCTCTCTCTCTCTCTCTCTCTCTCTCGGGTTATGGCTAAAACGTGAATACATTATCTTGAGTCTGGAGTCTCTCTCTCTCTCTCTCTTAGAAAACTTGCTATTTCACAAAGGAGCGGCAACTAATTTTGCGTCATCGTCAGTCACCGACGCCAACTCGACAATGATGCAGTTCTTCCCCATTCCCAGAAATCTGCAATAATCGGTGCAATGTACAGTAGAATCCGGTTATAAGAAAACTCGACTTTTAGAAATCAAATGGTTTTCCCTGCTGAGAGGATTCTTTAACATTACTTAAAATATCTCGGATGTAAGAAACTCGGTTGTAAGAAAACTCGCTTGTAAGAAACAGGTTTAGCAATTAGCTGACCCTGGCGAAACTTTCCTCGGATGTAAGTCTCGGCTGTCGAAAGATTATCTCGGTGGGCCTACACGTACCTATAAAAAAAAAAAAAAAAAAAAAAGGAAGGTTCCACGATGCAGGTCACAGAAATTGGCGGGACAGGATGTGGGCCCTTTGATGTCGCCTAAGAGATGGGATATCCGGATGTAAGCTGGACAAAACGCAGGCGCTTGATTACGAGAGGTGTTTGAACTTCCCCCCACCCCCCATCCCTGTTTCTCTCTTCACGCCAGTGCATGTTCAATGCAAGGCAAGGCTTTATACAATGTAAAGTGAAGATGGCTGACAAACACAAAAGACAAGCAATTTCGCTGAAACGAAAAATCGAAATTTGGATGCTGTGGAGAGAAACCCGAAAAAGACGTTGATTGCTGAAGAATTTCAGATTCCTCTTGCTACTCTGTGCAACATTGTAAAACAAAGGGACAAATACAAAAATCAGTTCTTGGGCAGTACAACTGACCCGCAGCTACAGCAAAAGAATAGGAAGGCGAAACATGAGGACATTGACAATCAACTTCAGCAATGGTTTGTCCAAGCGAGGTATGTTATGTTACTATCTCCACCCCCTCTGCCATCTCTCCTCTCACACACACACACACACCGCACACACACACATACATACATACACACACGCACACTCTCCCCCTCTCTCCATCACTCCCTCCCTCCCCCCTCCCTTTCTTTGTCACACACACACACACTCTCTCCTCTCTCTCTCTTTCTCCCCCCTCTCTCCATCTCTCTCTCTCTCTGTCTGTCTTTGTTTCTCGTGCATGTGCACGTATGTGAGAAGCTTGATAAATAATCAAGGAATCACGTGCTATGTTCGTATTCATTCGTTCATTTCACATTTGACGAGCATCAATATGTAATAGCTTACAACTTATGAGTACCTGTTAACTCCAATTCAGAATATCGCTGAGCGCTGTTAAACAATATTCAATTGCTTTGTGTCCATGTGCAGAGGATTCTGAGTTGTCCTACATCATGTGACTTGCTTGGCAAAAGTATAAGACGCCATGATGGAAGTGCAGCAGTCAAGGCAGATTATTACAAGTGCTAACAATTAATTACACACACACGCACGCACGCGCGCGCCACACACACACACACACGCACACACACACACTGACAATGAAAGGTCTACTTTGGGATTAATTAACACAAAGATATACTGTACAGTGACAAACCAGCAGAGCATCACAATATTCAATCACTGTCTGATGCCATGGCCACATCAGAGTACAGATGATGGTTTTTAGTTATACTGTCGATGGTTTATAAATATTTCATCTATCAATAACAGACTTAAAATTTTCATTCCTTTATCATAAGTGTCATTTCTGTTTGTACTGGAATTACTCACAAAACTGCTATACAGGAAATGGGGGGAAAGAGAGCAAATTTTTCAGATAGTGGGAAAGAAGAATTGCTGTCACAGTCAGTGATTCTCTTTCTGTTGTGTGTGTGTGTGTGTGCGTGTGTGCGTGCGTGTGTTATGTGTGTTTGCGAGTGTATGTGCATGTGCGCGTGCAGGCGTAGCAGCGTGTCTGTATATTCAACACATGTGCATGTTTGCACATACATGTCTGCTTGTTTTTCACTTCATCTCTTGTGTAATGGATGTATACTGGTGCGTGCGTGCATGTGTGCGTGCGTGTGTGTGAGAGAGAGAGCGTGTGAGCATGTGCGCACATGTGTGTACGAGTGTAACTCATATTCCTTTTATTTGAAAATTTCAAAAACAGCTAAAGATATGCATGTGAAAAATAACATCTCAATTTACTGTATTGTAAAAGCACCAGATGCCTTCATTTCAAACAGCTGGATCAAGCCCTTCAGAAACCTGTTCAATCAGACTCAGTCTGAGCAGAAGACTGAATCAATTTGAAGTGGGGAAAGGGAAACTGTGCAAGCAACCTACAATGATGATCAAGAACAGAACAGGATTTTACTGGACTGTAAATCTTTCAGTTGACAGACATAAGTTGCCTATTCTTTTCTTGCTTCTCATATGCCAGACAAAAAAAATGAATCCCCTCACATCCTTTCAAACTACAATCCTGACATTCACACATTTGAAACAAAACACTTTCAAGCATCATTTTGCCTGCTTATTCTATGTTAAAAGAACAAACAAGAATGATGGTCTGTCATGAAACAATTATGTGATTTAGGATGAGACGAGAATCCTAGATTATAAAATATGGCAAAGGTGAATCTATCAACCTAGTCTTTGAACACACAATGGGATATAGTATCCAGTTTCGAAGGGTCACTAGCTTTGAAACTTACTTTAGCATTCAGATGCTACTAAATTCTCGCTGAAAAACCTACGATATCAATACTGCAAAAATTGCTACTACCAGTCATTATCATGTCTCAAATTCTAGGGTAACTAGAGATTAGCTTAAAAATGGCATCGTTTCCAGTTCAGACAATCTTTCTACATACAATGTCTTGCACACACATTGAGCTTCAACATTCATAAGATAAAACACCTCAGATGAGAGTCAGGATCAGGATCATTGTTAAGACAGTATTCACAAGAAATCTGGCACAAGAATAGATTATCCTTGTGGAAATATCACAGGTATTCTGTGTGGTCATGTATTGTTCATGTTTGGCTGGTAACTTTTGTCCTTTGACACCCTTTTTATTTCATGCTAATAACCCTGAAGAACTATTTCCGCATAATTCCAACAGAACCGAAGAACTATTTCTGCATAATTTCAACAGAATGTTTGCACAGTTGCATACATCTATATGGGCATGTATATGAGCTAATATTCCAGTGATTGTGTGTGTGTGTGTGTGTGTGTGTGTGTGTGCATGTGTGTCTGTGTCTGTGTGTGTGTCTGTGTGTGTGCATGCATAAAATGAAAACGTTTTAGTTTACAGTTTTTAATGTTTCTCAGAGTACATCTAAAACAGAAGAATGTATGTAAACCATCCACTCGGTGCCAGGAGTATGTGATAAGTTAAAGGCACATCAGGATCTAGAACAGAGATGACTGGACATAAAGAGGAGGACATGGACAGTAAAGAGCAAGGGGCCATTGGAGGAGGGGGAGGGTATAGGAAAATGGAACAAGCTCACACCCAAAGTTTAAAATTCGACCAGCCGCCGTGGCAAAGTGGTTAGCGTCGCGGACTCCCGGCTGGGAGGTCGTGGGTTCGAATCCCATCAGTCATGTGGGTTTTTTCTGCCCCGACCGGCTCCTACCCAGAGTTGAGTTTGCTGCGGACTCAGTTGGGAAGACTGGGACCACACAGTCGAGTTTCATCCACTTAATGGATGCGTTTCTGAGAGTGTTGCTCAAATTTCATGACCATCACTGCAGGTGCCTGTATCTCTCGGGCCTGGTTGACGCCAGGATATATTATGAAAGGAAGCGTAGAGTACAGCCCTGTCATGTAGTCTCAGACCGAAATGGAAATCCGTAGCATCATCTTAATCATCCTCATTCCCATTGATCAGCATTTAAAAAAAAAAAAATGTCTCAAATTCTGTGGCCCTTCATGCCCTGCTCTCATGGTGACCTCAATTTCGATGTCCTCTCCGCGTCTGTGGCCTTGGTTTGCTTCCGTCGGGGTCACCGGTATCCGCAAGTCCATGGGGGCTGTCGTTGGACGGACGTGGTGGCGCCCTCCGGAGGGAGAGCTCACTCACGCCGGCTCCGCGACTAAGCAATTATTGTCGTCAGTAGGGGGCTTAGTAGGTGGTGTCCTGCGTATGTTAGATCAGAACAGGCGCCACTGAACACCACCGAAGTGACTCAGCAGCAGTGCAGTGTCTCCTCCGGTGGGTTGCCTCTTGACGACTTGACATTGACTGCTCCCTATGGATTGCTGGTGCCGGGGCTGCGGCGGGGCCAGCCGGCCTGTGGCTGTGGACGGGGTGTCGGAATGAGCGGCATGGGTGCACTGCCTCTGAGGTGGCGCAGAGGTTGGGACAGCACCAAAAAAAAAAAAAAAAAAAAAGTTTAAAATTCTGGAACTTATCATTCAACCAAACTGGCAATGGGTTCCTGGTCAAAAGGTGGGAGAAAGGAAAAGGAAGCAAAGAGAGGATGGTGAAGAAAGAGAGAGAGAGAGCAAGAGACAGACAGACAGAAGAGAGAGAGAGAGAGAAAAAAAAAGACAAAGATGTTTATTCATAAAGGCCTCAGCCCCTCAGAATGGGGATGCATATAAAATAATCTTGCATAATCCATTGCCAACCAGGAATGTAAACAAAGTAGGATGTTACAAAATTTCTTCGTTTGAATCCTCTATACAAATACACAGCAAGTTGCTTCACTATTTCATCATTTTCAATTCAATCAACTTTATTGTCCATCGGAAATTTCTCATCGATGTCATTAACAAAATTAATCTGAAGAATGAAGGATGCCTAAAGTATTTGCGTGGTATACACTGTTGTCTAAAATCACTTAGTTCTGGACATGATAGAACAAAATGAACTTCATTTTGTTGTGATACCTGACATAATGGACAAATACTCACATGATCGTTTAAATTTTTGTAATGCTGAAAATGTGCATAGATATCTGAAATACCAAATCTGAACTTGGTTATGATACATTTCAAAAGTCTGTCAACAGCCACCGACAAATACATCAGCACACAATATTCTGTAAATATCAAATCTATAGCTGTCTTCAACAAAAAGAAAGAAACAAGTAGGTCAGTCATATATTGAAGCATTGTAACACAGCAACAATATTTAACTAACAATGATAAATAACAATGTGCACTGAACTTGCATGCTTGGAGATGATTTATTTGAAAATTCTTTGAGAATTTAGACAAACACACACACACACACACACACACGCACACACACACACACACACAACACACACACACACACACACACCGCACACACACACACACACACTCACTGCACCTTTAAAGGAAAGCTTTCAACAGACTGTCCAGTCACCGAACGCTTAACTGTGAATCATTTTAAACTAACACTATGCAGCCGATCAAATAAAAGCACCATGAAAAGTGACTTCTTACCCTAACAAAAATAAAAAGTCCTTTTACAAGTAAATTATAACACATGTGCGTGTGCATGCATATGCATGCCTGCGCGCACACACACACAGAGGTACACACATCCGCAAATTTAAATTGTACTGACATCTTCATGGTGATATGCTTGCACACAGATACGTTTCTTTGTTGTCATTCTGTCAGCTGCTGCTGAATGTTCTTTATTTTTGTTTTTTTTGACAGCTTTCATCAGTCATTTTTCATTCTGATCAAGTTCCATTGTTGTTCCGATATGTGTATGCAGTTCAAGGTAATTTGTAGTTTTTATCCATTGAATATGTTTAATTGTCTTGTCTATGTTGAGACCTTTATTCTTTTTTCCAGTTGTTTTTGTAATGATTCATTATGGTTTTGAATATATGAATGTTTATTGTCCAAATGGCACACTGAGTGGGTGTTGGCAGCTCAAATTAATGAAGATGTTCAGTCGAAACAGCTCTTTATGTATGTATGCCACTGAACATGGACTTTTTGGGGAAGTTGGATTGTTGCTGACCTCACTTTTTTATACTTTCTTTATGATGTTTGAACTCCGCCGATGCCGGTCCTAAGCCCGTGATGAAAAAGGAGGAAGGTTGTGCGTGGGGCTAGCAACCCCACCACGTAAAAACCATGCTTGCTACAGAAACCAACACTGCAGAAATTTCAAAGGATCTACGGAAACGACCCGGAGGAGAGTATATGAAGCGGACCAGCCAAACCTTCTGTCAAGAAGAAGCTGACCCGCTGATGAAACTTCTCTCCTCCAAGACCGCCTCACAGATTGGAGTAAACTGTCCTGGGGTGAGGCAAAGCGGGCAGCCCAAGACCGCACACGTTGGAAATCTGCAGTGAAGGCCCTATGCTCCCGATGGAGCGAAGAGGATTAAGTCAAGTAAGTATAGTAAGTTATGATGTTTGAAAGTTTGACAAAAAGCAAATATAGCTCATAGAGTAATGAACGAACACAAAGATTTCAAAATTTGTACTTTTAATTGCAATGGCCTAAATGACATCAACAAGAGAAGAGATGTGTTTGATTATCTTTGCAAACGTATGGCTGGCATATACTTTTTACAGGAAACACATTTAAAGGAAGCCAATGAAAACTATATAAGAGCTAAGTCAGGTTATAACTTGAGGTTAGCAGGTACTGAAACAAATAAAAATGGTGTTGGTGTTCTATTCAATAACAATTTTGAATATAAATTGTATACAGTATTCAGGGATCCTGGGGGTTGCTTCACTGTAATGGATATAGAGTTCTTAAATAAACGTATCACACTAGTCAATGCATATGGCCCAAGCAGTGGGGATAACCCACAGTTCTTTGAGAGAATAGTACAAAAAATTGAAGATAATAATGACTTTGTTATTGAAGCTGGAGACTAGAATTGTGCCCTTGATCTCAATTATTCAAACGTTACCAACAGACCTAAAACACGGAAGAAAATTCTTGACATGATAGCCACATATGATTTAATTGATGTGTTTAGAAATCTTTATCCAATGAAAAGGGCATACACATGGCGTAAATCTAACTCAATAAAATAAGGCCAACTTGATTATTTCCTAACTTCCCAGACACTCATATCAGAGATAAGAGATGCAACTGTAGATATTGGCTACCGATCTGACCATTCTTTAGTTTCACTTGTGTTGAGAAAAGATCAGTTCAAAAGGGATAGACCCTTCTGAAAATGCAACAATTCACTTCTCAAAGATGATAAATACATAGCAGAAATAAAACAGAAAATTTTGGATGTAAAAAAACAATATACGCTACCAGTTTATAATACTGAAGAACTTAGTAATGTTCCAAATAATGAATTACAATTTCAGATCAACGAACAACTGTTTTTCGAAGTGCTTTTGATGGATATACGGGGCAAAACTATTGCCTATTCTTCACACAAAAGAAAAACTGAGAAAGAAAGGGAAGGTAATCTCACAAAAGAAATACAAGCCTTGGAGGGCAATATAAGTGAAAATAACATACAAGTACTAGAAGAACTAAGAAATGAACTGCAGACATTAAGAAACAAAAAGATGGAAGGGATAGCTGTACAAGCAAAAACTAGATGGTTAAAAGATGGTGAAAAAAACAGCAAATATTTTAGCAACTTGGAAAAAAGAAATTTTGTACACAAATTGATCAGTTACCTTGACAATGGTAATGGTGATATAATATCAGACCAAGATACGATCTTGTCAGAAGTCCAGACCTTTTACCACAGTTTGTACAGTTACAGGGAGGTTAATGATATTAACCTTAACCATGTTTTGCCAGATACTCCAGCAATTTCTTGTGATGCGAGAAAGAGCATTAAAGGACCCTTCACGTACAGTAAGGCTGCAAAGCACTGAAAAAAAAGCAAAATGACAAAAGTCCTGGGTCAGACAGACTCACTGTTGAATTCTTTAAGTTCTTTTTTGTTGACATTGGTCACTTTCTTGTCAGATCAGTTAATTCAGGCTACGACAGTGGGCAACTTTCAGTCTCACAAAGGCAAGGAATCATGTGTGTGTTTACCCAAAGAGGAAAAACCCAAACAATTTATAAAAAATTGGCACCCAGTATCCCTGTTAAATGTCTCCTATAAAATAGCTTCCGCTTGCATATCTGCAAGATTACAAACAGTCTTGCCAAGCATTATAAATGGCTGTCAGAAGGGCTTTATCAAAGGTCGTTACATTGGAGAAAATATAAGACTGCTATACGATATTATGCTTTACACTGAAAAACACGCATTCTGGTCTCTTAATGCTGATTAATTTTGAGAAAGCATTTGACAGTGTCTCTTTGGTCTTTTTTGAAAAATGTTTGAATTTTAAAAATTTTGGACCTAGTATTGTTCAGTGGTTTCGAACATCTATATGAATACCACATCGTGCGTTCTGGTAAACCTGTCAGTATTCTACCGCTTTAAACTTGAAAGAGGGTGCAGACAGGGGGACCCGCTTTCTCCCTACTTATATTTAATATGCGCAGAGATTTTATCACTGATGATTCGAAAAAGTAAAGATGTTAAAGGCATTAGCATAAAAAACACTGAATTTCTCCTGTCACAGTTTGCAGACAATACTTCTCTGCTACTTGATGGTTCTGAACAGTCTCTGAAGGCAGCTATAGATATCCTTGATGAATATGCACAGATGTCAGGCTTGAAAATGAAGAGTGATAAAACCCAACTAGTGTGGATTGGAAGTAGAAAAAAATAGTCAAATTCGATACTTTAGGGACAGGAACTTCCAATGGAATCCTGGTATCTTTAAGGTTCTGGGCATCTAATTTTCTACTAATATTGACCAAATTGTTGAATTAAATTACAGTAAAAAGCTTTCAGCCGTCCAGAAAATCTTAAAACAATGGAAAAGAAGAAATCTGACTCCTTTTGGGAAAATCGCAATATCAAAAATGTTCATTCTTTCTCAGTTTACCTATCTGTTTCTTAATCTTCCGGACCCCCAAGCCAACTTTGGAAGGAAATAGAAACTGAAATGTTCCAGTTCTTATGGAATGGGAAACACAATATGATAAAGAAATAGGTAATTTATCAAGAATATGAAAATGGAGGACTAAAAAATGAGTAACATATTTACACTACTTGAGACTCTGAAGATTAGCTGGTTAAGACGGTTAAATATTCCAGAAACAGAATTAAGCAGTTTCATATACACCTTGTATCCAGCCATGAAACAAATGAAAATGCTCGGAGGTGAGTACGCTAATGTGTTACTCCAACGACTCGATAATCCATTCTGGCTTGATGTTGTTAGACACTTTATATAAAAAGTTCTGCTCAAGTGTAAACCTTTAAATATAAAAGAATTTCTGTCAGAATTTATTCATTACAATGTAAACATAACAAAGGACAATAAGGTGATCTACATGAAAGAATGGGTTGAAGCAGGAGAAACAAAAATTAACCATTTAATGGATGCAAATGGAAATTTTCTGTCCTTTAATGATTTTAAGGTCAAATACTCAAACATTACAAAAACTAATTTTTTATCTTATGACGGAATCATCAGAGCTATTAGAAAATATCAAGAAATTCTCAATTACAGACAAGACGCAGCACATGTAATTGATGAGGAAAATAAAGCATGGACTTTGACCCAGAAAGACAACAAAGTAGTTAAATCGATCCCACTTGGCTCTAAAATTACACCAGCAGCAGTGATTACAATGAGAACGTCTTATATTGGACTCAAGTAGAAAGATATCTTTTTAAAACCTTTTAAAATTACTACACATACTAAACTGAGATGGTTCCAGTTCAGACTACTACACTGTATTCTCCCCACACAAAAGTTTCTTCACATGTGTAAATTCACTCACAGACTCCCCACAACGTAATTTCTGTAACTCGGAAACGCAGACAATTCAGCACTTGTTTTGGAATTGCATTTTAATTCAAAAATTTCTGGAATGACTTCGAATCTTTTTTATGGAATAAATGTCCCCATTCTCTAAGATAAATATTAAACGAACAACTAATCTTGTTTGTTGTGTAGAAAATGCAATAACAGACAAGCCTTTAGATTTCATATTACTATTTGCCAAATTTTTCATCTATAATTGCAAGTTGCACAATTCGAACCCTACAATGCCCAGTTTCATCAATAGTTTAAATGTAAGGGTAAGAACAGAAAAACATTTATTAGCAACTCTAGGGAAAACCCATGAATTTGAGCTAAAATGGAAAAAATATATGTCTTTATTTATGTAAATCAAGCCTGTGTACGTAGTCATCATGTTGCCAGAACGGACGTGTGGTGGGATAATCTTTCAATTGTGAAATGAAATTGTCCATCATAGGCTCACTTATTTTTTTAAAAAAGTTATGTTATGCCATTGGTAATAGTTTCTATTATTACCTCTGTTTCATAATAGAGATGTGCCCTCATCTGTCCATCACCTACTAATGTCTAATCACTACATGTAACTGTTTCTGAAACATGTTTTTGTTTTCCTGTACATGCGTCTTATTTATTGTCTTTTGCTTTTGGAAAATAAAAAAAAAAAAAGAACAAGGTCACAAACTCAGAACAGACATATTTGCCCAATTTCTTAACCTTAACGTTCAAAATTCGATTGCGTTCCGACTGCAGGACATTAAGAAACAAAAAGAGGAAGGGATAGCTGTACAAGCACAAAAAACTAGATGGATTAAAAGATGGTGAAAAAAAAGCCAATATTTTAGGCACACTTGGAAAAAAGAAATTTTGTACACAAATTGATCGATACTTGACAATGGTAAATGGTGATATACTATCAGACAAGATTCGATCTTGTCAGACGTCCAGCCTTTTACCACAATTTGTACAGTCCCGGGGTTGAATGATCTTCACCTTAACCATGTTTTGCCGGATACTTCCAGCATTTCTTAGTGATGCGAGACCGAGCATTTAAGGACCTTACACGTACAGTAAGGCTGAAAGCACGAAACACAGCCACATGACAAAAGTCTGGGTCAGACAGACTCCCCTGTTGGAATCTTTAAGTTCTATTTTTGTTGGACATTGGTCACTTTCTTGTTCAGATCCGTTAATTTCAGGCTACGACAGTGGGAATTTCAGTCTCACCCCGTCAAGGAAATCATTGTGTGTGTACCAAAGAGGGAAAACCCAACAATTTATAAAAATTGGCACCCAGTATCCTGTTAAATGTCTCTAATAAATAGCTTCGCTTGATATCAGCAAGATTACCAACTGTTTGCCAAGCATTATAAATGGCTGACAGAAGGGCTTTATCAAAGGTCGTTCCATGGGAAAATTTAGCACTGCTATACGATATTATGCCTTTACATGAAACCCAACACGCATTCCTGGTCTCTTAATGCTGATTATTTTGAGAAGCATTTGCGTGTCTCTTTGGTCTTTTTTGAAAAATGTTTGCAATTTTAAAAATTTGGACCTGTATTGTACAGTGTTTCGAACATTCTATATGATACCATCGTGCGTACTGGTAACTGTCAGTATATACCCGCTCAATTGAACGCGGGTGCAGACCTGGGGACCGCTTTCTCCCTACTTATATTTTAATATGGCAGAGATTATACATGATGATTCGAAAAGTAAAGATGTTAAGGCATTAGCATAAAAAACATGAATTTCTCCTGTCACCGTATTGCAGCAATATTTCAGCGATAGATGGTTCTGCAACAGTCTTGAAGGCAGCTATGATCTCCTTGATGATATGTACCGAAGTCAGGCTTGAAAAAGGACGAGTGATAAAACCCACTAGTGTGGATTGGGCAGTAGAAAAAATAGTCAAATCGTACTTTAGGGACAGAACTTCCAATGGAATCCTGGTATCTTTAGGTTCTGGGGCATCTAATTTTTATAATTAGACCAAATTGTTGAATTACATTACAGTAAAAGCTTTAGCCGTCCAGAAAATCTTAAAACCATGGAAACGGAAGAAATCTGCTCCTTTTGGGGAAAATCGCAATATCAAAATGTTCTTCTTTCTCCCGTTTACCTATCTGTTTTCTTATTCTTCCGGGACCCCCCCGCCAATTTGGAAGGAAATAGAAAACTGAATGTTCCGTTCTTAATGGAATGGGTGAAACACATATGTAAAGAACTAGGTAATTTATTCAAGAATTGAAAATCGGAGGATCCATACATGAGTAAATATTTCCCTACTAGAGACTCTGAGGATAGCTGGTTAAGCGTTTACATATCCAGCACACAGCATTAAGCAGTTTCATATCACCTTGTATCAGCTGAAACAAATGAAAATGCTCGGAGGTGTGTACGCAATGAGTTACTCAACGACCACGCTCATCCTTCTGGCTTGATGTTGTTAGACACTTTATATAAAAAGTTCGGCTCAAACGTGTACCAATTAAACTATAACGATTTCTGTAGAATTTATTCATTACTATGTAACATAACCAAAGGACAATATGTGATTCCTGAAGCATGGGTGAAGCAGGAGAAAAAAATTAAACCTTTAATGGATGCAATGGGAAATTTTCTGTTTAAATGATTTTAAGGTCATCACTCAAAATTAAAAACTAAATTTTTATCTTAGGGAATCATCAGAGCTATTATAAATATCAAGAAAATTTCAATTACAGACAAGAGCCAGACATGAATTGATGAGGAAACTAAAGCTGGACTAGCCAGTGCCGCCAACAAAAGTAGTTAAATCGATCCCACTTGGCTCAATATTTCCCAGCAGCGTGATTCATGCGAAGGTTGTTCTTGGATCAGTTAGGAAAGATATTTTTTAAAAACTTTTCATTACTACACATACTATAACTGAGATGGTTTCAGTTCAGATATACACTTGTATTCTCTAACGTTTCTTCACATGTGTAAATTACTCACAGACTCACCACGAACTTTTGTACTCGGAAACGCAGACAATTCAGCACATGTTTTGGGGAATTGCCAATTAATCAAAATTTCTGGTTTGATTCGAATCTTTTTTATGGAATAAATGTCCATACTCTAAGATAAATATTAAGAACACTAATTTGTTTGGATGTGTAGAAAATGCAATAAAAGACAAGCCTTTAGATTTCTATTACTATTTGCAAATTATTCATCTATCATTGCAAGTTGCAACAATTCGACCTACAATGCCAGATTCTCAATAGTTTCATGTAAGGTAAAGGTAAGCAAAAGAAAAAAACATTTATTCGCCCTTGGGCACATGATTTGAGTAAAATGGAAAATATATGTCTTTATTTTGTAACTCAAGCTAGGTGTACGTAGTCATCCTGTTGCAGAAGACGTGTGGTGTGGATAATTCTTTCAATTGTGAAATGAATTGCAACATATAGGTCACTTATTTTTTTAAAAACGTTATGTTATGCATGGGTAATAGTTTCTATTATTACCCTCTGTTTCATAATAGAGCAGTGCCTATCTGTCCATCACCTACTAAAGTGTCTAATCTACAGTAACTGTCTCTGCAACTATGTTTTTGTTTTCTGTACTGGTTTATTTATGGTCTTTTGCTTTGGAAAATTAAAAAAGAAAAAAAAGACCAGTCACAAATCAGACAAGACTTATTTGCCAATTTCTTGAACATCAACTGCACTTGTTGCAAAATTCGATTGCGTTTGATAACGCTTCAGAAGTTTCTGAGACGTTTCAGAGCTTCTTCTGAATTGCTACCAGTAACAGAGGAAGTTCGCTCCAATGGCCAGATTTTACTCTGTCTGGGAAAAAAGTTTTTGGAGTTGTGGGTGGAGAACAAGGAGTTGAAGAACTGGAAGATCTGCTGTTTCTCCATCCTCACTTGGTGAAAGTGCTGATTGTGACATAGGGAACAAAGAAAAAACGAAGGATAACCAATCCTCAATTTCTAAGCAAATTTTGTTTATTTACAACAGAGTATAATTACTGAACTCTGAAGTTCTCAATTTCTGAGGTAATTTTATATGTTTCTACAGCTTTGAAGAACACTAAAGTAAAATGGGTTCTCTTGATTTCACAATCATCGATTGTCAGACTGTTGGTCTATCTTAGCTTCATACCACAAGGAAGTAGAATTATATGATAAATTTTTGTTCAAAATAACACACGTGATGTTGGAGTTTACAGAAGCTGAAATCAGCAGTTTTGAGCAAGAAACACTGATTTCACCCTTTGATAGGCGTTTGATTTTCCAGTTTAGATAGTTGTCATAGTTAGTGTTTCACTGTGAGCAAACGAGAAATTGCCACCTGTTAACGCTGAATACATTTTTTTTTCAAAAGGTTACTTAAATAATAAAACTTTTTGAAGACACTCCGTCATTTACCGAAAAAAAAACACAAAAACCACAGATTCTAATTCTGAGAGACGTGGACAACTCTGAACAGAAGAAGCTGAAATGTAATAAACCCTTTCCTGCCCAGTTAAAGTGTTTTCTGTATTGTGTGTGCCGGGGCCAATTTTGCTTAATGCAGTAGGTTTTTTACTATCTGATAACTAAATCATTTATTGAGTATCTCTTAGATTTTTTGCATGTTTTTTTCTTATACCTGTGCTATTGCTGTGGTTCATAACCTTGCATTGGCTGGTCATAAGTATGATAAAATCAATTAATAACCATTTTTGTCTAAATGCCTTTTTCTGCATTACGCACACACCATTGCAGCACTCAACCAAAGAGAAAGAGAAAAAATGGTAATTTTATTGATGAACTTATACACACATCAGGTTTACTATTATGCCGCAAATGTTTTTCTGTGTGGTAACACCGCATAATTTGGGGTACCACTACCAGGTTAAAGGGACAGAATTTTGTTTAGGTGGTAGGTTCACTAATCTGTTCAAATCTTCATTAAGGAGATATGTATTGATTTTTTAAGCATGATTCTTTCTTGTGCCTGGTCTTATAATGAGATTTCATGATAATTTTGATCTGTTGCAAATAG
This sequence comes from Conus ventricosus, assembly GCA_018398815.1. NCBI lineage: Eukaryota > Metazoa > Mollusca > Gastropoda > Neogastropoda > Conidae > Conus > Conus ventricosus. Next base: position 46,162,766 of record CM031603.1, on the reverse strand, counting down.
TTTGGTAAAAGTCTTATGATAACTTTTTGAAAAAAATAAATTGTTTTTGAAAATACACAACACCCATTGCAACACATCAAATACACAAAACCAATGCAAAAAATTGGGTGTTTGTATTGGGAGCCTCTACAAAATCTGGGATTGCCATCATTCCAATCAATGTTTTATATGTGGTAATACATATTCCGGGGTTACCCACTTGGAGTAAAGGGACAGAATTTTGATTTGTGGTCGGTTCACGAATCTGTTCATCTCATTCATTAATGGAACACTGATAGCTAGTTAGCAGTAGTCCTTATAGCCTGAGGTATTATGTTGTCTATATTATTTAGCTTTGGTGGCCAGTATGTAAAAAGTAACCAATCAACATGATTTTGTATAAAAATGACAGTGTTCGCGCACACATACACCAGAAACCCTCAAACCGCAAAAATCCCAACCATTGGTGTGAGTCTTGCTTGAACATATACAAACATCTTGGGTCATGATACATTGCCAGCAAACCTCTTCTGTGTGGTAATCCATACATCTTTGGGGGTACCAATCAGGGTTTAAAGGGACAGAATTCTGCTTTTGACAGTAGGTTCATCCTCTGTTCAATACTCATTCATTTATTGAGATATCTCATCGATTGTTAGCATGTTTTACCTTATACCATGTGGCAATGATGTGATTTCTTACATTTTGATTTTTGTTGATAAGTAATATGGCAAAAAGTAACCTAACCACCTTTTTTAGTAATGAATGATGTTTTAGGGACCACACATCCATTGCAGCTCATTCAAACATACAAACCAGGCAACCAATGGTGTTAGTATTGATTGGAATCATACAAACATCTGGTATGGTATCATTGCAGCAAATCATCTTCTGTGTGGTAATTTAAAATCTATGGGGGTCCCCATCCAGGGTAAAGGGACCGCATGTAAAGGCAGTAGGTTCCCTCATTGTACACAATCTTATAATCGAGCTCCTTTTAGATTGTTGGCTGTTATCCCATAAGCTTGTGGCCATGATGTGATGTCATTACATTTTGATTTTGTGATAAGAATATGGCAAAAAGTAAACAAAACCAACTTTTTTTCGTAATGAAATGACAGTTTCCCTCTTATTTTGGCACACCACACAATAAGCGTAATACAACCATACAAACTTGAAACAATGAAGTTAGAATTGGATGACCATAATATAAAATCTGAGAATTGCTATGACAATGCAGCAAGTCTGCTTCTGTGAGATAATACATATATCATTGTAGGTACTTAATCCCGACATAAAGGGCCCAATTTGCTTTGCAGTCGGTTACTTTTTTTTTAATGTGTCACTACGGACTCATTAACTCAGAAAGTCTTACATTTAGCCTGTTTTGTTTTGCATCTTTGGTATCCCCTGGATGTATATAATCAGATTTTGATAGTAACCAGTAAAAATTTGATGAACTCAAAATCTTATGACAGTTTCAAAAAGAAAAACAGTATTACTGTGAATATAAAACACACAAACCTAGAAACTGATGTTAGTGTTGACTGGATGCGCGGCGAAAACATCTGTTACTCACTCAGTTACCTGTCTGAACACAAATCAGTACTTCTTTCTGAATCTCGCAGGTTTTGGGGTTGTCCTTGGGTTGAGGCAGCCTCACTATATAACAAGTCTGTTTATTTCCACCAGTAGAAACAGTTTCAGAAGAAACACCACCATGATGATGAAAAAAAAGAAAAACCCACACCGGCATCACGCATATCATACACAGAGTAAAAAGTCACACCACTGGACTACACTGACGAAGTTCTGAAAAAAAAATGCACTGCAAATAAGCTGTGCTACCGGATCACATACTCCAGGGTTGAACTTAGTGTGATAATCCATGTAGCACTGTGGATAGCACGTGCAGGCTTGAGGGGCAGTGGGACTCAATCACGCAGATCTTCAGCTTCTTGGGAGACCCTGCAGGCCTCTGTAGGTGCGCCTTGTTTGGGAGTTTGTGGGAAGGGGAATGAAATGTCTCCATCAGCCTCACTTCAACGTTTGACGGTAGAGAGGTTAATTGATACGAAACCTGCACGTAGCGGGGGTGTATTGGCCCAAAAATAGGCCTACTTCAAAGGAGTAGGCTTTCCTCCACAACCACTCACGTGGCTTAACTCTGAACAATTTATGGAGGTGGTCAGTACAGGGCGGGAATCTTGTACAAGCCGGTCATATGGGGATGGTCTGGTGGTGGCATGCCAGAGTTGTGAAAGTGGATAAAAGTGTAGGATCTCTGAAATAGGATATGCAGCCTTAGATCAGGTTTGTGTACACAAGCCAACACACACACACCCACAAAACACCAACACACCACACATAACCAAACACGACAACCCTCAGTACCTAAACTTTGTACACAACACACACCAAACACAACACTCCTCCCATGACACACCAAATCACCTAGAAGTGTCCCATCACCCCTAGAAGCCACCAATACACACACAACACCACCATAAACAAGACACACAAATACACCATAGAAGCAGCCACCATAACCACGAAGTCACAACCCCACACCACACCACACACACCGAGACAAACACACCCCCACCAACAGAGAGCACCACAATTACAGGGAAGCAAGAACACACACAACCACCACACCCACCCCCCCGCACCAAAACCACACCACACACACACAAACATCCTCATTCTGTTGTAATGTACCCCCGGCCGACATACATGGAAAGGAGTTGGAGAGAGAGGGAGGACGAGCCATTTATGAGAACAAGTAAACAGAGAGAGAGATGGAGAGTAAAGAAACTTACTTGAAATCTGTTTCTGTCAATACTGCGCTGAAGACTTGCTGCTGTAAGCCCCTTCTTCGACGTCAGTAAATGAGGCAGTGCACGATTCCTCAGTTCCACTATTTTGCTTGGATATGGAGCAAGATGTCGAGCTCCAGCAGGTGTTCAGAGCAAGTAACTAGTTTTGAGTCGCAGGGGAGTTTACAGCTGCAGCGACCAGCTTGAAATGCCGGAAAGGGAAAGGACTGTTTTCTGCAGGCCCGCTCCACCAGCCCGGAACGCACTGTATTCAGCCAACTGAAAGTCATAGTGCTCTGGTCTGCAGCAATGCGTTCGGCAAGGTTGAGCGGCCATTACAAAATTGGCTGTAGGTTAGATAAATAGTTTGTCCGTGAAAAATGTATAATCGCACTATTGCGCTGACTGAATGGCGAATTCCAACATTTCTAATAAACCAAATCGACTGGGTTATTTTCTTGTAGATACCATAGCAGCGCCTGAAGCTTGTACGAAAGTGGGTCAGCAATATTAGAACAATGAAACACCCCAATAATGTGCAAAACATGAGACATCCTTTGGGAAGTTAATTTTCCATAGTTAAGTAGTACACAAGTATGATAATGCCTTGACAGACTACAAGCACCCAAAAAAATATTGGATTACAAATGTGTAAAGCTTGTTTGTTAGCTTCCTTCGTGTCTCAATAAGGACGGAAAGTAAGTGTGCACGCCTCTGCCAGCCCCTTATTTGATGTGTCCAGTGCTTCTCGGCTTCCGCCCTCCAGACCTTCATTGGGGGGGGACCCCAGTTTAAAAGGGGGTAGGGGGGGAGGGTGCAGTGTGGGCTGATGCTGGGAATCGGACTGGGTTTCTGATCTTGTCGGATCATGGCGGACTGAAATGCCCATAGTGGGAGCCTTGGGCTTTCTTCGTGACCCCACGGAGTCGACAAAAAGTGGATTGTGCTGGTTACGTCCGTCTCTTCATCACTATCAGTCCACTGCTGCTTGGAAGTTACGTCCCACCATCAATATCATTCAACACTTCATCTAAAACTTCCAGTGCGCTATAACGCTTCAAACAGGTCTCTGGTCGAGCTTCGTACTTGCAGCTCATGATATGAATCAGTGACCCCACTTGGATACTAACCGCCAATTTACTAATATTCAGTCACGCTAAAGGGAAAGAACTCTTATTTAACACCCAGTAGAGTCAGGGACAATATTCTAGGGGGTGTTATTTCCGTACCGATTTTCGAAATTTCGATGAGGAAGATACCCCGTATTAGACCACGGTTCGGGCGTCCAGGATCGCGGACACGGACCCCGTATAGAAGGGGCAAGCAGGGCCGAGGTTAATGTTAGAGAATTAAAGAGACAAACACTCCTTTTGTGTAGCATTCTTGTTAGTCATTGCGAATTTCAAACTAAAACCGAACTTCGTTTTTATTATTCATTTGATTCACCTCGCGTGTGTTCCATATTTAGACATGCTTTCGTCTGTGGCCAATGCAGAATATCATAATTAGCACGTGGTCTCATTTCTTATTCCAAAATGCTGTTTGTCTGTAAAAGACAAATTTCACAAATCCTCAATATGGATAAACCTAAAATTTGATAGGTCTCTTCTCACCGATCTTTTAGGGGACAAAACAAGAACGCAACGCACCGTATGTACAAACGAATTCACGACTGTCTTATGAACAAAAAACAGTCCTTGACAGGGTCAAAATTATTTAACTGCCATATTGAATTTGATCTCCTCCCCTATAGAAAGAGCCTACAGTCACCAACGACGCAAAGCCCCAAGCCCCGACGACGAACCATTCTATGTTCATCCCTGACTCCGCTATTCATGTCCATGACGGTCAAGTTGTTTTATCCAACTCTCGCAACATCTTTGACTGGTGAATACTAATTCTCCTTTTAATAAACCTGACAACCACTGCAATGCCTAACTTGGTTATTCTGGCCAGCGGAAGCAAACCATTATGAGACAACAGGCAAAGAGGCTAACAATTATTGTACATGTGAATTTACAAGACATCAATGCATCTAACCGCGCATTAACAAATCATTCCTTCATTCATTGCTTTAAATATGGATTACTAAGAACAGCTACCTTACAGGTGTGCTTCAATGACCAGAACTGTGTCACTGTTTGGCTGATTTTCAACAGCGGCTTTCTTTCACGTAGAAAATTATTCTCCCTTGCTTTCCCCTGGATGCTCTTACCTAAGGTTTCTATAAAAATCTGCCAGTGTATGGTTATTATAAAAACAATTCAGCGGGGGCCGGCTAGCTCAGTGGTGGGGGATAGAGCGCGGACTCGTGATCTGGGGGTTGGGGAGGACTGTCGGTATAGGGGGATTTTCTCGGAGTTACATTGGTTCTGACTCCTTCCCCTACTCGTCCAACGCTGAGACTAAACCCGCGGTTCGTGTGGTGAACGCCGCAAAAAACATTTGCACAACGTAAAATCCATCAACCAACAATCGGAAGAGAAGGCCAGTTTTGGCCGTTGGTATGGATGAACAAGTGACACCTAAGATGCCCTTCCCGAGATGGAGTATGGCTGCCTTACTGGCGGGATGACACGTGTCTACACACAAAACACACTGCCTGGGCTATACAGGAGTGTCCGCAGGAGTATCAGCTGCGTACGCCACCTGAAAGAAGAACTAAAAACACTTAAGTGCGCCCTAATCATCAATATTCCCTGATCTGATCATTTTATTTGTGGACAATTCAAGCTGAACATAGCAAATAGATAGTCCTCACTATAAATGATACAAGAAACCTAGTAATAGACTAACACCAAAAAGGATCTAGAAAAATTCTTGAACCCACCACATCATACCCTAAAGCATGCACCCTCCAGACAAAGCAACATTATCTAATAAAACTAACCATCCTTCCAAAGGGAAACAGGTGTGAAACTGCAAATGAAAACATTTCCTTGTCCCTTTCCCACAAAAAAAAGTTGGTTGCACTCTCACAAACACTTCTACAAACTCCTTTCATAAAGGCAATAGAAACTCAGCTTCAGTATGAATGTATCTTCTTCTTCTTCCTCACTTAAAGATAGCATCCATATTCAGCTGATTCTTGTAGTTTTCTGGAGGTTGCAGTTTGAAGCACATCTGGTGACCATCACAATGATAACAGGCATCACCAAAAGCAAAACTAACTACTACTGTGCTATTAACACAGTGAGCGGGCCAGCTGGCCCTTCAGGGAGCTACAACAAAACAGCAGTAACTGCAGAACGCCAGCTGTATGGTATATATGTCTATGCAAAAAACTACTGCACTTTCCCCCCAGTCACCGAAGAAGTTCATCTCTTGCTGCACTGCAGGATCTCAGCAAGAATATTATATCCATGGAGTCAAACCATTCCAATTTCAAGCCTAGTTCCTGTGCGAAAATTCCCTGAACGCCCCTAGAACATACCAGCACACGGAAATAAATAAATCACACCCACAACACACACACACACACACACACACCACACAAACATGCATGCGTGAAATCACACCCACAACGTAAAGCCCCAGGACAGCAGAGGTGAAGGAAGACAAATAAACCCCAGTAACACAGAATGATTAGGGCTAAGAATGATTACTATCACATGTGCTCAAATCCGAAGCAATTTCTCCCAAAATATAAAACATACAGCTCACCTCTGACACTACCTTACTGCCTGGAAAAGATGATCCCAGCTGACAAGAGTCCACTGCCCAGATGCATTTCTGGATAGTCATTCTGTACTAAAAGTCTTACTACGTTTCACAGGAACTTTGCAAACTTATTCAAAGAACTTGCGTGATGTTCCACCATTAACATACTCTGATCCCAAGTTCACAGAGCAGCTACACATTTTAAAATCCCTACTTGAGCCCACACAGCATGGCAAAACACTGAAACAATAAAGTAAATACCATAGGAACAGATAAGGATTTGTTTGGTGGGCGCCCTTACAGGGGGATAACGTTGAATGACTAAATTGTATCTTGCTATGCAAGTTTCTCTTATTGCGAGATTCCTACTAACATTCACTTGTTCTCTAAACATTTGCCAGCAACCAAAGTTTAAACAAATTTTGTTCAAACTGCTAGACACTCCAACAATGTGAACGTTACTACTATGACACTTCAATACAACAACAACTATTTAACAAATACAAAGGCCTCCCGCTCAACGCATTTTATTCTCCACTTTTTGTCACCATGCTTGTGCGTACACGTGTTTCCTTCTTCATTGAGGATGGCAGCAGTTTCTAGCCACATTGCTGTTTCTGAAGTAGCGCTAGTGCAGGATGTTGCCTGTCAGATAGGTGGAATCAAGCGTGCTAAGCCGCAAGGCTCCAGTCCCGTTAAGCTACCTTGGGACACTTTGAAGGTTCCAGATTGAACTTGGGCCGTGGCAAGAAACAGTAAGAACCATACCATTTAAAGTTTGAGTTAGTGTCACTTAAGTGAAAATGATTTTTTTAGGTTAATTGCAAACTTTGTTTTGTGTCTGCATTGTATATTGATTTCGGATGCCATAGGTATTGGTGGCTGTTTGTCTCTGTATTTTAACTTCTATAACACTGTGTTTATGACTTATGTTGGAGATGGAATCCCTTTTCACAGTCCCAAGTCACTGTATTTATTTCAGAGCATTGGGTACCTATTGAATACACCACACATAGATTAAACATCCGAGGGGATGTGAGCAGATCGTTTCTATTCACTGCAGTGCTAGACCGCCATACATGCTAGATTGAGGGGCTTTTTTCCAACAGCGGTGACAATTTTGCGGGCACTTACATACAGTAGCTGATTGGATCTTTTGACTAAATCACAGTTTTGTGTTGCTGGGGACTTGTTTCCCAGGGAAGATGAAGCAGTCTCTATGCATCATAGAGGAGTCTGGCCACAACACAGCAAATTGGAACATAGTTCTGCTTCTACGGCCCCTTGGGACTGGAGCTGCTTCACAAAGTGAGAGGATACTCGCATATTGTATTATCTTGTGGTCAGAGTACCAAGGAGTGGAATAGTTAATTAATAACCTGTTACTAGCCTCACATTACATTCAATGTTGCTTTCAGAACTACGAGGTGTTTCAATTGGCTAACAGTTGCAAAGCTAGAGTAGATGAGTGATGACAAAAGCTCGTGGTCTTCTCTAAGGCCACCGTATGCTATGATGAACAGTTGAACTT
>CM031603.1:46134151-46148528 GCA_018398815.1 Conus ventricosus | reverse complement strand
GGAATTGAAAAGCGAAGAAGATTATGATGTTTTTGATCCTGGAGACGACATGAGTGAAATGATCCCTTTGACACAGCAATCGCTCAATGCTCTCAATGCGGCATGAATATAACAGAAAGTAAGGTTAAATCATTTTACGAAAGTTTAGGCCAAGAACCTCCCGAATTTATAGACCCAAATGATTTTGAATTAAAAGATGATCATTTGTCTGTAAAAAACGATCAAGGGCAACTTGTTCGGCTTACAACTAAACCCGACCCATCAAAGTTTTTAGCCAAGAGTACAATTATACAAAGACTTAGTGTGAAAGATCAAAATCGCCTTGGTCTTGGTAGACCGAAATAGATAGGGAGGCAGTTTCTAAACTTCAAAACACACTGCAGGAACTCCCAACAGCTAACCAAATACAAAACATGGAACTTGAAGAATTAAATCAATCAGCAGATGAAATAATAAATGCAATAGAAGCAGAAACCAGTTTTTCAGAAGAAACAGCGTTAAAGACTAAAACGACTCACCGCTACCCATGCGAGAAATAGGGGCCCTTGATCATGCTTTAAGAACCATCAGAGGCGAATTAACAAACAATTTAGCAAAACTAGGTGAACTAGATGGCATATAAGAAGAGAAAAAGAAAAACTCGTTGAGGCTGATGACGCCGACTTAGGGCATGATATTAAAGAAAGAATAACCCAAAGACTAAAAGATCTTGAACAAGAAAGATCAGCAAGACTAGAAGTGCTAACTACTAACCGAGACCAATTACGAACTCAAGTGAATAGAATAAGAGAAACTATCGAAAAATTTTATATGAAGACACGACACTAGCAGAACGAATACGAACACTGTTAGAGAGCAAGGAGTCACATTAGCAAGCGTTATAACTGCCTTAGGATTTGCAATAAGTACACTGGTAATGGCTATTACAGGCGGCGGTGGCCAAAGTTCAGTACCTCCGCCGCCATCGCCTCCACCTGATAAATCATGGTAAAAAAACAGCTTGATCATCTGCGGATTTATTTAAAAAAATTAGCCGGTAAAGCTATAGACTCTTTACCTGGCATATTAGGGGCATTGTCAGCTGGCTTTTGTCTACTGCAAGCAAAGTAGTTGGCTTTATGGCCGAGCACTTATGGACATTAGTTCTTGTAATAGCTGGGGTTTCTATTTAGTAAGATAAAGACCAAGTAATCCTATGCCAGTTAATCCAAGAACAAGCGCTGTCTTTTCATATTCATGGTCATCGCGAACAGAGTCCGCGAGCTTTGCTGAGTCTTCAATGACTTTGGGGGTTTGGACTTCGGGGATTGATGACTTAATCTTGGATGTTCTTTTATTGTTTGTAATATTACTGGCTCAGAATTTATGTCGTTTTTCCCAACCTTCTGTTTTATTGCCTGCTATAAGAATTTCATTATTATAGTTTATTATTGTACCTATCTGGAGTCTGAGGTCAGAAGGCAGCATGTATAAACCAGTGCCAACAGCAAAGTCTACTTTCGATCTTGCGTATTGTAAAACATGTTGGTACCTTTGAATACTTGAAGGTAAATCAACTGTAGAATTAATGGCGTCCTCTAAATTTGCTAAGTATTGTTTTTTGCGCGTCAAAACCAGTAGAAAGATCAGTTATGCTCGATTTTGCCTGTGCTTGCGAACCTAGCAAACACCAAACGTAAGTACGAATAGAGTCGTTTATTCGTTCTATTCCCGCTCTAGTTAGGCCCTTAGAAGCGTCTAAGATAAATGTTGTCCATGCTGTTTTATGCTCTTGCTCTATGGACCAGGGCTGAACAATTTTGAAAGGAGAACGCCAGTCAAAGTTATACTTTCTGTGCGTGCCCTGAAAATAAATGACGTCTAGGCCATGATTAAGATCCACTTTTGTCTAAAGTCTGTCTTGATGTTAATATTGAATTCGTTACAGATCCTTTCAAAAGCCTTAATTCTATTCTGTTGCTAAATGGATTTAAACGATTTGTCATTCGGTAATGGTGCTTGCAGTTCAGTCAAAATACGTCTGAAGGTGTAATAAAAATGAAATCTGTACACTGACCTCACCAAAGGATCATGGTGATTTAAATGATCAGCAACGACACTCCACACCCAGTTGATGCACAAGACACAGCAAAGTTTAACTGGTTCTGATAAAACTGCATCGGATGACTAAACCACGCTTTCTGGATGTGCTCGTTTTCAATAGGGGGGTTAAGATAGCTCTTCAATGGAGTACTCACCTTTTTATGAAAAGAGCAGTCTGGGCCACAGCAATGTCAAGGGTGTCAGTTGTTTAATTTTTAAGATTGTAGTGCGGCCCCAACAGAATATTTGCGCCAGTATATTTGAATGCACTCATTTTTAATTTGTTTTAAAAAATGTTTGTAACAATAACAACTCAAGACAGTCCTTTCTTTTAGAACATGCTATTGATAACAATTGCGGAAGCAGAATGGTTGCGCTCCATGAAATATTCTACAAAGTCGTATGGTTTAATATAACTGAATCCAAGAAAATAATGCAGTTCTAAAAGTTAATAAAGAAGGGAAGGTAGTTAGCCGTTAAACCATACCTGATGGTTATTACGGGTTTTTTCGCTAAAAGAAGCAATGAGTAATTTTGACATTACTCTCAAACTTAACAATGCAAATCTAAAAACAATGTTAACATTCAAACCTAAGAAGAAGTAGCACATACCTTTTTGATGTAAGCTAGCTAAAATGTTAGGCTTTGCAGATGACAATCATAGATTTAGAGTTGTGCCAAACAAAACTACTTATGAGGGGGAAAATCCGCTCGATCTTGCATTACATTCATTACTCTATGTTCATTTGGATGAGCTGAGCACTGATGAAAAACTTATATGATGGAAGGCCCTCAACTGTTTTAAGAGCTCTTCCGTCAGGGAAAGCTGCATATTGCGATTATGAAATTATACAATTCTCTAATTTACAGTTTAAAAGATTAGTTTGTGGGAGGGTTGGATCATTTAATATAAAAATTGCAGACAAAGCAGGAAAGTTGTGAAATGCGATAACCTACACATTGTTTTGGAAATAAAATAATAAACTGTACTAAAAATGTCGCGTGGGCCAGAAGAATCCGGAGTTACATTAGCGCCTGTAAGGTGTATAACTTTAGAATTAAAAGACCTTGCAGATGTTGCGGACTTTGAACAAAATGGTGAGATAGGCACTTTGTATGGTTTTGAGTACACTAAAGATGGTGATTATAAACGCAAAGAGGTTGACGACAACAAAAGGTTTCCTAAACTAGAGCAACTACGCAATCTAGAAGCAAATAATGTTGGCCATAGAATATAAAATAGTTCGAAAACCGACCTCAAATGGCACTTAGAACCATATTTAGAATGGGAAATAAAATTTGAATTCGTAGCACATTTACATTTTTTGACCGTCAAAAAAGTTTCAGAAAAGCATTCAACTCTGGCCCTTTACATGTAAGTCTTATGCCAGACAACAATAGTCAAAAAGAAATTGAAATAACGCCGTATGGGAAAAAGCAGTACATCCTCCACAGAAAAGAAACAGTTGTAAAAAAAGCTTCTACAAAATTACAGTTCTTTCCAAGCAGAAAATTAGAGACACGTTCACAATGATATTTGAAATTTCTGTCTTTAAAGATGTAGAGAGGGATGGGGTTGTGGGCGTTAGTGACGACCTTATAAAAGGAATTAATATTAGCTGGCAAAACTTAGACGTTAAACGTCTTAAACGTTACCATCGTCGTTCTTCACAATGGCGAGGATATTAAGATCATAACAACAAGCAACAAAATCACTGTTGACTTAAATAGAAACAATCTTACAGAACTAAATTGGATTAATCTTACACATTTAGGTCTTGTAGGGTTTTATTATACTGAACAGTTTTTGACAGAAAGTATGATAAAAATAATAATAACTGGATTAGATTAAATTCTTCTATAAAACCATGGGGCAGTTAAACTTTATGACAAAAACTCCTCATTGCTCGTTGATTTGTGGGCAGACGGTTGTGGAAAAACAATATTTGTCCTAGACCTATTACAAACAGTTTATCGCTATAATTTTTAATCATATTGTAGTTTTCTGTCCAACACTTAAATGGAACAAAGCATATCATGATAGAAGGTTTATATGGACAGATGATAACATATATTTAGTTGATCCTAGCAATAAACTGAGTGAGTGTTTAGAACAGTTTTATAGACTGTTTGAAGGAACGCAAACACTATTTATTATAGATGACTGTTCGGCAGAAAGAGACATAGTTAAAAAGAGAAACACTTTGTCGAAACTAGCTTTCAGCGGAAGACATGCTGGGATAAGTGTGTGGATTTTATGCCAGAAATATAACTCGGTTTTAAAAGACTTTAGAGAACAGTTAAAGACTGTAGTTTTATTTCACATGAAAGACAGAGACTCATTTGAAGAATGTTTGCGTGAAAATGATGTTATTGAAAATGACCAGGAAAAACACAGGATTAAAACAAAAACTGAAATCTGAAAAGTTTAGTAAATTAGTATTGAAAACGGATAACCCTACACAGTATGTTTGTTTGTAGATAATCGTTATTTTTTAGTTATTGAAGTCTTACTTGTCAGAGAACAGGGAAAGGGGCATTCTGGGTTACTTTCGCCCGAAACTGGTGAGGGCGGAAGTGGCCCAGAATGCCCCTTTCCCTGTTCTCTCCCTAACAACATAACATCGAAACAAATCTAACGACCAACTCTACGACATCATCCTACCAACATGACATCGAAGCAAAATAATACTATAACAAACTATCGATAATCGCAATATAATAATCTAATTCTAACCAACAACTATTAAATGAAACTTAATCAAGTTTCCGATGATTTGCTTGCCTTCGTTCCTAAAACGAAATGTAAACAAGCAAATCATCGTAGCAACTAACCCTTAGCAACTGTGTCAAAATTTATATTCCCAAATAATTGATTTCTCTTCTTCGTTGATATTTTCGTTATTGATGTATGATTTATGTTTGAACTAAAAACAGCTTAAATGTTTGCTTGTTTTCGATATAACTTATATTTACCTATCTTCCATGGAAACATACTATTTTGGATCTACAATCTGATCTTTATGATTAAAGAGCGTTTGACGTCATTCGTTTGTTAAAGTGATTTCTCTTGTAATAATGGCTGAAAAAATCGTAAATAACTTTTCTTCACTTCTCCACACCTGCATGAGCAGTGTTGGCTTCTTATCTGTCCTCGTTTTTTTTTTTCCCGATCATTTGTGTCAAATTTGGGGGTTCGTAAGCAGCCATTTTGTGACATCGAAAAACCCGATCTCACAAACAACATAAAATCAATCTGGCCAGCGAAAGTAAGACGGTATAAACTATGTTAATGGATAAAAGCATAGTGTATTTGCATTTGAAAAGATATCCGGCCTCATCACCTTGTACTTAGGAGAAAACGACAAAAATGTGAACCGGTCTCGAGCGTATCGCATGGTGTCCGATTCCATTCAGGCAAAACAAACTGGCGGAGCGATATATGAAAATGTATTTAGCTCCCAAACCAAAATGGTTTAGAGATTTTTATTCTTTGCAGGAATATTCTCTTGTTTGTGTATCCCCATTTACGATAAACACAAAAACAATTATTTCCCTCGGTGACAGGGTGCCCTTTCGCGATACGTAGAGACCCGAAAAACTTGTAGGGGGAACACTTTCACCAAACCGCTTTTGGGAGGAAACTATTACGGGGGTTAAAGCGTCTGTGTTCCCCCCTCGTGACCCATTGGGACAGCAGGGCGCGAAACCAAAAAGTGGTGGGGTGTCCGACAGTCCCCATTTTTACTTCGTGATCGACATCCCTTCCAAAGATTGAATTAATTTTCTTTATTTTGCCTCATTACCATATTTTAATCGTGGTATTTTTGCAATTTTAATAGATCGAATTGTGGATTTGTCGCAAATTTTCGTTTTCCCCGCAAAATTCCGGACACTGCAACATGGAACGCTTTCACACCGGCATTATTTTTTTGTTGGGCATTTTTACCATATTATGTTCTTTTTAAATTGATTTTACCATACAATAACTTTTTGAGCACAATATAGAAGCTTTGAAAAAGTCTTCATTTTCCCAAGGGGGTTTTTTTTTGGGATTAATAATTTGAAAGAAACCTGTAAGGGGCATGGCGATTGGAGACACCTTTTGGGGGGCACGCACGATACGTTGGGAAAAAATTTTTAAATTTGCTTTGAGATCAGTGTCTTATTTAAAACAAAAAAACTCTAAAAAACTTTTTTATAAAACGTTACGGTTTCGAAAAAAAAAGACTAAAATGTTATTTCATTTGTGTGAGGTTCAGAAATGATGTGAAATGTTTTCACACCCCAAACGAAACGAGACACCATGTAGAGGGCTCCCTTTAACATAATTTTGCACTAGTTTAAAAGCTTGGATGAAATAAATTTTTTATAGTGGGGTCATAAGTAATGTTAAATTTTCGTTATTGCTTAAAAAATATGGTAATTAGCATTAAATTTTTTGCTTTCTTTTAAATTTGACGTTGATAAAACCAAAAAAGCAACGCTACAACACCCCCCGCCATCTCAGACCACAAAAAAACAAAAAAACCCTTCAAAGTAGCAGGTGAAACAAAAACAACTCGGGAAACCATTCTTTGTTACCGTCCGGACTGGAACCCCCGGGAAGAAAACAGTGACGACCTCATCGATCCTTCAAGCGAAAATCAACCCCCCTGGGACAAATTAAAAGCTAGGCTGCGCAACCCCCCCCCCCGCCCTGCGTAACCCATATCCCAATGGAAGCATTAAATGTACAGTACAGATACAGTCACGTACGGAGCGTTTTTTCTTTTACTTCACAATCTTGGGACAGTTTCATTGGGTTTTACAAACTTGATTTTTTTAAAGAAAAAAACAGTTAAGGAATTTTTCGTGTGTTTCGGAAATTTTAATTAAAAAAATTTGTGTCTTTTTTTCCCCACCCCAAAAGATTCAAATGGGGTAAGGTGTTTCGGGTCTTGGGGTTAAAAGACCCCATTTTCGGTGTCCTCATTCCAGAGACCGTTCCTTTTTCAAAGTTAAATAAAATAAACACTTTTTTTTTTAGTAAATCCCAACACAGATTTTCTTCATTAAGAAAATTTTTTAAAAAACCTGTTAAAAAATAAAATATCACTAACATAGCTAAAGTATCTTCAGTATTGAAACCCCTTTTACTCAGGTCCCCCTTACACACTGCATTCCCTCACATAAACTTAATAAAAACTTTATGTTACTTTTTTTTTGTCTGGGGGTTTTTTAAAAAAAAAAAAAAAGGAAACTTCGATTTATTTTTTAAAACAAATTAAAGTTATTTCATCTTCGGGTTGATCTCGCGTGTAATTGTAAAATTTTAGTTGGGCTGGTTACTTTAAATGATCTTATATACAGGTAGTTCAAGCAAGTTCTAATATTTAAATGTGATTTTTCAGTTTTTTTGAATGTATGTAATTTTATGTGGAAAAAGCTTTTTTATTTGAGGCACTTAATGAGGAAAAAAAAAACGCACTGTTTAAAATAACCCGGCGGGACAAATTTTACATCTATGGTTTTTGATTTTGGACGTTAAATAGAGCTCTATTCTTGCGTTTGTTATTAAATTTGGGGGGGGTTTTCATAAGCGACTAAGAAAGACAATTTTTTTAGAAATTTAATATTTTTTCCCATACTTGAGGGGGGGGGGGGGGGAGTCCCTTTGGATCGCACACTTTTGTTATTTTTGCCGGTGATAGCTGTCCAAACATCCATGGGGAAATTTGTCTCACAAACACACACACAACCCACACACACACACCACACACAAAAATCTTTTTTAGATACAATAGATTCCCTTGCATTTAAAAAAGGTATGTCACTCAGCTTTTTTTGTCTCACATGGGGGATCGGAGAAGGGGAAAAAGAAAAAGAAGTTTCGCCTAAACTGAACAATCCATTGCCAAAATTTTCCCCCTTCCCACCCAAAACCCTGCATGGCCCTTCCCCGTTTGGTCATCAAGTCCCACCCAATAAAAACTAAATTCAAATAAACAAAATACAGAAAGGAAAAAGGCTATCCAAAAGGGTATAAGGCATACTGTCGAAAAAAAGAATAAGGGAGTATCCCGCTGAAAAAATTGGCAAAACACACACCCAAATAAACTTGCAAGGGTTAAAATCCAAATATGGGGCAAGAAAAAAGCAAAGGGGGGAAAGGGCCCCCCCGGAAGCAACAAAAAAAACTGCTAAAGAAAAAAAAAGGGCAAATCAAAGAGACAAGAAAAATACCCAAATTTAAACTCCACAAAAACATACTGAAACCAAAGCAACAAAGAAAAAAGGGCGCTTGAAAAGTTGAAGAAACAAGCAAAGAAAAAAAAGAAAGCAAAAGACGCAAAGGGAAAGTTAAATAAACCCAACATCTTTGAACTAAGGATAAATAAATGGGCCCAAAAACAATCGTCAAAAAAAAAAGACAACCCCAAGGACCCTTTTCCTTTCAACAAAAACTGCTTCAGAAAAGCTTCTCCTAAAACAAACTTTTTAAAAGGGGCACTGTAAGGAAAGTAAACCCTCACCAGGGGGTGCAGAAATTTGGGGCGATGCCCAAACTAAAAAAATAACCTGAAAAGCAACAAACACGGAATCCTTGCAAGTGTTTTGCCAAATGGGCTGTTAAAAACGCAGTAATTTTGCAAAACAATGCTCTAACAAAAATGCCAAAGAAAAGAAAAAAAAGGGGAAATGGCGTTAGGATCAAAATGAGGGGCAGCAATTCTTCGAGAAAACAGAAAACCCCTCCCGGGGAAAAAAAGCTTGAAACAAAGAAACTGGCAAAGGCAGTTTGGACCAAAAGGGTTTTAGACCCCCATAAAAATCAAGCAGGGGGGGAGGCAGCTTTTTCCACTTTTGCCAAATAAACCAAAATGTAAAAAAATATGAGTGCCCCCTTTCGACATCCCTCTGGAATACTGTAAAAATTTGGCAGGAAAAATATTATGTGAAACCTAAAACAAGCAAAAACCTCCTTTCCAGAATCGTTCATGTACCATCCGTTGAAATTTCCACTTGTCCAAATGGACTTGGGTTTTGGTCTACAAAATTCCAACTGTGACACGACGCATTGGGGGCATCTCCGTCCTCGACAGTTCACCAGCAGGTTCCTGGGGGCCTGGACACAAAAAAGTCATTCAACAACACTGAGGTTTCCCAGATTTATGAAAAACCATGGGACCCTTCTAATTTACAAAAAACTCTCGGAGTCGTTCCTTTCAGAACACCTCCCGGGAAATTCAGCACAACATTTTAAAACTTTCCCACGGAAAGCTTTTCCAGGGAAAAGCGGTGATATGGGGGATTTCCTGAAAACAAACCTTTTTTTATCAGAAAAACCGGCTGCCCACTGGGCCCCTATCAGGGAAACCCTCCAAACCCATCACCTCTATACGTGTCCACCGGGAGGAACTGTAAACATTCACTGATTTTATTTCGATGTCGCTTGTCACACGCATACACCCCTACTTTTTACAAGCAATTTAACACTGCTGAAAACAGAAATTGGCACCGAGTAGTTCCCAATGGGCCAGGGTGTGGGCACGTACCAAAAACAAAAATCCATTTGTGATATTTTAGCAAGCACGGGAAATTTGCCAAGATAAGGGTTTCTTTGACCACAAAAAACCCCGTATTTGAAGCAGTGTTTAAACATCACTATACAGCATCAAACCCCCAAAGCTGTTGTTACTCGCAAGGGACTGTTGATTATTGCTGGGGCAAAACCAACAACGTTTTTTAACCAATAAAACCATTTTGTCGTTTCTTCTGGGGCCCCCAGGGGAAATAAACGGACAAAACCGATCCATGGGGAAAAAATGAAGGGGCTCTATTTTCACCCCCCAATCAGCGGCCCGGGATCTGAGAACCACACTTTTCCTCTCCGCCATCCTGTTTTTTGGCCCGCACCTGTCCCAAAAAAATGTTGGGCCCTGGGGAAAAACCCTGCACTGAAGGGCCCTTCCCCGCCCCGCCCCCTGTTGCTGACCCAGTCCTACACCCCCCTGCAACCGATCCCACCGCCCCAGACCCATTTCCCCAAACACCTTAAACCCCTCCCCCAATCCGCCAACCCCGTTCTCAACTCCGATACCCCCTCCCCCAACTGTCTGAGCCTCCTCTACCAGATCCCACTTGCTCCTTGACCAAATTTCCCATCTCCCCAAAATTGCCCAATTCATGTCAACCCCCCCCTGACATTTGCTTGACCATCCCCCGGGTCCCTCTTGATCCCAAATTTGCTGTTTGGGCCGAGTTTTGCCCCCACCAACCCTTTTGCCCCAGAACTCTTTTTTCTCCGGTGACAATGGGACAATGTTCATATTAAAAAAACACAAAAATAACCCTTTCCCTTTTTTTTCTGTACTTTACTTTTTTTGCCACTCTTTTTTTTTTCCCTTTTTAGAAATGATCCTTTCCCTACTCACTCAACCACACCACACACCAACACCACACACACACACACACACCACACACCACAACACACACACACACTTTTCCCAATTAAACCCCTTCCCTTTTTGTGTCTGCACACAACCTTTTTCTCCTATCTGCCCCCCTTCCTCGAGAAAATTGATTTAACAGCAATAATTAATCAGGGCTATAGATCTTTAAGTATGTACTCTAATTACACTAAGTTTGTCCGTTCTAGGGGATTGAAAATGCGCCTCCTCTTTCCCCTGGGGCCATCCTAAGGGGAATATCCTAGCCCTGGAGCCCACTGTGAGGTTTTTTCTGATCACCCTTCCCCCCAAGGCTCCCGATCAGACATAGGGAAACATTGGGAAAAAATTTTTTAAATTACATCTGGCCACCAAAAAGGGCAGAATGAAGCTAGCAAAGGGGTTTTCACAAAATGCCTCTGTGCATTTAAAAACTTTCTGTTGTACCCTATCAAAAAAAAAGAATTCTAGTTAAAAAAAACGGTTTACATAAAATTTTTCCCTTTTAAAAATTTAAATACATATTTTGTATTTTAAAAAATTTTTTTGCATATCAGTAATGTCAAAAAAAATGGGATCTTACCCAAATGCAGCTTTGTAAAAACAATACATAACTAATTTAAATTACATGACAATGTTAATTTTTTTAAAAGTTTTTATTCTTTACCCCTCTGGGGAAATGGGGCTCACTCCCAAGCAACAGCCAGGGGGCCCCCAAACTCAACGCTTTTTTTTCGCCTACCCCGATGGCTGTACAGGAACCTTCCAAAATTCTATTGTTTTTTTCCTTCGCAAAATTACCCTGAACAATAAAGCTTTATTTATTTGGCTGTGGGGGCTATTTTTTTATTTTTTAACTTTCCCTCTCTTTTTGGGAAAAAATTGCAATTTAAAATTTAATCCAGTTTGTTTGACAATTGACCAGATAAAATTTTTGTAGCAAATTTTTGTAAGGGAGCAATCATTTTGGGCTGTATTAGCTAAAATACCACTTTTAAAGAAAGTTCTAATTTTTTAAGGGAAAAAAAATGAAATACATGTTTTAGGAATACATACGTATTATAACTTTAACCCCCCCCCAAAAAAAAAAAACCCCCAATTGCTCACAATCTAAACAAATTTTTTCCCCCTCCCACAGTGGGTCAAAGCACGATCCATATGTTTTCTTGTGGCCTCATCCCGGGAAAAACAAAAATCTTCCTTGGACCCGCTGAGTTCAAACATGATAAAAAAGATCTAAACAGGAATTTAACTTGTTCCTGTTCGAATTTTTTCAGAGACTGGAAAGTCGAAGGGTTTAGTGAATTTGGAAAACGCAGAAACATGAGGGAAAAAAACATTGTGGAACTGTATTGCTGTGGTGCTTTTTTCTTTAAGTATTGCTTTTGGAGGTGGGTGTCCTTGTTACATGCGGGTGGTTCCTTTTCACGCGAGACCCCGATTTTTAACGTAAATTCAAACCAAAAATCAGGGAAATGATAAATATCCCTTAATTTTAAATGCAAAAAAATCTGATCACATACAACCCTTTTACAAGCTCTGCCATCCGTGTAAAACAAAAATTTTAAAAACAATTTCCTCATCTCAAACGCCAAAAAAAAGAATGCTACAATGCTAAAAATGAAAACAAACCTGATTCCGTAATTGGTGTACATACCTTTTTGCTCAAAAACTAAAAAAAAATGCAAAATCTTTAAAAAATGACTTTAATTACACCCAAGGGCCTTTTACAGCGGGCGGGGCTGCCCTTTACTTTTCATCAATTTCACACAAAACGAGGTTTGACTGTTTTATTTTTTGAAAAAATACAAAATTTTTCCTTTAAGCAAATGCTTTTTTATCAAAAAATCATTTTATTTTTGACTTGAAAGTAAGAAAAAGGAACGTTTCGAGGAATCCCATTCCTTTTGCGGACTTCGCCAAAACTTTTTCAAGGGAACCTTTTACTCTTTTTGCACAAACCCACACTACGTACGAGGGAAATAACAAATGGATTCCAATTCCTATCCCCCAAAACCCAACAGTTTGCGAGGGGGGTCAGTCAGACTCATCAATGTCAAGTCGGCGTCCCGAGGGGTTGGGCCCCGGACCAGTCTCTTTCCCCCCATTTTTAATGACCTCCCGAAAGCCTCGAAACAAATTTCATAACCCACCATCTCCACACAATAGCCCAGAAAGATCTGCCCACCACAAAAAATCCAAACTCTCCAGTCTGGGGGAAAAATGGAATGGCCTTCAAACCCAAAGGGAAAAGGCTACGCAAGGTAATACTGCAAAATTGCCCACGACCAAAACCGATGCACGGGGCCACGCTAGCAAAGAAAAAATCAGCGTCGAACAGGGGGTCACTTTGAGGACAGAGCGGGCGGAACACATTGACATCATCACAAAGAAAGCAAGCAAAGCCCTTGGGATTTTTAGACGTAATCTGAAAGTTGCTTCCAATGAGCTGAGAGAAAAGGTGTACCTACCTTCGTTAGACCTTTGTTAGAGTACTCCACTCTGTATGGGACACCCACAAAATAGGCTGCATCAAGAAAATGGAAAACATCCAGAGAAGGGCAGCTAGATTTGTCCTGAACCATTACCACTGGCATGCAATGTAACAGACATGCTTGAAAAGCTCAAGTGCCGTCTCTCCAGATGCAACGCCAAGCGTCAAGGGTCACCATTTTGTATAAGATCCACTATGACCTGGTGCAGATCAACAAAAGTGTCCTGGAAAAAAAACAGTAGTAAGAGACAAAAGATCACATGACCAACAGTTTTAAACGCCAGGTAAATCATAAACAGCAATATAGGCTCTTCTCATTCTTCCCCCAAGCCATCCGTGAATGGGATGAACTCCTAGCACACATTGTAGAGGCAGACTCCCCTGACAGTTTTAAAAACAGTCACCTCCCACCTCAGTGCTGACACTCTTGACAGTCCGCTGCTGGGAAAACTTCAGGAGTAAGATTAAAACAAACGCAAACACAAACTGTCCTGTATGAATGTGAGAGTGCTTTGGTTAGGTAGTTAGTGGGTAGGGGTGTGCTGGTAGGAGGGCCGCCACGGCAGGGGGGGCCGGGGGCCGTCACTAGGATGCCTGCCCGTCACTTCTCGTCCCCTCTGATCCAGTTAGTGGGCAGGGAGTGTGTAAATGTGATCCGAGTAAATGTTGTGATGTACTCATGCAACTTGAAGAGCTATTTCAAGCCTACATAGAAAAAGAAAAGAAAAGGATTTTTTTTTTTTTAAATAGGCAGCCGGTTCATGGAAACCCTCTATTTTGTGGCAAAATAATCAGTGTTGAATTGGCCACATAACAGAAGAAGAAGAAGAAGAAGATGAGAACATTGCACAAGGATCACACATGTATTCCATGCTTAACTTTTATGAACAGGCCTTATGCTTCTATCACATCTGCTCAAATCCTCTGATATCCATGCAGCACCAGTCTCTATGGTATTATGAAATAAAAATCTAATTGGACATTTGCCAGGACCTCAACAATTGTCAGTAAGTCCTTTGCAAAACTCATCTGGTCCATGTTGGAATTTTAGTTTTGTCCTGTACTCAGTATCATTAAGTTCTTACCTGTTCCCTTCTTTGTGACTTCTGTTTTGTGGTTTGTCAACAGATTAGCAAGATGGCAACAAATATGGGCACGTCCCTGTCACTTTTTCATGACGCCTTCCTGTCTGTTTCTGAGCTGGCAATTAAAGTGACAGATCATGAGAGGCTAAGTCGTAAGAAAGCCGCTTGGAAATGTTTTACAAGTTCCGTCACTGTCTCATCTCCATTTAACTCCAGTCCCCCCAAACCACTGCAGCCGCTGAGCTCTAGACAAACCTGACCTGACTAGACACCTGGCCAGCTCT
>CM031603.1:46118983-46134051 GCA_018398815.1 Conus ventricosus | reverse complement strand
GTTAAGAACATTCTTTTCTTCTTACACATTTGCCAGTACTGTACTTGGTTGAACAAGGGCCGGCAGTGTACCCAACGATCACAGCATTGTGCACCTGCATACCTATCAAGTTGGGGTGGGAAGGACGTGTGTGCACCTGTTGGTGGGGCACACTTCAAATTAATCAAAGAACAGGGCATTCAATAAGCGGCATACGGGCAGTTCCAATAATCCGAGCTACATAAACAGCACAGCTATTTGACCGGAAGAAAAGTGGCATGGAAAGAGAGAAAGGGCCTTTTCTATTTTTCCAAAGCAGTAAATACACTTAGCATATACACATTACACACTTCAACAGATGTACCTGAACATCACCTACCTTACCTCTATAAAAAAAGTCATGATGCCTATAAATAAAACTGAATCGCCTCAAAGACCCCAAAGAGGAATAGAGACAGTAAAAGACGCGCACACAACACACACCACCACACACACACAACCCACAAGACTTCAATCAAAGTGAAAAGAAACCAGGCCACCAAATTTGAGATGCAACCACGGTATGGAGTCAGAGCTTCCATTTCATGTCCTGATATCCTCTTCACGAACAGAAAATTTTGGTTAAACATATAAAAGAAGAGAAAATTCATTGAACTGACAAACAACAGAGCCAAAAGAGGGCTGCATCTCAGCCATTCTGGCCCAGTTGAGCATGGGGAAAAATTTCCATAGTGTATACTGTTCATGTTTTTTTTCAATCTGAAGAAACGAATTTTGAAAAAACTGCCCGTTTTGCGGAAGCTTCTTTCAAGAAAACATAACCCCATTATACTTCTTTTTTTGGTAGTAAGGACAATACAAAACTATCATTCGATGTCCTCTCCACATTATGCTTGGTTTGGCTCTGTCAGGGTCCCGGTTCGCAAGTCCATGGAGGCTGTCGTTGGATGGATGTTGTGTGGCGCCTCGGAGGGAGAGCTCACTTCTGCCGGTCACGATTAAGCAATTTATTGTCATCAGTCGGGGGCTTCGTAGGTGGTGTCCTGCGATGTAGATCGCCCGGAGACTGAACCACCACAAAGTGACTCGACAGCAAGGACAGTGTTGCTCGGTGGGTTTCCTCTTGACTTGATGTCTGAGACTTGCGCTGCTGGGGCTGTGGCGGGGGCGGGTATATCACCCCCCATTACCTTCTTGGCTGTGGACGGGGTGTAGGAATGCGGGGGGGTGTACTGCTTTGAGGTGGCGCAGCGGTTGGGGACCAACAAAAAAAAAAAAAAAAAAAATTGCTGTTTATGCTGTTTTTGTTTTTCTAAATCAGTGATTTTCACACGTGTGAAATGAGCCCATTTTCCCAAATTATGTCTGATAGCTAAACTTATGTCAAGCCACAAACCTACTCCATCATTAATACAGAAAACTGTTTCACACTTATTTCTCAGCACCAACATTACCCAAGTCAATCAGAAGGGTATAAAATTTAGGAGAGAGGGATTAACTCCAATCCTCAATAATAGCTCGGATTCAGAGTGACTTTCTTTTTCCTGGGTTAACCCTTCCCTGCACAGTATAAGTGCTTTTCTGTATTGCTGTGTGCCGGGGCAAATTTTGTTTTTGCAGTAGGTTTCACTCATCTGTTCATACTCATGCATATCTTGAGGATATCTCTTAGATTTTTTGATGTTTTTATCTGATACCTGTGCTATGCTGTGGAGTTACTAATTTGATTTGGTGGTCATAAGTATGATAAAAAATCAATATACCAACCTTTTTGTAATAAATTGACACTTTTTTGCTACGCACCACATTGCTGCACATCAACCAAAGAGAAAAGTGAAAAAACTGGTGATTTTAATGATGACCATAATACAAACATTGGTATTAAATTACTGCGAAATGTTTTTCTGTGTGGTAACACATTGCATATTTAGGGTACCCAATCCAGGGTAAGGACAGAATTTTGCTATAGTTGGTAGGTTCACTAATCTGTTCAATACTCATTATATATGGAGCTATGTCTAGATTTTATTGCATGCTTTTTCTTAGTGCTGGGCTATAATAAGATCTATAAATTTTTGGATACTGTAGCCAAATAGTTGGTAAAAAGTATTATGATAAACCTTTTTGAATAAAATACATGTTTTTGAACATCCACACACATTGAAACATCAAACACACAACACAGAAAAAAATGGGTGTTTGTATTTTGAGCCTCATACAACAATCTGGTATTGATATTTCAATCAAATGTTCTTTTATTTGTAATACATGCATCAAGGGGTTACCCCATTCAGGAGTAAAGGGAGAAATTTTGATTTTGTGGAAGGTCACGTATAAAAGTTCACTATCATTCAATTATTTGAGAAATCAGTTAGATAGTATGCAGTAGTCTAATTGATGAGGTATTCAGTGGTATATAATATTTGATTTTGGTGGCACTAGTATAGTAAAAAGTAACCCAATCAACATGTTTTTTGATAAAAAATGACCGAGTTCGAGCAACACTACACACTGCAACACTCAAACACAAACACATACAAAAAATTGGTGTGAGTATTGCTGAACATCATACAAAACATTGGTATTGATCTCATTGCCAGAAAAATCATCTTCTGTGTGGTAAATAATAATCATTGGGGATACACATCCAGGGTAAAAGGGACGAATTCTGTTTTGACCGTAGGTTCCTCATTGATCACTATCATTATTATTGAGATTTTTGAATTGATTGCATGTTTCACTTATTACTTTGTGGCTGATGTGATGTCATAACATTTTGCTTTTGTTGATAAGTACTATGGCCCCCCGTCCCATACCACTTTTTTAGTAATGAACTGACTGTTTTTGGCACCCAACATAATTGCAGTCATAAAACTACACAATGTGAAAAATTGGTGTAAGTATTGATTGGAATCATAAAACATTGGAATTGGTATTATTGCCAGGCAAGTTTCTTATGTGTGGTAATATATACATCTTTGGGGTACCCAATCCGGTCAAGGGGCCCGCGAATGATTGCAGTAGGTTCATCATCTGTTCACTACTCATTCATTTATTGAGATAACTCCTTAGATTGCTTGCATGTTATTCTTATACTTGTGGCATGATGTGATGTCCTTACATTTCAGATTTTGTTGATAAAGTAATTGGCAAAACGTAAAATAACCACTTCTTTAGTAATGAAATGGATGTTTTGGGGCACCACACACATGTGATACATTGCAGCTCATAAAAACACCCCAAATGCCAAAAATGATGTTGAATTGGGACTGAACATAATATAAACATCTGGCAATAGATATGCAAGCAAGTTATGTTCGAGTGATAATACAGACATATATCATTGTAGGTACATAAATGACATAAGGGACAAATTATTGCTTTTCGCAGAAGGTTTATAATGTGCTCCAACTGATCATTTACTCAGACAGTCTTACTCTTTTTGCATGTTTTTTTCTTGCATTTAGGTATAACCTGATGTACTAATAATCGCTTTTGTTAGTAAACAGTAAAATTTGAGGAAATCAAATTTAAGACATTTTCAAAGAAACAACAGTCCAATTGTGTATATAAAAACCACACAAACATAGAAAAAAAATGCAGATAGTGTTCACGGATGCGAGGCGACCATTGGTACTCATCAGTCATGTCTGGAATCATCAGTATTTTTGTACCTGAGGTTTCTGGGGTTGTTTGGGTTGGCGCCCTCATAATATAACCCAGTTGATTATTTCACCAGCTTGAACAGTTCAGAAGAAACCCAATGAGATGACAAAAAGAAAAACCAGGCACTCACGCCTATATACACAAACCGCAGTATAAAACGACGCCTGATAATGAGAAGATCTATGAAAAAAAAATGCTGCAAAAAGGTGTGTAAGGATTCACCCTACTCCAGTGGTTGAAATAGTTGATATCCATGTAGCATGTGGATAGCAAGTGCAGCTAGTGAGGGACAGGAGGGGCAGTGGGACTGCCCCAGAGCACTTATCTTCTTGTGCAGACCTGAGGTGTTGGGTGCCTTGTTGGGAGTAGGTGGGCTGGGGAACATGAAATGTCTCCATCAGCCTCACTTCAGTTTTGCCCGGATAGCAGAGGTATAATGACACGCTTGAGGGGGATGTATTGGCGAAATATAAGCCTACCCTTCCAAAGGAGTAGGTTTCATTCACACCCCACCTCACGTGGCTCATACATCTGAAATCTTTCATGAGGTTGGTCGTACTGGGCGGGATCTTGTAAAGCGGTCATATGGGGATGGTCTGTGGTGGCAACGCAGAGTAGTGAAAGTGGATAAATTGTAGGATGATCTGAAAAAGGATTGCACATTTGCTAGTGCGTGTAAACATGCAAAACACCCACACAAACACCACCCCAACACACCGAAACACTAAGTACATCCAACATTTGTAACACACACCACACCCCATAACATGGCACCCAAATACACACATAGAAGTATACCAACATACACACCCATGAAGCCTTACACACCCCCCACCCCATGGACACACATACACCACTCGAAGATAAAACATAAAACACATCGAAGCCAAACAACACACACACACAGAAGCAACAAACAAACCCACCAACAGACGAGCACACATCCGAGTCAGCACCCACACACAAACCCACCCAACACAACAACACAAACACACCACACCCCAATCTCTCCTATAGTAATGCTAAAAGAAAACGACTTAATCGAAAGGCGGTTGAGAGGGAGGAAGGCGGACATTTATTGAGAAAAGTCAAGAGGAGAGAGACTCAGCGAGAGTCAAGCAACTTCTTGAACATGTTTAGTATTTGAGAGACGCAGGACAGGGTGGGGCCGGACACAAGACAGCATCTTGACCAGTACGCTCATACGGCCGAGATATTTAACAGTTCCATGATTTGCATTGGGAATTAATGGAGAAGATTGGAGCTGGCTTGCCAGCCTTATTTGATGTGTCAGTGCTTAGGTTCTTCAGCCCTAACGGCATCAGAAGTAGAGGGGTGAGTGTGGAGTGGGAATGGCTCTGGTTTCCGATTCTTGGTCGGATATGGCCGGTCTGCTTTGACCAAACCAGTGGGCGAAGTCGGGTTCTTATCGTGACAACGAGTTGACAACAAGTGGATGGGGTGGTTACGTCGTCTCTATCACTAACACAGTCTGGATGTGGCCTATTCGTCACCATAATATTCTTCAAACACTACATCTACAATTCGTGCGCTATAACGTTCAAACCAGGTCGTTGAGTCGGCATCGAACTTGATCCGCCATTTGATTATGATATCCGCACGACCCAAGAATTACTAACGACAATTTACTCATTCAGTACACCGTAAAGGGAAAGAAAGTAATTTAAACACCGTGTAAGGGACCACTTTTAGGGTTATTTCCCCCCCTACGATTTTCGAATTTCGATGACGAGATACCGTAATAGACACGTTACGGGGTACAGGTTCTCGGAACGGACCCCGTAATAGACACGGGGCAAGAGGGAAGAGGTTAAATATCTTTCACTAAGTAAATCGATGTTGGTTTCTTTCTAGCTAGCAAAGACTATGTATACATGTCCAACACGCACTGGTCCAAAAACTAATATACTCTCGCACCCAATCAACCCCGTATGGTATACATAGTGGTGGATACTGTAATGCCCAAAAACAACGGAATTCACTCCAGAAGAAGTCATTTTTTGGTGCCAGATTTTAGCCGAAAGTTATCATGGAGTCAAAATACCCTTTTTAAGCGTTCCTGTGCATGAATACTTCACCATAGAAAATACCTGCAGTAGTAAGAGCAAGACAAAGAAAGATACATAGTAAATGTGAGGATAATGCAAAAGCCGACCTAGTTATAAACACAGGTCACAAAGAACCACAAGGACAAAGAAAACCCGACAAAATGACGATGTAGAGGGTTCAGAACAGTTACTTTTCTAGACTCACATCTTGAGATCTTCAGAAAAAAATGTAAATATCTTTGACTATATTTATACTAGACATTACAACAAAAGAGCGCAATCCCTCCGATCTGAGATAAAGTTCCTTCTCCTCGTTCAGACTTAAATGAGGACTATTCACTTATAACCGCGTATATTCAAGATGAATTTATCTCTTATCAACGCTTTATTTTTTTAGTTCATGATGGCTGGATACCCTTCAGCTTATTTCTTGGGCTCCCCCGTCACTGGAAAAGCTTGCAAAAAGTAGTGAGCTGACTTACAGTTCGTTTGGTTGTTCACTTACAGTGACATGTCCACTTGGGGTGATAATGCAAATGATAAATTTCTTTCATGCAATTTCTTTTTGTGCAATTTCCTATTAATTTTTATAGGTCCGCAAAAAATGGCAACAATTAGCTAACAGAATACTTTTTTTCTAGTATATCAGCTGCCTTCAAACATGTATTTCATAATTATTATATTAGAAAACCTTGTTATGACTACACTAATGCCACCGCTAGAGGCACCCGATACGAGTGATCGATTTTTATCCCACTGTTGCGCGTAAGCGTGCTGTGTTGCGTTGGCAGCAACTCTGTACACTGTAGATTTAGACAGTGGAAGATTGTGAGAGTGGTTTGTCGGTCAGATAAGAGGCATTAAAAAGCTGTTGCAGTGGGCTCAGTATCCGCGTAGTCTGGACAGATTTGGGATATTGATGACTTTGGCTGGGACAGTTTCACCCCGCAGCTAGCTCATGGACAGAATAGGACTATCTGCAGACTTGCAGTGGGTGCAACGAAGGCTTAAGAAATGTTTAGAGTCAGTAAAGAGGAAATTCTTTGAGCTATGCCATTTATGTTTTGTGTTTGGTTAAATGTGCTTCTATATAGCACCTTTGTTTTGGTGACCGTATCAACTTTATTCTTGTCATTTTTATAGCTTGGTTTCCTATTTAATGTGTTCGAGATTTTCTATTCCACGATATTATGCCTCAATTGCCTAATGAAATATTCAGTGATCACGTTTATTAAACTTTTATCCTCATACATTAAAAGCTATGTCTATTATGAAGGCAAGGAGGGAGATTGGCTTATGAAGGAAAGCGAATAGGTATAAAACAAATTCTGCTTATAACATTTTACAACACATCATTATCTGACACTAGCCAAAACAAAGTTGTTACTCAAGTCTTAAATTTTGTAGTAATTATAAAGTTGAATGAAAGAATTTCTCAAAGTTCGTCAGTTATTATTTCAACGTGCAAAGTGCAAATTAGGGATGATTTCAAATGAACTGCATTAACAAAGAAACATGGCTTACATTTTACAGCTGAACATTGTGTCTTTTCCTACATGTCAGGTCCACATCAAAATCATTCTCTGTGACGGGGGCCGGAAGTAGTTGGTAGCGCGCGGAACTCGTGATTCCTGGGGTTGCGGGTTCGACTTTCGGTTATACGAGGGGATTTTTCCCTCGGAGTTACATTGGTATGACATACCATCTCGTCCTTCGATGAGGACTCTCAACCGAGGGTTCGTGTGTGGGAAGCAGCCTAACCATTCTTGCACACACGTAAAATCCATCACAACTTTCGGAGAGAAAGGCAGTTTGGCGATGGTATGGATGACACGTGACACATAGCAAGCACCTCGAAGATGGAGTATGGCTGCCTTTACTGGCGGGTGAAACCAGGGTTCCAACCACATCCCTGCATGGTCTACAGGGGGAGTGTCAGCAGGAGTCTCAGCTGCGTACGCAGCACGAACGAAGAATTCCTCTGTAGAAAAAACTACACTGTTCCAGATCTGAGCTGTGGCAAATTTGTGGCCTTTCAAGCAGGAAAGTAGGCATTAGAGACAGCTGTCTCCCAACACAATCATCAGAACTGCAATAAGACCTGTCGAGAGAGAGTCGGCCGTAGAGACAGTTGTTTCAAAAAAACAATAATCACAACTGCTATACAGACATTCCAGCAGACCGGAGAAGCAGAGATAGAGTTGCTAAGTGCACTAATCACAACAGCCTACTAAAAGCTTCTAAAAATTTGAAAATCTAAGTAGTCACACGGATGCACAGTGTAGAAAAACATCCAATATTTAGAACCCGCCAAAGAACTCACAGGTGTGAACTAGAAGGACTTCTGTGCCTTCTTCCAGCAAAAAAAATAAATCATCTCCCCCTTCACCCCATACACCTACCGATCGATTTACAGATAACGCTGCTGTATAGGTGTATTCGATTGGACCTGCTTATTTCATACGAAGCGCCTGCTCAGAATTCAGATGATTCTGTCTTTTTCCCTGGAAGGACACATTTTGAACACTTACTGATCACAAACACACCATGCTGAGAGTAAATGAAATGAAAAGAAATTAAAACAAACAAACAACACCACCACTTCTCTGGACCACTATCGTGCTACATACAAATAAGTGGACTGGCAGTGGACATGATACCAATGCAGGCGACACTGTACAATATGTATAAACGATATACTTAGAGGACCAACACCGGATTCTCACCACATTGAACTAGTGGGACATTCTGATAGTTTGGAATACTGTGCCATTCAGACAAGGACGTATCTTACACCAGTCACGCCCCTGAACTAAATTGGCTGTGCGTCAGTCCAGCCGAATGTTATCCATGGAGTCAAACCATTCCATTTCCTATGGCAGTCCTGTGATGAGTTCTTCAATAATCTGAAGGTACTGCACAGGTAAATAAATGGACAGCAGATTGAAAAAACATTAATGGAGTCATCGTGTGCTAACACCAATCATAGATACAACCTGAATAAACTGTTCCCAACTCTGTGATCAGAGGCAGTGGCCCCGTAATTTGACACCGTCCCGCACAGCGGTCGGCCCGCCACAGCCCCGGACAGAATCACAGGGAGCAGTCAATGTCAAGTTGTTAAGCGGCCCCCCAGGAGGAAACATGCTGATTTCCCCGTCCCTACGGTGGTGTTCAGTGGGCTGTTCTGATCCAACACACGCCGGACCCCACTATAAGCCTATGAGCCAAAATGTTAGTCGCGAGCGGCGTGGTGAGCTCTCCTCGGAGGGCGCACCCCGTCGTCACACAGACCCTGGGCTGCGTACCCGGTGCCCGACGGAACCACACAGCCCCAGCGTGAGAGGACATCGAAAAAGAGGTCACATGGAGAGCCGGGCATGAAGGGCACAGAATTTGGAGACCTTATTTAATGCTGTCAATGAGAATGGGATGATTAAGATGAAGCTAGGAATTCCATTTCGGTCTGAGACTAATGAACAGGGCTGTATTCTACGCTTCCTTTCATAATAAATCCGGCGACCACAGCCGAGAGATACAGGCACCTGCGTGTTGGTCGGAAATTTGAGCACTATCTTCAGAAAACGATCATTAGTGGATGAAACTAAAAGTGTGGTCCAGTTTCCAATGAGTCCGCCAGCAAACTCAACTCTGGGTAGGGGGGGGGGCGGTCAGGGCAGAAAAACCACATGATTTGCTGGGAAAGCCACCACGACTCCAGCGGGAGTCGTGATGCTAACCACTTGCCAGGGCGTTGAGCAGTTATTCTTATAGTATGCCGAATCTGAAGCAATTGCATCCTAGACAACACCAATTGTTTAGAAGTAACCTGATAATTTCAAGAGTCTGACCAAATGAAATTCAGAATAGGTTTTTTTATCCGTCTCTGTTGTTTACGGGTAATATTTTTTTCAACATTTAAAAGTAATGAATTCAAATTAAATTCCATTCTATTTTTTCATTCACCTATGGACTTAATTGTACTATGACTGGTGCAGATAACTTATCCCTACATGAGGAAGTTATTATAGTGGCTCACTCCACCTGAATATATAGCATTCTCGTCTAGTCACCTAGCGCGATCGCTCCCACGTCGATGAGCCCATACCTCCGAAAGTCTCTTGCAACTCTCAGAACTGGTCAAAAACCGCCTCAACCTCGAACCACACCCCAGCCGTCCGCTCCTCATTGTAAAATGCACATCTCCTTTTACCGTGCCAATTTTTTATTGGGCAGTTTTCCAATGACTTTTATTTGATGTGTTTTTTTAAACTCATCAATCAGAGAGTAGTTCACAATTTTTTTCTTTTTTTTCCTTTAACTTCACCTACTGTAAGGAAAGTTAGTATAACTTAAACTGTTTAAATACAAAGTGCACAGGCACTCACGATTAACGCAATGATTCACTTTTTGTCACATGCTCTGCAGAGTAAGAGTGGTCTTTGTGCTGAGTTGGAGCAATCTTCTGCACATTGTTTTCTGAGAGCAGAAGAAGTTGAGAGTGGATTGTGGTCAGATACGTGGAATTAGAGTGGTTGCTGCATGGCTAGCTCAGAGCAGATTCTTGGGAAGTTTAGGACGCTTTGAGATTGACTGGAAAGAAACAGAATAAAAGACTCCATAATTTAAGGAAGTATGTCGACCCACTCCAAAACTTTTTTTAACGCACAAGCAAAGTGGATCGTGGTCAGGTACGGAATTCAGGTGGGACTAGTGGGTTTGGTTCCAAGAGCTTTGCAAGATTTTCTGAGAGTGAGTTTGCATGGGCTCAATGGGACGACAGGGATACAAGTCAAGATTCATCCACATATTGAAAGCATTTTAGAGAGTGTTGCTCAAATTTCCTGACCAACAATACAGATGCATATATCTCTCAGGCCTGGTTGATGCCAGATATGTTATGAAGAAAGCGTAGAGTGCAACCCTGTCATGCAGTCTCAGACTGGAATAGCAAGTTCCCCATAGCGTCATATTCACCATCCTCATCCTCATCAATCAGCATATAAAAAAAGTCAAAATCTGTGGCGCCTTCATGCCTTGCTCT
The DNA here is from genome assembly GCA_018398815.1 of Conus ventricosus. NCBI lineage: Eukaryota > Metazoa > Mollusca > Gastropoda > Neogastropoda > Conidae > Conus > Conus ventricosus. Next base: position 46,123,293 of record CM031603.1, on the reverse strand, counting down.
TATGGTGTCCTCGATTTTATTTCTCCTCCATATCTATGTCCTTGGTGAGTTTTAGTTGAGGTCATAGCATCAGCAAATTCACGGGGACTGTCGTTGCCCAGACATGGTGGTGCCTTCTGGAGGGGATGGTTGCTCACACTGGCTCTGAAAGTATGCTATTATTGTCATCAACAGGGGTCCTAGACGGTGGTTGTCCTGCATATGTTGATCAGAGCAAAGATAGTACACCTTACGGAAAGATGTTTCACTCCGCGGGGAAAGTTAAGCCAGACGGCTGGCGCATTCCATCCTGCCCCTCCCACCTTCACCGACATCTTAAATATTCTTTCCACGTGTGTCCAGCATGGCGAGTAAGGCAGAGGCAGTTGGTCCGCCACACCAAACTGTCAATTCAGAGCTGCCCAACCCCAAAATTTCTTCCCAGTACTATTCCTGGCTTTTCACAGTATTTTTCACCATCTGACAGTATTTTCCTACCGGAATTAAAATTTCACGCGGCGTTTTGATTTCTTTTTTAACCAACTTATTTTGTATGCACTTTTCTTTTATAATTAATAGTGATTAAAAACTATTAGCATAAGAGATTGATCAAGACTTACTCTGACAATAACATACAATTTACTTACTTAGTCTACTTCTGCTAGAAAAAAATACTACTACTATCACACACACATACACAATTGAGACACAGAGACATATATATACACGAACATTTCAAACCACCACAGTGACAATACACATACACACATATGTATACGAAGAAAGAAAGAGCAGACATTCAGAAAACCAATGTGCTTCTTCTGCCGCTCAGTGCTTACACGACGCTTAGGGTTCGCGACGCTTAGGGTTCGCGGGCTTTCTTTCACTGGAGTCAGCACATGGTCCATCAGACCTATCACGTAACTGAGTGGAGCTTTTGTTTCCACATTCGGAAGAGGGGGGTGGGGGGGGGGGGAGGGAGGTTGGCAAGCAGGGGGTAGGATGGGCATACTACTTGCCATCCTCCCCCCTCCCCGCCCCCCCCCCCCCCCCACCTCTCCCTCCCTCCTGCTAGCCACAGCAGTTGCTGCCTCAGCTGCTAAGGGCCAATCCTTAATAACACATGTCGTCTGCCACAGGGGTGGGGAGAGAGAGGGAGGTTGGCAAGCAGGGGGGTATGACGAGCATACTAAAAATAGCCACAGCAGTTAAGTCGCTGCCTGGGACATGTCGTCTGCTACAGGGAGAGCTTAACAGTAAAAGGACAGATGGAATTTCCTGCCCTGCTAGTGGTCTGCTAAGGCGAGAGCTACACAGTAAAAGGAATCAAGGATGGATGGACTTTTTTTTTCAGCTAGGGCCTACCTAGTCTATCAACTATATGTGGCTGGCAGAGGCCTTTTTCTTCGTCTCCTTGTAGGATCCCTTTTAGCACTACAAATCTGCTGCCTCGGTAAAGCAACAAATGGCCGTACCATTTGCGCAAGTTCGTCACCGTATTATTTTGGCTCGACCGTATCACCGTATTTTTGTAAACTCGGCGTGACAAAATACGGCCGGAACGTACTGGTTGGCAGCTCTGTGTCATCATCCTCGGTAAAAATGGGTTCCAGTTTTCTTTTCCAAAAGACGAAGAAAAGTGAGTTCATTTTCTGTATTATATTTCCTGAATTTTGTTGTTTTGAGAGAGAAAGAGACAGAGAGAGGGAGAAAAGAGAGAGAGAGAGAGAGAGCGAGAGAGAGAGCGAGCAAGTGAGCGTACATGCACACGCACAATAATGTATGAGTGTGTGTGTTGTATGCGTGTGTGTGTTGTGTGTGTGTGTGTGTGTGTGTGTGTGTGTGTGGTGTGTCGAGAGAGAGAGAAAGAGAGTGAGAGAGAGTGAGGGAGAGTAAAAATGCATAGGGTGCTAGCGCTCACATACATACACATGCAGGCGCTTGCACACACATACATATGCACACACACACACACAACTTGTATGAAGATGTACGCATGTGCGTAAGCTCACACACACACACACACACACACACACACTTGTGTGCAGATGATACGCATGTGCATAAGTTCACACACACACACACACACACACACACACACACACACACTTGTATGAAGATGATACGCATGTGCGTAATCTCACACACACACACACCACACACACACACACACACTTGTGTGCAGATGATATGCATGTGCATAAGCAAGTGACCATGTGTTCACATGGCCGCACATATGCACACACTGAGAGAACGTCTACAGACTGGCATTAAAAACAGTTTCTATATGGAATCAAGTTTCACCATTCTTTTTTGTGTTTTATACAGATGCAAAAAATGGTTTCAGAACTGACAGACAACAACAGATACTTTGCAGCAGGTTCGGGGAGAAAGAACAGAAAATGCTGAAGCTTCAGCACCTGTGAAAGTTGCATCCTTGTGCGACATTCTAAACCCCAGACAAATTATCAGTGTGAATTGAGCTGTCCACTCATCTTGCAAGAGGTACTGTATGCAGCAATGAAATTTAGGGAGCTGGGACAGTAGCATTTTTGGTCTTGAAACTTTTATATAGTTCTTGTAGACAAACTATCCTATGTAAAGAATGCAAAACAATACCAAACGAGGATGGGAAAGAGAACTGCCCCCCCCCCCCCCCCCCCACCCCCGAACTCTCTGTCTCTCTCTTGTCTGTCTAGCTCTCTCTCTCTGAAATATACGACAGAGGGATAAAACTAATCACAAAAAATGAAATATGATGACGATAAAGTAAACACACACACACACACACACACACACACACACACACACACACACACACAAATGCGCACGCGCACACACACACACACACATACATATTTTTGTAGGTATTTATACGTATACCTATATGTCTTTCCCCTCACTACCATACCTGCTGGCACTCAGGGAGGAGGTCAATTGCTGATGAAGGCGAACAAAGTGGAAAATGTCAACTAAACCACACCAGCTTGTCCTTGTTCTTCTTTTCTTTGGAGATCGATTGATCTATCTGTCTATCTGCATGCACACACACACACACACACACACACACACACACACACACACACACACACTACACATACACACATATACATATATATATAGAGAGAGAGAGAGAATGAAACTATCTGCACACACACACACACATACATACAGAGAGAGAGAGAGAGAGAGAGAGGGGAGAGAGAACACAAAACTTGTATAACAGTCTGTTCCGCCATTTCCTGGTCTGCAAGTCTATTCTGTTATTCTCAGGGAAAGTAGTAGTGGCAGGCGCGCAGCTGGCTTCACTTTGGCTGATACTGCAACCACAGTAAACGGTCAAGGAGTGAACCATCTTTCTGTAGGGCATACTTATCTTTGATCAGAGCAAACCCCACTGGACCCAGTCCACTGAGGTGACTCGACAGTAGTGCAGTGTCTTTTGAAGTGGCACAGCCAGTGAGACAGACAAAAATAACAAAAACAAACAAACAAAAAGAAAGAAAAGAAAATTTTAGATCTATACAACTTTTTGTTTTGTCAGTGCTTTGTGCGCTTGATGTTTGGAAGTCATAGTACTGGTGGTTATTTTGCATTTTCATGTTTTACTATTAATGTTCGTTCGCCATTATGATTCACTGTGCTTCATTCTGTACAGATGATGTACGTAAGTGCACGTTTGCATACTCACATCATCACGGCCACCGTAACTGATACTGAATGTGCACTTGCAGCTTGTGCACAAACCAAAATTTCCTCCTTCCACCCTTGTTGTGAACATGGCTATCATTTGTTGTGTGATTGCCTGGTAAGTCTGGCAGCATTGATTTTTTTCTCTTTTCATGGAAGGATTCACTGTCTGTCTACTTCATCTGTCTCACACATTTTGATTTGCTTGCTACAGTTTTCATTTCAGTGCTTTACTTAACCTCCACTCAGTTTGGTCTCTGAACACAATGTCTGAGTGGCAACTTTCCGTCTGCCATCAAGTTTGTCCATGTGTGGAAAAAAAGTGCACCCATTTCTTTTTGTACTCCCAGTTCTTAAAGAACAGGGAGTACTTTAGAATGGGAATGAAGAAATGCGTCTGTGTGTGTTGTGTGTGTGTGTGTGTGGTGTGTTGTGTGTGTGTGTGGTTGTGTGTGTGTGGTCCGTGGTCAAAATGTGTTCACTCGCTCCAGCAAAACTACTGGTCAATCTTCTGAAAATTTGTAGGTATTTCATTATGGGTCAAGGATGATGCCCAACATTTAGCTTACCGTTACAGCGTTACTAACGGCTGTAACGGCCTGTAAAGCTTTTTTCTTTATGGTATTTAAAAAAATTGGCCG
>CM031603.1:46070473-46117983 GCA_018398815.1 Conus ventricosus | reverse complement strand
CTACCCCAAATTTTCCCACCCAATTTGGCGCGCCCCGTATAAAATCACGTATTTTTGAAAACTCGGGTGACAAAATCGGCCGGAAACTAGGGGTTGCAGCTCTGGTCATATCCTGGGAAAAAAAGGGGTTTCCCCGTTTTTTTTTCCAAAAGCGAAGAAAAGTGAGTTCATTTTCGTATTATTTTCCCCCAAATTTTTTTGTTTGAGAGAGAAAGAGACGAGAGGGGGAAAAAGAAGAGGGAGAGAGAGGCGAGAGAGAGAGCGAGAAAAGTGAGGTACCACAACAATAATGTATGAGTGTGTGTTTTTGTATGCGTGTGTGTTGTGTGTGTTGTGGTGTTGTGTGGGGTTGTGTTGTTGTCAAGAGAGGAAAGAGGTAGAAAGGTGGGGAGAGTAAAAATGCATAGGGTGCTACGCTCACAACATACACAGCAGGCGCTTGCACACACATACTTGCCCCCCACACACCACCCTTTGTATGAAGATATCGCATTGGTAAGCTCACACCAACACAACACCACCCCCCAACTTGTGTGCAGATGATCGCATGTGCATAAGTTCACACACACACACCACACACACACCACACACCATTGTATGAAGATGAACGCATGTGCGTAATCTCACAACACACCACACACACACACACACCAACTTGTGTGCAGATGATATGCATGTGCATAAGAAGTGACCATGTGTTCCGGCCCCCGCACATATGCACACATGAGAAACGTCTCGACTGGCAAAAAACGTTTCTATTAATCAATTTTTCCCCATTTTTTTTGTGTTTTATACGAGCAAAAAATGGTTTCAGAACTGACAGCAACAACAGATATTTGCACGGTTTGGGGAAAAAGAACAGAAAAATTAAAGCTTCAGCCCTGTGAAATTTGCACCTTGGGGAAATTTTAAACCCGCAGACAAATTATCGTGTGAATTTGAGCGCCCACTCATCTTGCAAGAGTACTAGCGCAATGAAATTTAGGGAGCTGGGACAGTCATTTTTTGGTCTTAAAATTTTTTATAGTTCTGTAGAAAACTATCCTATGAAAAAGATGCAAAAACATACCAACGAGGATGGGGAAAAGAACTGCCCCCCCCCCCCCCCCCCCCCCCCGAACTCCTGTCTCCTCTTTGTCTGTCTAGCTCTCTCCTTTGAATTAGACAAGGGATAAAATAACACAAAAAAGAAATTGATGCGATAAAGTAAACACACAAAACACACAACAACACAACACCAACAACACAAATGCGCACGCCACACACACACACACACATACATATTTTTTGGTATTTATCGTATCCTTTTTCTTTCCCTCATACCCAAACCCGCTGGGATCCGGGGGGAGGGCAAAAGTGATGAAGGCGAACAAAGTGGAAAATGTCAAATATAACCCCACCAGCTTGTCCCCTTTTTCTTTTTTTTCTTTTGGAGATCGATTATTATTGCTTCTGCATGCACACACAACACCACACACACACACACAACACCACACCACACACTACACATAAACAATTACAAATATATAAAAGGAGAGAGGAAGAAAAATATCTGCACCAACACACACATACTTCAGAGAGAGAGGGAGGGGAGGAGAGAGAGAGAGAACAAAATTGTATAACATCTGTTTCCCCCATTTCCGGGCTGCAAGCTATTCTGTTATTCTCAGGGAAAGTAGTGTGGCAGGCCGCAGCTGCTTTACTTTTGGCTGATTTTCTGCAACCCCGTAAACGGTCAAGGAGTGAACCCTCTTTTTTTAGGGGATAATTTTTATCGAGCAACCCCCCTGGAACCAGTCCACTGAGGGACTCGACAGTAGTGCAGTGTTTTTGAAATGGGACAGCCAGTGAGACAACAAAAAATAACAAAAACAAAAAAAACAAAAAAAAAAGAAAAAAAATTTTAGATCTTCAATTTTTTTTTTGTCTCTTTTTGCCTTTTGTTGGAAGTCTAGTACTGGTGGTTTTTTTGCTTTTCATGTTTTTCTATTAATGTTCGTTTTGCCCTTAGATTCACTGGCTTCTTCTGTACAGATGTGTACGTAAGTGCACGTTTGCATACTCACATCATCACGGCCACCGTAACTGATACTGAATGTGCACTTGCAGCTTGTGCACAAACCAAAATTTCCTCCTTCCACCCTTGTTGTGAACATGGCTATCATTTGTTGTGTGATTGCCTGTAAGTCTGGCAGCATTGATTTTTTTTCTCTTTTCATGGAAGGATTCACTGTCTGTCTACTTCATCTGTCTCACACATTTTGATTTGCTTGCTACAGTTTTCATTTCAGTGCTTTCACTTAACCTCCACTCAGTTTGGTCTCTGAACACAATGTCTGAGTGGCAACTTTCCGTCTGCCATCAAGTTTGTCCATGTGTGGAAAAAAAGTGCACCCATTTCTTTTTGTACTCCCAGTTCTTAAAGAACAGGGAGTACTTTAGAATGGGAATGAAGAAATGCTGTCTGTGTGTGTGTGTGTGTGTGTGTGTGTGTGTGTGTGTGTGTGTGTGTGTGTGTGTGTGTGTGTTTTTTTCCGGGGGGTTTCAAAAAATGGGGTTTTTCCACTTCGCTCCAGACAAAACACTGGGTCGATCTTTCTGAAAAATTTTTTGTAGGTAAAATTTTCATATGGGGTAAAGGATGTCCCCCAAAATTTAGCCCCGTTAGCCGTTACTAACCCTTTTAACGTTTTTTTCTTTATGGAAAAATCCAAAAGACTTGGCCCTTCAAAAAGGGTTTTTGTTATTTGGGGTACAAAAACCCCGATTTTGTCCTTTAAAAAGTTCTAAGGGGTAACCCTTAACGTTTTTCTCTTTATTTCTAAAAATAGGGATTTTTATGAAAATTAAAGGTTTTTTTTCAACACATGGCATTTTTAGTTTCCCCTTTACCGTTAAAAAGGGGTTAAACCCGAAATTTTTCCTTTTTAAGGAATATTAAAAGTACGGCCCTTTTTAAACCCTTTTTGGGAATTTTTAAAATCGCCCCAGTTAAGGTGAATCGGTTAAAAACCCTTTTTAAAACCGTTATTTTGGCCTTTATTTTTTAAATTGGGGGTTTAATTTAAATTTGGGGGATTAAAAAGGGTTACACCACAAATGGCATTTCCCATATTTTTTCAAAATTTTGCCCGTTAAAAACGTTATTTTTGACTTTTCCCCCATTTTATGAAATTTGTATTACCCCGGTTTTAGCCCAGTGAGGCTAAAATCCCGGGTTTTAAAAAAGGTGATAGGGTTATATAACCGTAAAACCTTATTTTCCCGTTATTTTTATATATTGGTGGTTTTAATAAATTTGTATATAAAAAAGGTTATCACACAAAAAAACGGGTTATTTTTTGCATTTTGTCCGATTTGGAGAAATTTTGGTATGTACACAGGCTTTAGCCCAGTGGGGACTAAAAATACTTTTTCAAAAGTGTACACGTTAAAAAACCCATTATTTTGCCTTTATTTCTATCTCACAAAGCACTTACCGATTTATAAGCGGTTTGGAAAACGGGGAGAAATTTTTATATGTTCCATCTTGTTTATGCTTTTCTTTTTTTCGCGACACCAAAACCCTGCAGAGGAACCCCAAAAATGGAAAATTGATTCTCAAACATTTTTTTCACAAATTTATGCGATATTCCAGAACAGTATGCATTTTGGCCTTTTGGGGAAATCACAATTTGATTTTGAAACATCATCATGACCATCACAAAGAGAAGCTCAAAAAAGAAAACAACAAAGACATAAATCACACAAAAAATACAACTGCTTCGACACAACCGGTGATACCACCAGTCAGGGGCCATTTAGCTGGCTCTAACTGAACCGGCTCTGCAGAAAACCCCTTTCCCATAACAAATGACATAATTTCAGAAAACTAAGGACTCCAAAACAAATTTAACAAGTGGGTTGTAATACAGAGTGGAATAGCAAAATGCAAAAAAAAAAAACCCAGTGAACCTCACCACCTTTAAATGAAGTCAAACTCTCTGGCTTACTGCAGGGTCAACAGCCGAATCTTATCCCTGGAGTAGAACCTTCCCCCTTTCCTACCCCAGTTTTTTTTGCATGAATTTTCCCTTCAATGATTGATAAAAACTGGGACAAGATATAATTAAAAAAATTACTAAAAGCAATAAAGAGTTTTTAAAGGAAATTTTTTAAAAGGGCCCCAAAGGGAATCAAAAAATAAAAGGAAAAAACAAAAAATTAAAATGAAAACCCCAAAAAAAGAAAGGAAAATATGAAATTAAGGGAAAAAAACAGTCTGAAACCATTGAAAACAGGGAAAAAATTGCATTTTCCAAACTTTAAAAATGCCCTTTAATCTGAAATAACTTGCTTTTAAAACCAAACATTAACGTATCTTTTAATCAAAAGTTTGGATCTTAACGCTGTTCCTAAATGACATCACACAAACAAAATCAGGACAGTCTTTCTTTACTCAATCTTTGTTTAAGTTTTCCCATCTTTCTAAAAAAAATATTCAAATCAATTCAAAACACTTATGTCGCGACAAGTTGTTCTAAAAGGGCCCCAAGTTTATAGTTTTTGATATACTACATACATAAGGGTTTTTATTTAATTTAAAAAAATATTTTCCCATTTTCTTTTCTTCAATTTTTTTTTTTTTTTTTTTTTATCTTTGCCAAGCATTATTAATGATGGAAGAAATTGTTGCCCTGCACTTGTTTTCCCCCACTACTTAATTGTTCAGCAATATACATTCTTAACTTATAATTTGGGTGTCTTCAATCAATGGAAAATCACTGAAAACAAAGAGTGATGAAGTGGATTACAGTACTTGTGATTGGTGCCAGCTGGTTGACAGCTGTAAATGATAAATTTTGTATTGATGTGCAAATTTTCACTTATCATGCAGTTTCCCATCACTTTTATTAGCTCCTTACAGCGTAATATTAAATGTTGTGTACCATCATTATTTTGTTGTTGTTGTTTTAAGGAGAGATGCCATTCAGCTAATACCAATGAAGTCGTGCAGATTTTTTTGCACAAAGCAATGTTGTTGTGTGAGCTCTGAAAACTGCAGTTTCATCATCCTGTTGTGCCCGACAAGAAATGCTGAGCTGTATTAAACATGTTGAGCCACCCACTTTGTGCAGTTTATTCATTTATTTGTCATGTTTTTCTTTTGTACTATTCACAGACATGATCTTGAATAAGAAAAAAAAAGTATCCATAGGTCAGTGAGTTGTTGTCTTCTTTTGTTTTTTGTTCTGCCATTTGCCAGCTCTAGGCTACAAAATTTTATTTGCCAGCAATTTTTTTTTCTTTTTGTAAATGAAAAACAAAACGTTTGTTCTAACACAAAATATTCTTAGACTCGTATAAAGTTTTGCTGCTCAATGTGGAAAACAATCGGGCAACATGATTTACAAAATATTTCATTATCAACAACAACAAAGAAAAAAAAAAAAAAGAAAAGAATCACATATGACTTCTATTATACAGCTACAAAAAAATGCCTTCAGGCATATATTCCATTAGTGTGTGTGTGTGTGTGTGTGTGTGTGTGTGTGTGTGTGTGTGTGTGTGTGTGTGTGTGTCTGTGTGTGTGTCTGTGTGTGTCTGTGTGTGTGTGTGTGAGAGAGAGAGAGAGGAGAGAGAGAGAGAGAGAAAGAGAGAGAGAGAGAGGGAATGTCTGTGTGTGCACATGTAGAATATCGATTGTTCAAAACACTGCTTGAGATACACTCTCGTCTCGGCTTTCCAGCAACTAAACTGCCCACATCAAAATCGGGTTTCTCAACTCCCATGCTGAGTTCTCACACAGGCAGAACTGGCAACTTCCCTATTCCGAACATATTTTACTTTATGTATTATTACTATTTCAAAAATTAACAGGACTGGTAACTCTCCAATTACAAAATTGTTCTAATCATGTTGTAATTACTACTTGAAAGCATTTAAGTATTCACAGATAAATGCACACAGCCACTCACCGATAACGCAGTGATCCCCACTTTTGTCACACTGCTCTGCTGAGAACGAGTGGCCTTCTTCATTGAGGATGGCAGCAGTCTTCTGCCACACTTGCTGTTTTCTGACAGAAGAAATGTGAAGAGTTGTTGAAGGTCAGCATATGTGGAGATTAGGAGTGCTGTAGAAGTGGCTCCAGCTCACAGACACAGCTGCCTCTGGGGCACCCTCTGCAGGTCCGGGTTGATTTGCCGCTGGAAAGAAACAGGATAGAAACATCACCATTTGAAGGTATCTTTTATGTCAAAAAAAATTGAATCAAAACTGTGTTAGATTAACCTTTACCAGATGTAGCTCTTGACAGCACATTCCCAAACTGTGAGTCCCCCAGTTCCTAAACAAAATTTACATAGGCTTTGGTGTGTGGTGTGTGTGTGTGTGTGTGTGTGTGTGTGTGTGTGTGTGTGTGTGTGGTGCATTACTGTATTTATCCCTACTGACATATTGCAGGCTGTACAAGACTTATACTCGTCAAAGAACCTGCAAGTTTATACTGTAAACAACAATGAAGAGGTCCATGTGGACTGGTCCTCAATGCTTTGTAATATACAATTACCATTCTTTGAAGTATGGGCCCACCAAGACCCACATCATCGCATGTGTATAGTTGAAAAGACATAACTGGTTATTTCATCCTGTCATGATGCACAGATACCAGAATTTTTTGGCAGTGTAAATTACATTTTGAATGATACCTCTGCATCATCACAATAGTTCTAATAGTTCTGGATTTATCATCATTTTCATTCACTTGTCATCATCCTTAATTTCTTTATTTTCTATAAATTATCTTTTAAGTTTAATTAAATACATCTTAATTCATTTGAGATTACCTTTAGTCTTATGCCTTATACCTAGCCAACCCTTTCCCACCCACTGTACATAAATGAATGAGACAAAGAATGAGGTAAAGGCACATGTGAAGACTGAAACTACTGAAAACAAACACTAGGACAATGAGACACGACAAACAAATAAACGGACGAACAATATATTTTTCAGTGAAGAAAAGGAATAAGCACAGTGCAGATTTTTTTTTTTTTCTTTTTTACATCTTGCCTGCTGTGAAAAAGAAAAATGACAAAAAGTGACAGACACTGAGACAGACAGAAAGACACAGACAGACGGTGTAAATAAGAGAGAGAGAGAGAGAAAGAGACAGACAGATAGAGACAATTAAAAAAATCAGCGACACCGAGAGTATCAAAGAACAACAAAAAAAAAACGAGACAGGCAGAGGCATGTATAGAAGACAAAACTGGCAGAAAGACGATAGGTAGTAAGATAATGTTGCTATAGCCCAGCCGACCGCAAAGGGCCACATCAGGGCGAAAGACTGACAGAGACAGACCGAGAGAGACAGCGACTGAAACAGAGATGCATACCAAGAGACCACAGAAAGCACTTCAGACAGACAGAGGGAAAGGGAAGAAGTGTTCTCATTGGGAGTATTTTTCTTGATTAAAGGAGGAGGGGGGGGGGGGGATACTCTTCTCCAAGAAGAAGTAAATTCTCAGACAAGAGTTTCACTCTGAAGCAAAATTTTTCAGGGGTAAAACTAAAAGTCTTATGCCTGCAGGAGACATCAACTAATTTGACCCAAAACAATTTGATGGCGCAACATTTTTGAGAAGTAGTATGACTAAAAGAATATTTCAGAGGGTTGGGACAGGGATTAGGGAGGGAATTAATGTAATATATATCTTGACATTAAAAATTAATTTCTTTGTAAGGCAAAGAAATCCTATTTCAGAAGCCCTTCTTTGCCTGTATCTGATGGATGGTGTTCACTTGGAGAGAAGTCTGAACTGTGAGTTAAAGCTCAAATCAATCGCTTCTAAAAGGGGGCTACTAAACTTGGAATTGCCATCATCTGTCTGGTGAACCTTGCGTTGTGAAAAATATAAATAATATAACAATTATTGAATAAAAAATACTGGGGCTTCTGAACTAGGATCTCTTTGCCTTATGCCGAAATTTTTTTTTTTTCATGTTAGATCTGATATCTTACAGAGAAAAGCTCTTTTTCTGTTATCAAAAACAAAATTCCCTTCCATGATAAACTAAAATGTGTATTTGTGGATGCCCCAAACCAAGTGAAATGTAAACCACAGGGGGGGAAAAACATTATACAGAGGAAGACTAAGCTTGCCTGAGAAATGCAGATATGTACTATAGATTTAGCCAGTGTGTTGCATCTAGTAGTAAACCAAAAGACCCAGTAACCGGGTCTCAAAGGCTAATGAAACTTTGGCTTGGATGACACCCAAAGTGACCATACTGTATGACTTTTTTTGAAAGGGTAAACAAACTTAAATCCCCCATTATGTTGCGCTTTCCCCTGTAGTAAAATACTTATAAACCTGTGCAGGGGGTTACCGCAGAAGCTAATTTGAAATGCCATCAGGGTTAAAGTCCCCCTGGACCTAAACTTTGCAACATTTTAGTATTTTAAAACCCTTTTTTAAGAACTTCTTAAAAAACCTATTAAAAAAACAACAACATATCGAGCTGTAAGACCCTAACCGAACCCCAAGTGGCGTTAACCTATTTCCCGAAGCAGGCTTGACTACTAATACCACAATGGCAGACTCCTTTTTTTTTTGTTCACTATTTAGAAAAATTTTTTAAAAGGAAAGGACAGGAAAAACCCGCTTTTCAGCTGGTTTTAACATTAAAAAACAAGGAGGAAAAAAAAAAAATAAAAAAATTTTTAAAAATTAAAAGGACAATTGTGGATTTTTTCATAACAAACATTCTAACATAAACCGCCCCAGCGCAGCGTGTGGTGGGTAAGTGCAAAGATGTCTGACTCTGTCTCTTTTGTAGTTTTTCTCATAGTCTTGCTCACATTCACTGATTCAGCCCCTCATCAGCCACACTTTTCCCGACTCTCATCAGTTAAAAAAATGTAACACTCATTTTTCCCCTTTTTAGCAGATTCATATACTTTTTTTTTTGTTTTTGCCAATTTTTTTTAAACAAAGTATTCATTCAAAACTTCTTCTCTTCTTCCTTCATAGCCCAAAATCATTTTACTGATAGTTTTGTTGAGTTTTGGGGGAAATGCCGAAGATTGCCGTTGCGAGGGTTTTTAAAAAATTTTCGCAACTCCAACAAACCAGTCTGATTTCCTTGGAGGTACCGGGGGAAGCCCCCACCCCAGTGCCTCACCTTCATCACCCCTTCTTGGGTAGGTCCCCAAAAGGGGAGGGGGGTGGGGTGATGGTGAATAAGTAGTAGGGGGAGGGGGGAGGGAGGGACAGGAGTAGAAAAGTGACTGGGAAGGATGGCAGGGGGGAGGGGGGGAATTGTACAGAACAGTGGTCAGGAGGAGGGTAAGGGGGGAGGGTTGGGGGTGATGGGGAAGGGGGGAGGGTGGTTGTTTCAGGTTCTAGAGATGGGAGGCCAGCTTGGACTAGAAGCAGTCCAGTGACTCAGCCGTCACGACCTCCTGAGGCAACTTCTTCCATTCTGGTATGGTCCTTGGGAAGAACGTCATCTGCCTGTACCGTGTCGTGCAGGTGGGAATGTCATAGCTCAGGTCATTGTTTGTCCTAGAGCTCAGCGTGCTGTCAGATGGTTTGGGCGGGTACATGGAGTTAAATGGAGATGAGACAGTGACGGAACTTGTAAAACATCTCCAAGCCGGCTTTCTTACGACTTAGCCTCTCATGATCTGTCACTCTTAATTGCCAGCTCAGAAACAGACAGGAAGGCGTCATGAAAAAGTGACAGGGACGTGCCCATATTTGTTGCCATCTTGCTAATCTGTTGACAAACCACAAAACAGAAGTCACAAAGAAGGGAACAGGTAAGAACTTAATGATATTGAGTACAGGACAAAACTAAAATTCCAACATGGACCAGATGAGTTTTGCAAAGGACTTACTGACAATTGTTGAGGTCCTGGCAAATGTCCAATTAGATTTTTATTTCATAATACCATAGAGACTGGTGCTGCATGGATATCAGAGGATTTGAGCAGATGTGATAGAAGCATAAGGCCTGTTCATAAAAGTTAAGCATGGAATACATGTGTGATCCTTGTGCAATGTTCTCATCTTCTTCTTCTTCTTCTGTTATGTGGCCACAATCAACACTGATTATTTTGCCACAAATAGAGGGTTTCCATGAACCGGCTGCCTATTTAAAAAAAAAAAAAAAAATCCTTTTCTTTTCTTTTTTCTATGTAGGCTTGAAATAGCTCTTCAAGTTGCATGAGTACATCACAACATTTACTCCGGATCACATTTACACACTCCCTGGCCCACTAACTGGATCAGAGGGGACGAGAAGTGACGGCAGGCATCCTAGTGACGGCCCCCGGCACCCCTGCCGTGGCGGCCCTCCTACCAGCACACCCCCTACCCACTAACTACCTAACCAAGCACTCTCACATTCATACAGGACAGTTTGTGTTTGCGTTTGTTTTAATCTTACTCCTGAAGTTTTGCAGCAGCGAGACGTCAAGAGTGTCAGCACTGAGGTGGGAGGTGACTGTTTTTAAAACTGTCAGGGGAGTCTGCCTCTACAATGTGTGCTAGGAGTTCATCCCATTCACGGATGGCTTGGGGAAGAATGAGAAGAGCCTATATTGCGTTTATGATTTACCTGGCGTTTAAACTGTTGGTCATGTGATCTTCTGTCTCTTACTACTGGTTTTTCCAGGACACTTTTGTTGATCTGCACCAGGTCATAGTGGATCTTATACAACATGGTGACCCTTGACGCTTGGCGTTGCATCTGGAGAGACGGCCACTTGAGCTTTTCAAGCATGTCTGTTACACTTGCATGCCAGTGGTAATGGTTCAGGACAAATCTAGCTGCCCTTCTCTGGATGTTTTCCATTTTCTTGATGCAGCTATTTTGTGGGTGTCCCATACAGAGCTGGAGTACTCTAACAAAAGGTCTAACGAAGGTAGGTACACCTTTTCTCTCAGCTCATTGGAAGCAACTTTCAGATTACGTCTAAAAAATCCAAGGCTTTGCTTGCTTTCTTTGTGATGATGTCAATGTGTTCCGCCCGCTCTGTCCTCAAAGTGACCCCCTGTTCGACGCTGATTGTACTGTTGCTAGCGTGTGTCCATGCATCTGGTATTTGTCGCTGATGGCACTTTTGCAGTGAGTTACCCTTAGCGTAGCACATTTGCCTTGGTTGAAGGCCATCTCCCATTTCTGCTCCTAGACCTGGAGACGTTCGAGATCTTCTTGTAGGTGGGCATGATCTTCTCTGGACGCTATTGTGGTAGATGGTGGTGTCGTATGCAAACATTCTTGTCTTCGAGGTCAGTTTCTCAGGCAGGTCATTAATAATGACCGGAAGAGACATGGTCCAAGGACCAACCCTGCGGGACGCCTGACTTGACATTGATGAAGTCTGACTGAGCCCCCTCGACGACAACTGCTTGGCGTCTGTTGGATAGAATCTGGAGATCCATTTGTTGATCTTGCCTCGTACGCCATAGTCTGGAGTTTGTGCAACAAGAGTGAAAGGTTCACCTTGTCGAAAGCTTTGGCGAAGTCCAGCACAAGGATATCTGTTCGCCTTCCTGAAGCCATGTCGGAGTTCAAGTCTCCCACTAACTCAGTTAGAGCTCTGTGTTTCACAGGACCTCTGCTGCCTGAAGCCATGCTGCTGGGACACAGGATTTTATTCTGTTCCAGGTGCGTCATTGTGGCATGTACAATGATGTGCTCAAACACTTTGCAGGCAATGCAGATCAACGAGACTGGGCTGTAATTTGTGGGGTCATAGTGCTCGCCTTTTTTAAAAATAGGCGACACTGGGGCATTTTTCCAGTCTGTGGGAACTCATCCAGAGTCCAGAGAGGCTCTGCAGATGGTGGTGAGGATTGGGGCGATCTCAGAAGATAGTTCCTTCAAGAGCCTGGCACTGATGTTGTCGGTGCCACTCGCTTTCGCTGGGTCCAGCTTCATCAGCAACCGCCTTACGCCTTCTGTAATATCTACAGTGTCCAGCACAGGGTAGTCTCCATCAGCCATCTCGCACTTCCTTGGAATTCTTCCTGAGAGTAGGTCTTCCCTCGCTGAATGCAGACTGGAACTGGTTGTTGAGCGCATCTGCCTTTTCCCTAGGCTCCGTTACCAGTTGACCGTTCACTATCAGAGAGGCTACACCAACAATAGCCGATTTCTGGTTCTTAATGTAGCTCCAGAATCGCTTGTGCTTTGGTGCATGTTTAGTGGGCTCCTCAGTCAGAGCGGTGTTGATATGATCCCAATAAGCTTGGCGCTGGTGCCGTTGGGCTTTGCGCCTTCTGGCTCTGGCCACAGCTTTGTGATCGTCGCCCCCCTCCCAGACTATTTCTTTTCATTCTATCTAATTTCAATGATATACTGTGCTACAATTTCAAGATGGATAAAATTCAAATTCACATCAACTTTTTTGCTTTGTTTGTTGTTTGTTTGTTTGTTTACTGACTGAATGTGGAACAATCAAGTGTTAAAACTGTCAGTGCTCAAAATCGGATAAATACTTTTTTTTTTAAAGTTTTCAACAGCATTTGAACATGATACTCCTTAAATTTACATTTCTTTTTATTTATTGAACTGAACTGGTCAATTGGTTTTCTGCTTTATTGTTATTCTAAAACGTTTTTGCTTAAGTTTGTCGAACCAAGCTGTTTTAATCAGTATTTTGAACAACTTTTCTTTTTTTTCTTTTCCAGGTGGGGATGTTTAACCTGCCCCGTGCTCGCAGTCTCAAGTAGACTATTATGGCACACAGGTTGCATGCATTGTGTATTTTCGTGTAGCCGGTACTCACCCGTCTTAGGACATGAGCGTCGGGATCTTTAGAGTCCGTGTATGATCTTTAGTGCATGTGACACAGACTAGACCTCGGTTTATAGTCCCATCCGAACTTTATTATGGTTATGTTCTGAGTATGCTGTTTTCTGTTCAAATTCACTGTGATCATCTGACGAAAAGAAAACACGACAGAGAGAGGTCTGATTATGTTATTTTATTCTACTTTTTAACATGCGCGCTGGTGACCTACTCGTTTTTGAGTGAACCAGTATTTTAGGAAGAAGAAGAAGATGAGTGTCGAAAATAGGAGTCACTGTTCGAGCTAATCCACTCGTGTGGTGGTTTTGCACCTTATCTATTTATGTATAACGCTTAGACGTCTACTTAACGCTTCACGAGACGACAAACACACTTACGTGTCTGATGCAAATCGTCGGAGGGTATTTCCTCATCGCTCATTGTTCCGTCAACACACGCAACTCACCTGGCTGCAAAAAATCTCTGGGTTGCTACATTAATTTAAGCGCTCGCGGCGAACGCACCTGACAGAGCGCCAACATTGCTTGACCCTTACAGAACGCTCTGGGCAGACAGCCGCTGCGTTCTTTTGACTTACCTACCCTGACGCGCGATTGTCTCACAGTTGCAGGGCTATTTCCGGCGTAATAACTTTTTTACTTGAAAGAGGGAGTGTGATCCGGGTTGGTTGATGTTTCACAACACCGTAATACCATTCGTGAACAGCTTGTCTTGAGGGCTAGGCTAATACGTATGCTTATTCCTGTGGACTATGGTTTGTGGTGAAAAATGTTTCTATTCTTTAAGAATTTCTTTCTCAGGTAACCGTTTCTTATCCATCCTTCTTAATCTCTTTCAAACTACCATTCTTGTAATCGTTACTTGTCCATCCTTCTTAATCTTATTCAGACTAATATGAATTGGTTTTGAGTTTGCTTTGACATTCAAGTTCTCAAGTTCAAGTTCAAAATAGGGGCGATGAAATATCTTCATCATAGCCTTTCAGCTTTGTAATTGTATGCCCCTTCATTGTCGTATTGTTTTTGGTCAGGTCAGGTCTTAAGCGAGCCCAGTGTATCGCTACCCCCCCCCCCCCCCACCCCTACCCATCTCTCTCTCTCTCTCTCTCTCTCTCTCTCTCTCTCTCTCATGATCGTCCTTTTTTCGGCTGCCGAGTTTTGGGTGCTTTCAGCCAAAAATGACAAGATCCACCAGAAAAGAAAATACAAGAAAGCAGATGAGAGCCAAGTGTTGTCCAAGTAGTTTGGTTTGAACATGTGCAAACATCATTTCAGTGTAAGGTTTGCTTGGCAAGTTAAATTTGCCTTTTCCATCACAGCAGTACATTCCCATTGTTTAGCTTGCTTGGTGTATGCTTACAGCGTTGTCATTAAAGCCCTGACCGGTGTCTTGTTCCAACAGCCTGTCAGTCCTCAATTGCAATAATTTTTCATTGTGAGTTATCAAGCTCTGCAAAGGGTTAGCTAGCACATCAGGTGGCTTGGGGCAAACGATCTGTACCACAGACTAAGCGATCAAGCCACTGACACAGTGACAGCAGCTCGGCTGTGATGTGTGTCTGATGTAATATTTCAGTGTGAGGCCACTCCCCACTCCCTTTTTTACAAGCATGAGGGAGATGGAACCATCCTCTCTCTTACCCTATGATTCTGAAAAGGGACATTTCACCTGATTTTACAGACGTAAGATAAGCTTTCAAAACTAAAATTAGTTTTTTAAAAACCCACAAAAGCTCCTACGATAGTGGAAGAGAGAGAGGAGGGGGGGGGGAGGGCAGAAGGAAATGGGAGGGGAGTACAGAGTTTCACATCACATAGAAACAGAGGTAAATCAGGTACTGACCAAAACACACACACACACACACACACACACACACACACACACACACACACACACACACACACACACACACAAAATGAATGCAAAAGAGTAAGAGGGTACAAATGTGTAAAGAAAATCAATAAAAGGATGTGAACCATACTGATCTTGCAGCAAGAGGTCTCATTATAAATGATAAGTGCAGCCAAAGAACTGAAAAATATTATATTGCAACAGGTAGAATGCATAGATATGATTCTGTGGAGAGTGCTTGGACTTTACATAATGTTTATCAGTCAACTACTCGGCAAAACCCTTGTAGTTAAAAATAATGTTTAGTATAAAGCAAAATGCTGATTGCTGCTTGCTGTTGGCTAGCCTTAGTTGTCAACAAAGCTGGAGCAAAGAAAGGAATGCAGATCTGCCTGAAGCAAAAATGGCAAAAATCACAATAACAGTTGTGAAATTTCAGGGTTTTTTTTCAGCCACCACAACCCAAATCATTACCTGAGGAGACTGACTGAAAGCACAAGTTCTGACTCGACATCAACAAAGTAGATCACTAGATGAATGGTTTACTGAGTTTCTGTGTAATTTGTGTTGATTTCTTCAAACTTGATGTTATGTAAAATTTATGCACAGCAAAAAGCTGTCACTTTTTTCGCCACAGTACCATGAAAAGTCCAAGGAACATAGGTTATCAAAGCAATGCCAATTGTCAGCAGATTTAACAAGCCAGCTGCCAGTGGAGTATACAGTTCCATGCTGGAAACCATGTTGGCATAGCCCAGGTCATGGTCTGTCACACACACACACACACACACACACACACACACACACACACACACACACACACACACACACACCATGAAGTTAGAGTGGTTCTGACATCAACAGTGTTCCAACGCTGTCCGTTTAAGCCACCACCTAATACTAGTAATAGCAACATTCTGACATTCAGACAATTTATTTATCAATCTCTACCTCAGGGATCTATGTGCATGACAAGGCTTATGGTTCCAGGGGCATCTTCATGAAGTTCATTATTGCTAACTCGCCCATATCCACCACTGTGTCTCACATGGTGAACCATGTGGATTATTCACCTTTTCTTATTGCTTTAAATTTTGGGACTGGGAGAGTTCAACATGGTACAGTACATACATGATGACAAAATGGGGAATTTTTGTTATATTCCCAGTTTGGCTAAATTTACTTACCATATCAAATCAAAGTTCTGACTGTCCTACTACCACTGACAGCTCTATCTACAATGCTGAGTTGACAGCCTTGGTAATGGCTCTTGAAATGGTCTCTAAATGTAAACATAAAGATTTGCTCTTTTTGTCCCACTCCCTTTCTGTTTTGGAGGCCATTGCTGGCGGTAATATCAAGCACCCTCAACTGCTGAAGTTATTTAAACTATATGCCTCTCTGAAATCACATGGATATTTATCACATAGTGTTTGCTTGGGTTCCCAGCCAGGCATTTGAGGCAACGAAGTGGTGGATGAACATGCCAAGAGTGCCACAAAGAAAAAGTTGAGCAGATTGTCTGTCCTTCACACTGATCTGAAACCCAAATCCCAGGCTTATTTTAATGACCTCTGGCAAGAGAAATGGAACTCGCAGATGGATATTCATCAAACAACTATTTAAAATCCATCCAAACCTGAAAGAGTTTTTACCATGTTCCTGAGGCATCCGAAAAGAAGAAAAAGTGTTGTGCCGTTTGCATACAGGCCACTCCTTTTAGTTTTACATCCATTTTACCATGTTGGTAAGGAAATTAGTAAGTGATATATCCTGCGCTGGATGAACCAGAATAGGCATCACTTGAATACCACCAAAGTGCCGAAGCAGCAGTGCAGTGTCTCTTCTGATGGCTTGCCTCAATACAAGATGACCTGAAATCATTTGAGCAGGCACATTGTTCCCTGTGGACTACCATTGCTGCGACAGGAAGATTTAAGAGGCAGCCAGAATGGGTGGTGTGGTAACAGTGCAGACTGAAGGGATGCGTGAGATGAGACGGCAAAAAAACGGAAAAAAAGAAAAAACAGTGGAAGGAATTGAAGTCCAAGTAAATAGGTAGAAGTAGTTCTTCTGTAATTTTATAAGCATTGTTTAGCAAAGATTTGTAAGTTTTTACTTTCTGTTCGACACTTCAACTTGTCACTAGGCAACTAACCACTCTGTCAAATTTGTGTTAGTTTTGGACTTAATACTGTTATGGACATTTGGACTACTATTGTTTTGGAAATGTTTACTTTTGTTTTCTTTTTTATGATAGACTTATTAATGTGGCTTTTCATCTGCGTGAAATGAATTATTCATTGATCTGTCTTCACAAGCAGAATATAGATGAACACGTAATATAATCCCTGCATTTAAAACTTCCTGTTCGTCTTAATCATGATTTGACAGCATACAATTGGCGTAAAACAAGGTTTTGTTGAACAAAAATCTTACCGTGCCATTTTATGATTTCAGATTCATGGTTCTGCTTTGATAAGTTGACTGGGGTGTATTCCCAGAGACAAGCAGCCTGAGGGATCAAGTCAAATTGATCCTGCCTGGCTACAGCTGCATGAACAACTGTACTATGGGGTGAAGGCAAACGCACACTGTTACATTATACCTCGCTGACAACCAACTAGCTGTACCCAAGGATCCTGCTGCTGAGTGACTGTGTTCAGCTCGAATGATTCTTAGCACAGGGATCAGTGACACATCTTCATTTTATTTTAGAAACGGCTGCTAGGAACAAGAAAAAGAAACCAAGAAAATGGATAATGCAGACAAAAGGCAGGATGAGGAAGATGGAAGGGATGGGAACATTTTGAGCGAAGGTAAAAGTCTGCAGAATGAAGAGAACGGACAAGTTTCAGACAAAATTAAGGTCATGGAAGGTGATACATTTTCCAGAAGTGAAAATTCTTCATCCGGCAAACAGAACGTCGATTCTCGCAAACGCTCTGCTGAAATAGCCTCTCTTGATGACTGTCTAAGGGACTCGGTTGAGTCTGGTGCCTCACATCTAAAAAGCGCTTTTTGTTGTCGGGGTCGAGCACTGCTGATGATTCCATCCACATGCCAGAGAGTTCAGGACTGACCATACAGCAGCTGGTTGAGCATATACAGACAGTGAAAAAGAAAGGCCTGCTTGCAGAATATGCACACATCCGAATGGAGCCTTATGTTGGGACATTTACTCATTCAAGGTGATTATGTATTTTGCTACAAATTTTGTTTTGTTTGTTGTAGTTGTTATTGTTGGGTTTTTTTTTTTAGGTCTTTGTTGTTGTTGATGGTGTCAGATTGGTTTGGTATGGTTGTTTGTTTTTAGGTGGAGGGGGGAGTGTCTGTTTTAGTTTGATTTGAAGCTTTTTTTGTCAGGGTATTTTGGGATCTAAGATACAAACTGCTTTGTTTGACAGGGCAAAACACAATCTCCACAAAACCGCTACACAGATGTTTCTGTTACGACCACTCTCGTGTTACACTGCCCCAGAGTGAAGGTGTCTCTACTTCTGATTATATCAATGCCAGTTTGGTGGATGGCTACAGGCAGAAAAATGCTACATCTACACAAGTAATTCTAGCAAAAGGAACTTCCTCGCTTTTAGACAAATTTGCTGGGACATTTTTGTCAGAGTTACTTTTCTAGATTTACATCCAATGAAAGCTCCATCACCTTAGTTTAAAGCCTCAACTGCTTGAAATAATTATGTATATTCTCAATGTGTTTGTGATGTCCCACGTGTAGCCCCATACTTGCTGTATAGAAAGAAACTCGTGAGAGCGTGCATAGAGAGTCCCAGAAGAAGCCCCCTTCAAGCAAGTGTTTCGGCCCTTATCTCTACACTTAGGGGTTGGGCCACACCCGGTCATGTCCACTTAGTGTTTAGCCAAAGCAAAAGAACATTGCAGATTGATGGGATCAGTCAAAGAATTGTTCTGCAAATAGTCTGCATTGTTTTTATGCTGGGGCCAGCTGTACAGGGTAACCATCAGTCTGAAGTTTTAAGAGCTTTTGTGGGCTTTCTATCAGGTTAAAGCCAAGTGTCACATGGGCTTGGGTCAGCTGACACAAAGTTTATGTATCGGCTTTGTAGATATGTAGCTCAGAGCAAAAATTAACTCGGAGCATACATTTCAAGCAGTCAACCTGTTGAATGCCAGAACATGTTTCTCTCCAGGCATATCAATATCAAAAGTAGAAAATGTGTTATCTGCTAAAGAGTAAAAAACCCAGTTGTTTAGGATTTGTGGATGTCATTATCGCACCGTTCCAATGTGTAGTTTTTGGCAGCAGTGTTTGTGATGGTATTTGTTTATATAGCTGCCTACCCTGACTAATTTTTAGCAGTTTTGACTCATTTTAATCCTTGGTCATGATTTACTGTTTACTTCAATATTTCACAAATTTTGAAGAAGGAAAAAAAAGAGGAAGCAGCAAAAAGTTGAAAGAAGGGAACTGGCACACAAAAAAACCCTCTTTTCATCAGTGTCTTTTGAGCACTTTTCCTTTTGTGAAAGAGTGCCTCTTAGCCTGCTGACCCTAAAGGGAAGCACTTTCTTCTTCCAAACTTTCTGACTAAGAGGATTCCTAATCTTGCTCCCCTGAAATGCAGTTATGAATTTAAAATACCATTGACTTTGTATGTATTGTGTTCAGTTAAGAAAAAAGGAAATTAACTTAAGCAAAGTTATGCTTTGTTTTGTTTAGTTTTGTTTTCACAGCGAGCATTTATCGTATGACATGCTTTTCACACTTTTGAAATGGTCATAGCTTTAAGGGGTTTTTTGCATGTGATATTCCCATGAAAGCTTTGTCATCATGTGACATGATGTGTTCCAGGTCCCCTTCCAAAGACCTTTGCAGATTTTTGGAGGATGGTATGGCAGTACCAGTGTCAAGTCATTGTCATGACAACCAGGTTGGTGACTGCTTATGAATGCACTGGATAGTATATACTGATATCCACACCCAGTGGTGACTGTCACAGTTATACTGATTTTCATTCTAAATGAAAATGATATTGAGAAGTCATTGGCATTCATGGAATAAGTTGTTCTGCTTTGCGATTTAAAAGGCACAGAAGCAAAATGTTTACCTTTTTTTTTTGATGAAAAGACAAAAAAGATCATAAATTAAAAAAGTGCTGTTCAGTGTGTGAAGTAAATGAAAAAAAGACCTCTAATTATAGGACCATTGCCTAGTTTTGCAATCAGATGAAGAAAATAGTATTGCACAGAAAAAAGAAGTTATAAAAAAAAGGTCATTCAGATGGAGCCATGTCTGTCTGATCCACTTATTTTTGTCATGGAAGTGCTCTCTAGGAGTTGCTCGTTAAATCCAGCAGTGGGGATTTCTTACCACAAAGCAAAATGCTCATGCATTATACTCAAATAATGATTTTCTTCTTTTTTAAGTGACATTTTGTTATAGTATGTGAATGTCCTACAAGTTGTATCAGTACATAGAATTGGAAGGCCCTTGTCATTGAGCTGAGGTTGTGTAAACAAATCTTCCTTATCAGCTGAAAAGTTCTGCTCCCGAATCTGAAATTCAGCAGTTTGGTTTCCCCTGTGACCTAGATCAGTTAGCCTAGTGCCATTTGAAAGCTCAGCTCACATTTATTCAGTATGTTTTCCTTGCCCTTTGCTGCTTGTGTTGTACGTTTATTTGTATTTTGCTTTGTTTTCATTCTTTGCACCATGTTTAATGTGTTCTTGTTCTTTTCTATTTTTTCTCCATAGCATGATTAATGCCAACACAGAAAGACAGGTTTTTTTGGTCAAGAAGGAATGGGATAAAGAAAGCTGTACTATAAACGTCTTGGATAGCCTTCTCATCAAGGAAGATGGAGGAGAATCATTTGATTCTCGTGAACCAGTTTTCCAGTAGAAGCAATGAGGAGATATATATGCCAGCAAATTGTGGCACTTAAATCAGTCAGCTCAGAATAAAGTACATCAGTCTGATTCAGAAACAAAAGATAAAAACGCTGCAGTGGTTAGCCAAATCTTAAACAAAGGAAATTGAAGTTAAAAGCCCACCAGAACATTATGGACATTTTCAGCCAATCCTGCCCCTACCCTAAATGACAGTGTGCTGATACTTTACATGGACAATACGATCAAGAATGCACTTTTGATTCAAGTCTCAACCACTATAGGGTACCCAGCTTTGGAAATTTTGTTTTTTTTAATTTTCATACCAGAACAGCAGGTGAATGTATCGCTCAGGCCTGGATGATGCTGTAGCAAAAACCCTGTCAGTGCCGCCAGATCAACAGAAAACTCCACACCATCTTTGTTTACCTTTTCTCGTCCCCATCATGATATAAAAATTTAAAAGATTGCCCCAGCATTTTTTGCCATTCGTTGCGATTTCTTAGTGAGTCTCAGCTGATTCCCTCCAGTCATAATGCCCATGATGAGATTGTGTCAGTCTTTGGCCCCAGTGTATACCCATACAGTATTGTCCTATAGTTTTGGGGTTCCTAGTGCTTGACATCCAGTGTCATAGTGCATATGCTGTCCAAATCATGGTCAGCTCAGTCAGCGCACCTTGCTCACTCTGCAGCTGTTGCTTTGGTGTGTCTCTAAGAACTGTAGAGCGCCAGCGGATAAAGTGCGGACAGTACTGGCCCTGTGAAGAGCAGACGGAGGACCAGTTTGGTGAATTCACAGTCTCCAACAAGTCTGTGACATCTTTCAACAGTTTTGTGGAGACCAGATTGATCTTGCATAATTCCAGTGTAAGTTTACTATTTTTACTTTGACTGATTGTGTATAATACCAGAATAAGTGTACTATTTTTACTTTGACTGATTGTGTATAATACTGGAATAAGTGTACTGTTTTTACTTTGATTGATTGTGCATTATACCAGAATAAGTGTACTAGTTTTTATTTGATTGCACATTTTTCACTTTCTTTGATGTGGCATGATATCAGTGGAAGTGTACTATTTTACTTTATTTGATCTTGCGTAATAGCATTGTATGTGCTCTCTTTCTACTTCTGTTGAATATATGATAAGTCAAAGTGAGGTAGTATGTGTGTGGAAGAGAGAGAACGTAAAGGTTGCATGTTTATACTTGAACTAATGCTGCACCTTTGGATTCTTAAGGAAGCCTAGAGCATTAGTGTAGGCCAAAAATAGTAGACTGCTTTGTTTTGAAAAAGTCAAATACACAATTTTTTTCATTGAGAAGAATGTTAAAGAAGTTGTGTGTTTTTTTCTCTCTCTCTCTTGCATCAGTTACTTACAATAATTATAGATAAAAAATAAAAATAAAAAAACATTGTTTCTAATTTGTTGATATCCCTAGGGATGATGTGAGTCTAGGCCATGCTGAAAGCACCAGTCATTCCCCTTCCTTTGTTGCCCCAAGATTTTTAAAAAAGTGAAAAATCAATGATAGGCGTAGCAGTACTGGAAAAAAGATCATGAGAAACCTTAAAAAAGGGCAGAATGGACAGCTAGTGTTTACTTTGGATAGTGTGTTGTTTCACTTCATACTTGCCAGATTCCAACAAAACAATCCTGTCATGAATTCTGCAAGAGGAAAGTATGTAAAGATCTTTTAGAAAAAGACGAGGAGTGGCAGAAGGAAAGTGGACAACAGTAAAACAAAAATGAAATGTAAATGAAACGAAAGAAAAAAGAAGCAGAGTCAAACAGAGAGACAGAAAAGAGGAAATCACTAGCATAGAATTTCCAGAAGTCAGGGATACAATTCATACTGAAAGAGCCACGGACATCCCTACAGCGACAGCAAGGACAACGAAAGTTTCAGTGAAATTTCCTACAGTTCTATTCGCTAGAGAAGCATTTGTCCTGCAGAGTTAGCTTTTGTCAGCTACACCCCGTCTTTGGAATGATTTGTCAGCCAGCCATGTTTAACAAACGGCACTGGAAGAAAGATTCTTTGGTGCGTTCTGATTTTCACAGGGTTGAATTGAGAAATATAATATAGTCATGTATGTGAGAGAAAAAAAGCAGTGGCCACATTTTAAGAACGTTTGTCATTGTTTCTCTGTCTGTCCCTCATTGACATTTGTAGACCTGCAAGTCAAGGGAGGTCAGGCACTTGCAGTTTCTCAGCTGGCCAGATTTTGGTGTGCCCCCTGCAGCCAGCTTCCTGGATTTCCTGTTCCACGTACGCTCCGTGCAAAGGAAGGCCACAGAGAATCTGGGCAGCTCTTGGACAGGACCTCCCCAGGGTCCTCCCATGGTGGTGCACTGCAGCGCCGGCATTGGGCGCACAGGCAAGTTGTCTCATTGATAGTGGTGAATGGTAACAGAGTGGACACCACAACCTTTAGAAATCCTCAAAAGATTTAGGTTTGATAGGGGAGGAAATCTCTCTGAAAAGGGTCTTGAGTAGGCAAAGAAAACAAGGTTTCAGAGAAACAAGTCCAGTTGATTAACAGTGCGAAGGAAACCAAGCTTTTTCTGAGGACTGCCTTTCAGAGAGGTATCAGAGTGTTTAGATAAATTTTAAACAGTTGTCCATGCTGTACTGTTCTGAATAAGCTAAACTTATGATTTTTTGACACCAAAATAAAGAAGTCTTATGTTGAGTGTAAGCTATGTGTTGGACTCATGATGTATTACTTTGATTTCAGGCTGGCCTGATTTTCATATGTAGGTCTTTCTATGTCAACATCATCTGTTTCGAAAGTTAAAGCCTTGTTGTTCAATTATCATTGAGACACGCTTTCCTTTTGTAAAAATTCAGTCTCTAGTGTCAAGAGTCTTTCTGGTGTGTATAAATCAGTATGATTTCTTTTATTTCATTCATAATTGTCTCAACTTTGAACATCTTGCTCGCTCATCGCTTGCAGTTTTATTGCACACATCTGTCTCTTGGCTCAATATTCAATGTGGAAAATGTAGCATTGAAACATAGAATTGAAATCATATTTATATGTAATATAGAAACACCCCTCTATTAGAGCCGACCACAGCGCATACAATTTCCATTTAGGCAAGCGAAAAAAAACAAGGAAATCTGTGCTAGGTATACCTGTGTTGTAAGCACTCAACAAGTTACAGGAAGAAAGTCTTAATGGAAAGGTTTTGCTGCCATTATGTATTTCTCTTTTCAGTTGCAGATCTGTTAATAAAATGTGTAAAACTATGTTTTGGTTCTTCTTTCCCCTTTTCCTGAGATGACTACTGGACTTCGTAAGATGACAGTATAAAATTATGTGTTAGTAATATAAACATTCTTGGAATTTGAAAAGAAAAAACATCTAGGTCCTTGACTGTGCTTAAAAAGCAGATTCATTCTCTCTCTGCATTTGAAAAACCTAGTCTTCTTGAAACATTATTCTTTAACAAAATGAAAAAATTCACCATACTTTTTCAGAAACTATCTAGGACTGAAAGAAATTGTGTTTCAGTTCCATGAAATGGATTTGTTGTTGTTGTCGTATCCTGGCTTAAACACTCCAGGGATCATCCAAACGGCCGAAGTACTTGAACAGTGTGGTACAAATGCATCAGCTGGGGATGAGAACATCACGATTTTAATCACCATACAGTTTAAGCCAGCTGTCAGTGCCTCAGCCAGTGATGTGCCCAGTGAAACAGATCCATTTATGGTCTATTTAGGAGAATCTTTAATGCTGCAAACAATTTCCAGCTCAAATAATTATTTATTGGATCTTATGTTATTTTGAGTGTTCTTTAATAAGCTGGTGCAAACTGAATTTTAGTGTGGTTATCTTTTCAAACAGTTCTGATTTGTTTTCAAGGGCTGGTCTGACCTTCAGTGGAAGATCAGTTTATATGGTAGCAAGGCCAGTGGTAAGTTTACTCAGCTTTAGAGGGATGAATGTAACTTTTTGTGATTATCACTTATTTCAGGGACCTTTATCACCGTTGACATCTGTCTACACCGTTTAGAAGACACCGGTACAGTTGATGTCCCTGCCACTGTGAGGCGAATTCGCAGTCAGCGTGCTTTTAGCATCCAGATGCCAGACCAGTACGTCTTCTGCCATCTAGCCATCATCAAGCATGCCAGTTGCACTGGTCTGGTGAATGACATGGTCTCTGCTGATATTCTGGACAGTTGTGACTGTGGATAGGTTTGCTTTTTTCCTACCTGTGTTTCATCCAGTTAAGTCTCTGGATATGCCCACTGTTTACAAACATATTTATGATCTGCCATTATTATTTTCCGTTGGACAGCAATCTTTTTTGTCTGAAAGTATGAATTTAATCATGATAAAAAAGATTTGATTGATTATTGAGAGAAGCTTTTTGACTGATGCTCTGGAGAGAGTGGCTGTGACTTGGCTTAACCCTAGAACAGGATGGTTAGATGAGAGGGAATCTGTCCATCATTTGTTTTTTGGCGAATATTTTGGCCTTCCTGATTCCCAGGAAGCATTGATAGGCTGATGATGATCAGTGATCAGGATCTTTCAGCTCGACTGGTTCAGCATTTACACGAGAGTATGCAACGTTGAAGAGAAGAAGAAATCGGCAGAAAACGCCAAAGGTGGATTCACTGAATGAACCGAAGAATAATATCTTGAAGCATTTGAAAAAACCTGTTGGAAGCCACAACAAGGATAAAACTTCCAATCAGTGTTTGAAAATTAGTTTGAGTAATGCATTGTTTGTTAAACCTTTTGTTTTGTTCAATGGCAGGTCTGCAATATCCATCAGCATGTGAAAGAGCAAGGCATGAGCAAACAGGTATTACACCAAGAAAAACGTCAAATGTAAATTCATTTCTGTCCAAAAATTACAATGGTGCTTGGTCTTCCATCAAATCAGAAGCTCTGTGAAAACAGATCTGTGACAAAAGTAAGGTATTGGCAGACAGAAAACCTGCTGGCAAGCCGGAATTGGGCCGACATTTCCACATCGATTGTTAGAGTCTGAACGGGTTGGTATTTTGGCTGTCTTTTAGTCTCTGTGGGATTGTAAAAACAGAGGGGATGTATTCAGACTGTTCATCTCTTGGGATATAACAGAAGGGTGTGGTATTCTACTGTTTCAGTCTCAGTCGGATTGTAAAACAGAAGGGTGTTGGTATCTCTGACTGTCTGTTCAGTCTCTGTGGGATTGTAAAGCAGAAGGGTGTTGGTATCTCTGACTGTCTTTCAGTCTCAGTGGATTGTAAAACAGAAGGGTGTTGGTATCTCTGACTGTCTTTTCAGTCTCCTGTGGGATTGTAAAGCAGAACGGGGTTGGTATCTCTGACTGTCTGTTCAGTCTCATGTGGATTGTAAAGCAGAAGGGGGTTGGTATCCTGACGTTTTTCAGTCTCAGTGGGATTGTAAAGCAGAAGGGGATTGTGGAGTAATTCAGACTGTTGTTCAGTCTCTGTGGGATTGTAAAGCAGAAGGGTGTTGGTATCTCTGACTGTCTGTTCAGTCTCAGTGGGATTGTAAAGCAGAAGGGTGTTGGTATCTCTGACTGTCTGTTCAGTCTCTGTGGATTGTAAAGCAGAGGGGTTTGTATCTCTGAGACTGTTTCAGTCACGTGGGATTGTAAAGCAGAAGGGGTTGTTATCTCTGACTTGTCTTTTCAGTCTCAGTGGATTGTAAAAGAAGGGGGTTGGTATCTCTGACTGTCTGTTCAGTCTCTGTGGGATTTAAAGCAGAAGGGGTTGGATCTCAGACTGTCTATTCAGTCTCAGTGGGATGTAAAGCAGAAGTGCTGGATCTCTGACGTCTGTTATTTAGGGATTGTAAAGCAGAGGGTATTGGTATTTGTCGTCTGTCAAGTCTCATGATTGTATAGCAGGGGTATGTATCTCATGCTGACTGTCAGTTGGTACGGATTGTAGAGAAGGGGGTGGTATCTGACTGTCAGTTCAGTCTCGGGGTTTTACACAGAAAGGGTTGTATCTCTGATCTGTTGTCAGTTCAAGGGATTGTAGGCAAGGGGGTTGTATCTTGATGTTGTTCAATCTCCATGATTGTGAAAGCAAGGGTGTTGAATCTCTGTGTTGTACACTCAGGGGATTGTAAGCAGAAGGTTGTCTGTTCGTCATGGGATGCTAAAGCAGAGGGGTGGTATCTCTGGATGTTTTCAGTCTCATTGTAGATTGTACGCGAGGGGTTTAGTATCGGCTTTTCAGCAGTGGGATTGTAAGCAGAGGTATGTATTGAATTGTGTCTCTCGGGATTGTACACAAAGGTGTTTGTATCACTGACATGTCTGATCAGTCTCGTGGGTTGAAGCAAGGTGTTTGGGATTGATTCAGCAAATGTAAAGAGAAGTTGGTCTTGCGTTTCAGTCACAGTGGAGAAATCAGACAGGTTTACTTCTGATGTGTCTATTCATCTCAGTGGATTGTAAAGTAGAAGGCGTTGATCTCGATTGTCTTGTTCGATCTCAGTGTGATTTTAAGTAGCATTGGTACTCTGTTGTGTTAGTGGATAAGCAGATATCGCATGGATCATAGGCAAGTTCTGTAAAAAATTGGTGAAAGCAACATGTCTATAGGCAGAGTCTCCATGTGCATGCGGGTACAGAAGCAAGAACAGGAGTCAGCACAGATTCTCTGCATGTGTGTTGTACCTTGAAGTTTCTAGTTGGCTCAGGTGTCATTAAATTTTTTTATTAAAATCATAACCACAGACAGTGAAACAGGATTTTAAAATCTGGTATAACACCAGCGGGATTGTGGGCTGCAAGGTCGTTGGTCTGATCCCACCAGAGCTGTGTGTTCGCGGAATTTTTCAACTCTTGCTCAGTCCTACCCTGAGTTGAGCTGTCGGCTTAGGTGGCAAGACTGGAACCACGCAGGTGAAATTGGATGAGTCTCGGAGAACTTCACCTAATTTTCTTGACCACACTGCAGATGCCTGTATCTCTCGGGCCTGTTTGAAGCCAGGATGTGGTATGAAAGAAAGCCTAAAGAACCGTCTGTGCTCTCAGCCCAGCATGGAAATCCACTGCATCATCTTCGTGATGTGTATCCTTACCTTCATTGATCATTTTAAAAGAAAAGAGCCCAATCTTCAGAAGCTCTTCATGGCCTGCTCTTGTGCTGATCTCAGTTTTGAGTTCCTCTTCACATGCATTCCCGTGGTGAGCTCGTGTTGGTGTTATTGGTAGGGGCATTGCTGTTGGTTGGATGCCATGGTGCCGTCTGGAGAAGGACTACTCGCTAACACTGGCTCTATGACTTGACATGTGTCCGTTATCAGTTAGAACCTTGGGTGGTGTTTTACATATGCTGGGTCAGCACAGAAGCAAACTAAGGGTCAGCACAGAAACAAACTACCTGGTTTAATTAGTTTTGTATTTGAATCTGCATAGAAAAGCAAACAAACAAGCAGCCTTGCGTAATTTGTTTTTGTTTCCGATTCATTGTTTTTGTATAGATCTGCATCTTGCCAGAGAGCTGAATGGTCATTCTCATGCAGACTGCGATCTGGGGAGTGCTGTTCTGTGCATTTTTTTTTAATGTCTTTTGTTGCTAACATGTGAAGAAGACATTGGTTGAAAATTCGTTTGTATTTTGTACATAGCATTACTTTGTTCTCGTTTTTTTTTTGTTTTTATTTATATTTTTGTTTGAATCTTGCCGTGAAATGGACGAGGCAATTTATTCACATCAGGTATTCAAGTGATGGTGCTGAATGCATAATATTAGTGTTATGTACATTAGTGTTGAATAAATGATTGTTATTTCCATTATTGGGTTGGATCTTGCACAGCTAAATAATGGAAAATGGGCAGCATTTCAAACTTTGAAAAGAAATCAGATGAAGAAGATGCTTTCTGATCAGCATTTGTCAGCGATCTGAAGTAAGCTCACCATGTAGCTACTGGTTCCATGAGTTTTAACCCTTTAATTGCTAGTTGGTATATAAGTTTATATTTCTGTATCTAACTGCCATTTTGTGTGTATATGTTTGCAATATTTCTCTATCAAATTTGTCTTAAAGCGTTGAAATTTTGAAACCCGATTTTCTTTTTCTTGTTTTTTTTTAATATATGTTATTACTATTAAAGGATGACATTTGCATGTAAGCCGATACATATGTTGTTAAAAAAAAGTGCAGGGGAGATAGTTTTCTGAAACTGTTCTGTTTTTGTGTTAGTCTTGTTAACTGACCACTGTGGTCACTTACCTCTTTCCTTTAACTGCAGAATCCATGCGTAATTGTAAAACGGACTGGTCTAAGTTCTAAGCAAGTACCAGTGCACTGCACCATTATAGCCTATGTGGCTTTTTGAACCATCACTGTGAAAGTGTTGTTTCATTAAATGGTGACTTGTCTACCTCTGCTGTATGAATCCATTGTTTCTATTTTTTTCTTGTTTTTCTTTTGATTTTTTTAAAAATTTCTCATCATTTGTCACTGATGACAACATTATAAATCTCTCTCTCTCTCTCTCTCTCTCTCTCTCTCTCTCTCTCTCATTCACACACACACACACAACACACATTCTGTGACGCCTGTTTGAGCACAAGCAGCCACAGTAGTATGGAAATGTGGAAGAAAATGTTTTCTGGTCGTTTGAGAATACTCATACAAGTCAAATTTGATCAGTCACATTCTTAAATATATTTGCAAACACATGTGTCAAGTATACACATATTCTTGCGAGCTCAGC
The DNA here is from genome assembly GCA_018398815.1 of Conus ventricosus. NCBI lineage: Eukaryota > Metazoa > Mollusca > Gastropoda > Neogastropoda > Conidae > Conus > Conus ventricosus. Next base: position 46,088,741 of record CM031603.1, on the reverse strand, counting down.
AGGGGGCAGCACAAAATCTTTAAAGAATTTGTTTTCAAAAGCACACAACTCACACTCAGTGCAGTTTTCAGTGGCAGCTGCAATGTCATTCATTACAGATCATATGTAATACGGACAAACCTGTGGCCTTTACCTCCTTGTCCAATGATGAATATGAAAATTAGTGCAAGAGACTGAAACAAAGCCAACTCTGATACATGTTGATTTTCCTCTAAATAAGAAGAAAAAGATGCCTGTAACAATCTCCAGTGATGCTTATCAAATCATTCCTCATGAGAAAAGATGAACAAAACAATGGAAAAGAAAAATGCTAGGATTCACAAAGCAAAAATTCCCTCACATTTGAAATGGCACCATGCAGTGACCATCACCTTTGACTCTCAAAAGTGCTCATGTTTTGGACATAACCAAGCATAGCTCCAAGTTTATGAAAATTAATGAATAAACAGTATGCACAATTCATGATCTGCCCTGCCTCCATAGTGTAAAGCTTGCATTGTTTCTAAAACCTGATATCAATTGCATTGGTGGCCTAAAGACACATTTCCCTGTCTAGCTGAGCTTGCAGCAGCTAAGAGGTTGCCAGAAGCCCATCGGTGAGTAACAGTCTAAGCACTAGAACACAAAACAAGCAAGGCTGTATAGCACCATTAAAGACCATTGCACTAATAATTATCATTATCATCATAATGGGACTTTTGTTGCACCCTACCTCACATGGGAATAATAGATTGAGCTATAGCTGTTGAAAATGAACGTTTTGAGAAAAAATACTACATTTTTAGGGGGAGGGGGCAATAGCGGGTACTCTTGGTGGCTTTACAAGCAGGCCACTCGTCCCTTCTTACTAACATGCAGCCACACTGGAGTTCATCCTGACTGATACCAGCTGTGCTCTTGTGACCTTTAATTGTCAAGTTGACATGTAGCCACCTGCCAGAGGAGATCATGACTGTGCAGTCATCAAGTCATGGAGTCAGACTCTGGGCTTGACCAGTCGCACTCTGCAAAAGCCTCATACCAGCATCACGAGATATGCACCTCAACTAGAATCTGGAGGGGGGAAAGGAAAATGAGATGACCTAGACAGATATGGCATCGGATGCTCAAGTTGAGGCAGCCATTATGAGCCTAGCTTAAGAATCAGCTCAGACATGGATCTGTTGAAGGAGTGTTGCCATAGCCCTATGTTCCTTGTTAAGGAATTCAAAGGCATAAGTAAATATTCTGTTCTTTCAAAATAAAGGCTCACCAAACAGATATGGACACCTGCAGTCTCTGATTAGAAATGTTAGCACTCTTGGAGACACTTCTATGGATGAAACCATGCTGGCAAGGTCATCACTTTTTCAGCAAAAAAGCACTTTCAGCTCTACGTAGAAGTCAGTCAGTGGTTTGAATCAGTAACCCTGCAGCTGTCGCCCAGTAATAACACACCTTCACAACAACACGCTTATGCTGATGAATCTAGACAACAGTAATCCTGTTAACACCTTTCAATTCTTCTTCTTCTTCTTCTCGTTGCCATTCACACGGAGACCGGTTCGTTCCAGAAATGCCGTGGTCTTCTCTAGGGACGCCACCGTGCCGTACAGCTTGTCCTTGACGGTGGTAGGCTCTGGCCACAGCTCTTCTCTCAGCCGTCGGAAGTTCCCGCATTCCTGTAGTATGTGGGGCGTGTCTGTTCAGCCTCTCCACAAGGACACATTGGGGATGGCACAACCTTGAGTTTCGAATGGAGGTGTTTATTTAGTCTGTTGTGCCTGTTCGCAGCCTGAAGATGGTGACCTGCTCTGGTCTTGCAAGCAGGTGGAGGCTGTCATTCTGTGCGGAGTTCGAAACAGAGCTTTGGTAATGGCATTCAGCTCTGCAAGGGTTACCGCGTTATCTTCCTGCTCTTTTGCGGCGCCCTGTTTGGCCATCTCATCTGCTTTTTCGTTTCCCTCAATGCCGCAGTGTGAGGGGATCCACTGAAGCACTGTTCGAAGACTCTTGATGTTGTTCAGTGCTTCTTCAATGAGGGTAGCCTGTCACTGTTGTAGGCTTGAAGGACAGACAGAGGTCTATTAGAAAGACAACCTGGATGTTGTGGTCTGCTCTTGTGGCGATGGTGTGTGCTGCTGTGTGTGAGAGCGTCAACTTCCGCCTTGTAGTTGGTACAATGAAGGCCTGTCTGTAGCGCCTCTTCTGTCCGTTCTCCACTGGGGTATTGGATGTAGACCCCGGCTCCTCCATTTTTAACGGCATTGGTGGCAGAGCCGTCTGTGTATACCCTGATCCAGGAATCTGCGGGTATCTTTCTTCCAACATTGCCAGTGTTAGGGTCTTCAGCATTGGTCATCATGGTCACCCTTACTGTTGATATGGGGAATGGTTGTGATGACAGTGATGTTGTTTTCTCTGTCTTCCCAGGGTGGTGCTTCAAGGGAGAAGGAGAGGGGTATGACCTGTTTTGGGAGGATATCTTGGTATTTTTGGGTCAGGGCCCTAGACTCCACATGCAAAGCTTGATCTTTTTAGCCTGCGTGAGGATGGTGCTTGGAGTCGGTCTTTCATTGGGTGGTTCTGTGAGCACTGAACTTGTTGGCTGGGTCATTGCCTTTTGCTGTCTCCTGCTGGAGAGCGGTGGAATGCTTGATGTTTCTTCCATCTTCTGAATTGGCGTGGTCTTCATGGCACCAGTAATGATACGCAAGTGCCTGGTTTTGGACTTTGTCCAGGGTCTGCAGGTGTGTCTTGGCAGCTGTCATCCAAGACGTGGACCCGTACTCAAGGTGTGGTCTTACTGAACCCTGGTACACTGACTTCAGGATCTTGTCAGTTGCGCCCATGTGGTTCCAGCCAGTTTCCTCATTATGTTCAGCTTCCTTCTGGCTTTCCCCTCTGCCTGGTTGATATGAGGTTTCCCAGGTCATTCTCTTGTCAAAGGTAACACCAAGGTATGTTGCGGGTCTTCATACCTTAGTGTGGCGTTTCCTAGGTGAGTTTTCCAGGTTGGCTTTTGGGGATAGCGTGAAAAGAGTGGCAGTTGACTTCTCCCTGTTGATAGTTACGCACCAGCTTTCAGCCCATGCTGCAACATTCTCCAGGGCGATCCGCATCCTATAAGTTGCTGTTGTTGCATACTCTTCACAGCACCAGAGCACCAGGTCGTCTGCATATAGCGCCGCGTGGACACCTCTTGGTAGTTCTGCTACAATGTCGTTGATAAAGAGTATGAACAAAGAGGGGGAGAGGATGCCTCCCTGGGGAACTCCTGTCTCAGCAACACCTTTTGGCCACAGCGGCCGTCTACCGACACTTGGCTCTTCGGTTGTGTAGGTACGACTTGGTCCACTGATACATATTGCCACTGATGCCGCAACGCAGAAGCTTCACCAGGAGACCGTCTTTCAGACCTTGTCAAACGCTTTCTGTAGGTCAATAAAGACCGCCAGGGCTGCCTTCTGGGCTGGAAAGCATCCTCTATGACCTGTGAGAGGTGTGTGGTTTGGTCTTCGGTACTTTATACTGTCTGAAGCCAGCTTGCTCAGGGACAATGATGCTCTGTCTCAGGTAAAGTTGAAGGCGCTGTGTTGATAATGCGTTCCAGGGTCTTACAGACACAGCTTGTTAGACTGATGGGACGGTAGCTTGGGCTTTACTTTTGTTCTTGCCACGTTTGAGGATGGGTATCATTATGGCTTCTCGCCAGCACTGTGGAACCTGGCCTTGCTTCCAGCTGAGATTGAATATGTCCAGCAATTTCTGAAGCGCGATGTTTCCTAAGTGTTGAAGCATTTCATTCGTTATGGTGTCAGGTCCGGAGACATTCTTTTTCTTCAATTCTTAATGGCCTTCTTCATTTCCGCCAAGCTGATGTTAGTATGCATGGCATCTGGTACCTCTTTCTTTCCTGCTCTTCTTTCCCTCTCTTCTTGTCGTATCTCTTTCTGCTGGTGCTGGCTAATGTTGATGTTACTCTCTGCAGCGTAAGCTCTTGCAAAGTTGTTGGCTGCGGCCCTTCCTGTAAAGTGTGTTTCCTTCATCATCTAGGGTGATCTTCTGGCCACTGGTGCTTTCTTCATTCAGGGCCTTTGTCAATTTCCAAAGCTTTGTTGTAGTCTTTCTCCATGTTTAGGCTTGCCGTTTTCTCTCTCCAACTTCTTCTTTGCTCTCTAACTTAGTCCGCAAGAATTTTGCTTTTCTTTCTTGGAGTTTGATGTTATTCTCCTGGCTGGGATCGGTTTCAGCCTCTATCCTTGCTTCTGTGAGAGCGTCATGTGTCTTCTGTAGCTCACTCGTCCAGTAGGGGGTGTAGTCTTTTCTTCCTCCTCTTGGTATGCACTCCTTGGCTGCCTGGGAAACGCTGGTGTTGAATTCTTTGACTACATTGTTGATGTTCCTCCCTTCAACTACTATGCTTCTTGTCAGCTCGTTGGTGCGTGTGCGAACAAGCCCCACTGTGCCTTCTTGTAGTTCCATCGCGGATGTTGTGGCTGTCCTTGTGCTTTAGCACTCATAGTAAGGACAACTGGGCGATGGTCATGCCTCCAAGTTGTTCTTCAAACCTTTCTTCTGATCTTTCTGTGGATGTCGTCGGTGCAGAAAAGCCAGGTCTGGAGTCGTGGTGGTGTGCCAGCGCGGGAGTAGAAGGTAGGTGTATCAGTGGGATCATTGACAAGAATGAGGTGGTGTTCATCTTGCCAAGCTTCAACTTCTTCTCCTCTGTTGTCAATGTTGTTATATCCCCAACTCTGGGACCGGCTGTTGAAGTCTCCAGTGATGAGGAAGCGCTGTCTGGGACCTGGATTGTGTCAAGGGACAGCACTTGTCATCAGGGCAGTAATAATTGACGATGTTGATTGTGCTGTCTGGGTGACCACCTTGACTTCTATGTATTCAGCTTCACCAGTGAATTTCTTTACTTCGGAGGCGTTGATGTTATTTCTCACCAGTGTCATTACTCCTCCCTTTGTTCTCCCTTTTCGTCCGTTCGGAAACACCTGGTAGCCTCTGATCTTAAACGGCTTCCCCTCTTGCAGGTGTGTTTCCTGTATACAGCAGATGTTGATGCTGTTTTCATGAAGGAAGTGTTCTAGTTCTTCTTTCTTGTTGCTGACCCTTCTGCATTCCACTGCATGATGTTGATGTCGGGGGTCTCCCTGTTCTTTCTGGGTTGTTGGCCAGTCGCTCTCCTTGCTTGTCCCCTGGCTCCACAGAGCAAGACGAAGGGACCTCCAGTAGCTGAAGGTGGGCTCCTTTGAGGCCAAGAGCCGGCACTGCACCTGCCTGGGGGGACCTCACAGGGCGAGCACCATCTCGGTTAAATCGGTTTTCCGCGTGTCATCATAGGGCGAAGTGCGTGGTGTTGTGGTTTGTTAGAGTGCGCCATGTTGGCCAACACCTCGGCTTCAGCACTCAGCTGTGACAGGTAGTACTGGGCTTCAGCTTACCAGTAGCAGATCTATTTATCTGACCTGACGGGGACACCTTTCAATTAAGACTTTACAATATGACCTTGCACAAAGATCAAAGTCACTGCGGCAGCTATGTGATCTTGTATGTCCCATTAACTGTTTTCTTCTCTTTCTGTAAATGCATGGGTAAAGGTAAAAAGTCATACATCGTTTGAACTGAAAACAACAATAAAATTTTTAAAGTTCATGTCTCCACACTGCCTTGGATTGTCTGTCGCATTTTTTCGGCATCCTCTTTCAGCTGCTGGTTGTTGGGGTCAATCTTCAGAGCAGCCTCATAGTCCTGTAAGCCTGTGCATGACAAAGCAACGCAATGTCAAACAAATATGCCATCCATCAAGAGGACACAATCTTTGCACACTTGCATCTGTCCATGCACACACAGCATCTTCTTGGATGCAATGTTAATTTGTCTGTAATTTTTTCTTGCAAACATTAACCATAACTGCCAAACCCTCCTAAATTTTCCTAGAATTTCCTCAAATTAGAAATTATTCATGAAGCCTAAATAAAGTGAAAAATTCCAAAATTTAAAAATTTTCTTAAAAGATTTTTTTTTGGGGGGGGGGGGGGGGTGATTTTTTTTAATAAGGATGATAAAGTGTTGCAGAATAAAGCCCAAATGATGTTACGTGGACGTTGGCTATTATGTACAGAAATGCATGTTCTTTTTAAGCTTTTATTTGTCATCTGTAACACAGGCAGCTTAGAAATGGCTTCAGTCAAAAGCTGAACTGCCAGTCTTCAAACCACCCCAGCCCCTTCATTCCGTGATTCCTAAATTTTGACTCCAGAAGGTTGGTAGCTATGCTTAAATTTAATGAAGTGTAGATATCTACTGTTCAAACACCCTGTAAAAAGATCTGCCTCTTATCATGTACATGATCTAACAGGACCTAAAATCATGACTTGCACTTCTGTGTTTTGTCCGCACACAGGGTAACAAATCTAACAACAGACCATCGAAATAATGTATTTGAAGCATGTGAAAATATACCAGTGACAAACTTGTTGGACTCACCTTCAACATACATCTCCAGCTGACAAAACGCTGTGCCGCGACGCACCAGGGCTTTCAAACGACTGGCTGCGTTCTGGGGAACAGGAGGAACTCAGCAGATCCATAGCCTGGGGTGAAGGACAAAGATATTTGCACTGGTGTACAAGGATTCGGTTTACAATAAGTGGTGGGGCTTAGCAGTCAGCCTGTCAGTGAATTTTTAAGTATCAAAGTTTGATAGTTGAGGGGTTTGTGGCCCCCTTGGCAGCTAAATTTCAAATGCTACCAGCATTCAGATACTGGATGCATCTGATCTTTCCAGTGTAAGTCCCTGTAATCCATGTTGGACTTACTATGCCAATCATAGTATTTCACACCTTATATACAGACTGCATGTACACTTCACAAAAGAAAGACATAAATGGCACACACACAGGGAAGTGAAAGAGGCTGACTGTCAAAGAAACAGATGGCGAAAATCATTTATTTAGCAAAGAAATTTTCTGCAAAACAAGGGTGTGCATTTGAGCCAATGATAAACGGCACATTAATTTGTAGACATGCAATATAAGAGAGCAGAAGAAAAAAAAAGAACTCTAGCCCACTATCTGTCCTATTGAAAAAAAGTCTTTTTTGACATCAACAATGGCTGAAAAAATGCTTATAAACATTTTTTTTCTTTTAAATAAACCACTATGAAAACCATGATTAACACTAATTCTCCAATATCTTTATCATAAATGACATAATCAAATGGCTGTAAATCGGTGCACTGGTGATACCATTTTTACTCGATCAATGTGATCTCCTTTGGGTTTTCTCTCATTCCCTGTGAGTGTGTATGGGCAGGCGAAGTAGGGGAAGAGGAGGGGGGCATAGTTACTGGGTAGGTGCAAGTATCAAATATCTATAGTTCATTAAAATTTAGTGTGCTAGTAACTATTTGTGTTGTTTGACAAGAAGAACCATGGATTGTGTGCATGAAAAAAGTCTCCATCCTCCAGACATTACCTATATTGGGTGTATACTTGCTTGTTTTGCAGCACTAATGTGTTGCAGTCATGACAGGGTTCCCAGGGTCCTTACCAGTCCTTACAGGTCTTTACATTTTGAAACACCTCAAGTAAGGCCTTACAAGTGCTTATATTAGCATCAAGGTCCTTACAAGTCCTTATGACAGCCAAAAAAATCGTCAATGGCGAAATGCTGGTTGGAAAATCTCGGAAGCAAGCGGTACTTACTCTGAAATCTGCTCGCCAATGGGTTCTGACAAACGGCCCTAGCCTAGCAGACAACTTTCAGCTTGGAAGTTTTGGTTTTTCTCAAGGTCTCGTCCTAGTTTTGCATGGCCTCGTTTCGCGTGAAGACTCGATACATCCATCATTTTCCAGTCTTTGCTCAAGGCAATCTAAATGCCAGGAAAGTGCATTTCAGGATCATTGGGTAAAAAAAAAAGGAGTACAAGGACTGGTTGCTGAAGGATCCCCAAAACAAACATTATGCTCGATGTTCTCTGTGCGAAAGATCACTGCATTTGGCGTCGATGGCACGTAGGGTTGTGCTAGACCATATTCATAATATGGGAGGTGTGGAGGGAGTTGTCATTGACAAAAAAACTCCTTGTCTCAGCATCAGGAGCCTAGGAAAGATATGACAGATACCTTGCTGAACGGAGGCAAGAGGAGGAGGCAGCTGTGGAAAAAGAGAAGAGAAAGAGGTTAGGAGAAGAACTGGTCAACCTGAGGAAGAAACATAAATGCACCAGTGATGAGGCACGTCATCTACTTGAAGAGGCTGACCGTCTAAGCTTCCAGTCTCAGGAGCAGAGAAGTTTCAGTCTGATTGAACGATCCAACACTCTGCGTTTGTTAGCCAAGGACAGAAAAAATGAAGCAGAGAGTTCAACAGGACATCACAAGGGTCGAAAAAGAATGGAAAAAATGCTGATTAAGGCCAGTGTATGTGTGTGTGCTCTTTTTTTTTTCCTCCGACATATGTTCAGGATCTGAAAGTGCCTATGACCACTAATCACAGTTTTGTTTTTGTTTTTGTTTCTCATCTCAGTGTCATTTAAAAAAAAAAAAAAAACTTATTTCTTCTGTTGTGAAAGATTGACATTCAAGTTTAAGTATCAGCTATGACTGTCAGGTTAAAGTATCAGCTGGTTTTAGTTTTAGGTGTGAAAAGAGTGGATTGAAGTGGAAGACAAGAGACTGAAGACATTGTTCTTACTGAAGACTGAACAAGGGAACAGTGGATTGAAGTGGAAGACAAGAGACTCAAGACATTGTTCTTACTGAAGACTGAACAAGGAACAAACAGTTTTCAGTGTGATTTGATTCTGCAGTACAGCAGCCAAGTTATATTGGGTGTACGCTGTGTTTGGTGCATTTCCATGAAGAGATATACAAGTACGTTTTGTAATATATATGCTGCTTATGTTAATGTAGAGGTCCTTACTAATTTAGAAAATGGTCCTTATAGGTCCTTACAAGGTCCTTACTTGGCATAAGCTGAAGTCCCTGGGAACCCTGCATGAATATGTTATTTGTTACATGACAAGAAATAAGTTTTTTTTTAAATACAAAAGGTTCATTACATGATGTATATGCATACAGCATTTTATTTGCATTTTAACAATCATGTGGTACTATTCTACCATCAGCAGTTGGCTGACAAACCATTTTGGGAGACCCAGTATATTTGATTTCCATCTTGGTCATTTGGGAAGGCTTAAGCATTAAGATGCAGCACTGGCCAGTGTTCATTAAAAGGGGCTTTCATTCCCAGAGTGCTTCAATTCAAGCCTCCCCCACCTCCCCAATATTCGCACATTTTTCTTTTTTCTTTTTTTTTCTAACTCGCATCTAGTTTTACAGTGAGTGACAATGAAAGAGGAGATCCATTTATCATGATTGTGGATAATGTAGCAACCCATTTGATGTTGCATTGAAAAACTACACTTCAGAAAGCAGTGTAGACTGCATGGGTATGTTTTTCATCATTTCAAACTGAAGTCGGCAGTGTGTAAAAATAAGAATGACCGAGAAGTGGGAGTTGCCATTGAAGCTGTGGTCGATTCCACATTTTTAGAAACGGGCAAATGAGCGACTACAATGGTCAGTTATTAATGTCAACAACACATCGATACATGCACAGAAAACCACATCCACAACCAGGTTATCATACAAACTGGTCAATCAGGATTCGCAGAATTTGGGGGGGGAAGGGGGAGAGGGGCTTTAAACCATTTCTGATTTGGTTGCCAAAACAAACCTGACCCTGTAGCCTGGGGTGCCTCAAAGAAAACACAGAGAAGCCAATGTTCACTGTAAAAGTTATCCGAAAACTCAAGCACAGTAACGGTGCACATTTGATATTCTTAAGGAAACTGTATAATGGTAATAAGCATGAAAACATGGTGTTAACTGAAAATAAGTGGACTTGTCTAAGGCCTTGGGCCAGTCTTGCTATTATCATCAAAGTTGACTGGTGAGGTTATCTCATAACTCGTCTGGAATAAGTAAAATCAGTCATCTGACATTGAACAAAAGATATATATGGTGTTTTCATATATGTTTAAGAACAAAAAGGGTGTGTGGGTGGGAGGACATATGTAATAACACTACCTGGGACTCACCTTGGAACAGTCTTCAATGCACTTGAAGAGATTCCGCAGCTTCAGGTGACATGCTGCTCTGTTTGAATACAATCTGCGAAATGGTCAAGGATGACAACTATTGTCCTCATTGCCCTGCTTCCATTCTATTCCTGCCTGAAATCCATCCATTTATGATTTCCCTTAGCATCAGACCTTTCATTTACACTTTGTACCAGCAGAAAAAGAGGAAAGAGATCCCACAAAGATTGTCTTTTCAGTGGAAGGTAGGGAGGAGAGGAGTGAAATGGGAGGGGTGGGTGGCAGGTATAGTTGACTGGCAGAATGAGATATCGGGATAGGGAGAAGTTTTAAAACAATAACCAACAACAAAGATATAAATACTTTAATACTAATCTATCCAGCCGAGAGCGGCACGACGGCACGATTCCCTGCTGCCGCACGCTCGCGCACAGCGCTCATTCCCTGCCGACGCACAGATTTGGCCACTTTTTAATTTATTTTTACGGTAGCTCTACAACAACTGACGGTCTTGTGTTAGGTGTCACAGGAAAGAACAAACACTCAAGTCCCCTCATCACCAGATCCACTTTGTAATACGATTTCAAGCGCTTCATTGAGCGAGAAATTGCTACCACCCCTTTGCCTGACCGACATTTTTTCTGGCACAGGAAATACGTGCCGCGCGCCGCGTGGTGGTGCCGCCAGTTTCTTTATTTCAAGCTCCTGGGGTCAGCCAAGTTCACAATAGGCCACTGAAAGTATGGTCGACAACTCGTTCCAACATCCCCAAGACTAGTTACAGAGCTTATTTCCCTTGGACCATTTCATGAAAGTGTAGGAATTTTTTATGTTCCCGTCATCTGATTGTGGACGACACGGCAGAATGTACTGCTGTCTTTCCGTCATCCGGACTTGGACGACTCGCCTCAAGCAAGGATGAGAACAGCTCCGCCGTTCTCCGCCGTTCCGCCGTCTTAAAAAAAAATGTCCGCCGTTTGAAAAAATCTCCGCCGAAAAAAAAAAAAAAAAAAAAGCTATCGCGATTTTCTTTGCTCCCAATCTCGGCGAGACGCCCGGCGAGATTACTCTAGGCTTATACCCAAATGGGCTGGTTTTTTATTCGGTTGACTCGGCCAACCACTGCACATCCGCTAACAGCGCCGATCGACCGAGAGTCATCTGTGATTCATGGCGTCGAACGAAATCGCAAAAAACAAAAACAAAAACAAAAAAAAATATATCCCAACCGTTGGAAAGAAAACTGGCTCGAGGAAGAGGTGTGTGTGGGAGTAGAGTTAGAGATAGCATATGCAAAAGCAGTGACGAGCAGGCGTTATGTCTAGCTTGCAACAAGAAAATCAGCTTCGGAAGTCGTGGCTTCATTACGATTGCTGGCCACATGAAACGCCTGGTTCACAGGCAGTGTGTCGCTGCATTGAAGAACAATTAAACTTTGGAAAGTAAGCTGTTGGTGATTTTGCTCTCTTCTTTGTTATATTTTATCATTCATTTGCAATGGTCAAACTATCTCAGTTAGCTGAAACATTTGTCATTTGACTTTATGTTGTGAAACAAAACCTAGACGTCTAGTTACTAATAATAGAACCAGGGCCAAGGGCAGGTAATTTTCGGAAAAACCCATTTCTTACGTAAATCGACCAGCCACAAACGCAGAGAGCCCTGTATTAAATCCATTTGCATGTTTGACAAAAAACAAAAACAAAAAGAAAAGAAAAAAAAACCCTCAGAATTTGAGGTTTGAATTGAAGGCTAGAAACATATTTTGATGGTTTTAAATGTGGATTTTTCTTTATATATTAAAAAAATGCTTCAGCCCCCAGACCCCCAACAGAAAAATCTCCTCTGCTTTTCAAAAATCTGTTCTCATCCCTGCTCAAGGGAGAGAAATCCTGTCGTCAACTTTTAGACGACTCGGCTGGTAAACGTTAAAACCCTGCTTATCACTGCACACAACAATCACACCAGGCCGAAATCTTGGTTCAAAGAGGTTTTGCATACTAACGCACCTGCACACACATGCATGCACGTATGCAAACACAAATACTAGATAAAAGGATATGAGGGCATCTTTGGGTTCAGACGCAAAGCATGGGTATACACGTTGACAGCTGCTTGAAAGTTCCCCGCAGCAAAAAAGGAACTGAAACGATCAAAGACAAAACAGAACTTTCAACACCTTTTCTTCTTTGTAAAGCACAGCCAACAATGATGGGCATAACATGCAAAATGTATGTAATAACAAGCACATATTAACAAATGAATAATCTTTAATTCATACCACCAATATTCTCAGTCAATGAGATCTTCCACTTTATCACTAAACTCCTGAAAACAGATTAAAACTGGGCTGGATGAAACGGCCATCTCACATATATCCCCTGACATTGGGTTTATGTCACACAAAAGCAATGGGGCGGATAAGGATCTCCACAGTTTTCTGCCCTCAGTCATGTGCGACAAGACAGAGGTATTATGCCTAGGAGGGAACATCCATCCCACTTACCACTAACTGTGGGATGTTGAGGTTTTGTCACTCAGAGACTCGGGCAGTCAAGGTCTCAACTTTACTTTCTTCAGTCTTCACTTACACACAACAGTGCAACCAGGAAGGAATCCCAAACACCCATCTTACTTTTTACTTTTTGGTCCTATGGCTGAGACTCTAAACTGAGGTTGCATGCGTGCACATATACATGAAATGGCTCATAGGCGTTTTAAATCCCATTCAACCCTTTGGAGAAGAATAGGCCATTGTGTGCCAAGAAACTGGGTGACAAAAATAAAACACAGGCGCACTAGTAGTGCATTTGGACAATGTCCTCGAAGATGAAATGAGGCTTCCATAAGGGTGAGATACTAAAAAATAGTCTCATACTCAAAAAAATATATGCAATGGCTACCCTCAGAGTTCCAGCCAAGAAATGAATTGAAAGTGAGATCACCCTGACAGTGGGATGTTGGGTTTTCTCATAAAGACTTGGCATGCACAACAAGGTCCAGTCCTAAAGATGATATCCTATGTCCACTTCCAGCTCCACCATCAACTCTCCACTGGGCAGACCACAGGCTCTTCTTTATGATGAGGTTAAGTCTGATGATCTTAACATTCTGGCCTTCGTTAAGTTGCTATCATTTGTCTGTTTCTTGCATTGTCCTTTCGCCCATCCTGTTGTCTGGAGCTGTGGACCAAGATTTGCTTTTCACTGTCCTGATGTTCATTCAATAAGTTCTTGGTGCTTTAATGTGGGCGGCAAGTTGCTGGAGTTCCGCCTTGCTGCCTCCCATGCCGTCAATGTCGTCGGTGCAACACTGAATGTAAAAATGCAACTGATCTGGAGATGTCAAAATCCTGTGATACATTCTCTAGTTGTAGACTGAACAGGAGTGGAAGTGTAGAATGGGTGAAATGGAGCTGGAAGGAACATGTGGGTAATATTCATACAGAACCTTTAACTGTGAAGCAACATGTGAAAACACAGAAGATCACAGGGCATCATGATAATTCTGTGTGTAGTAAAAACATTCCAAAGGTATACTACTTTCATTCATTTGACAGAGGCACATTTTCCCCAAAAATACCTGTTCATGAAATGTTAAACATGTTTTGTTTAACTCTTGGTGTTTTCACAATAGAAAAAAAAATCAAAACGTGAAACACTGTATGCCTGTTTCTCCTGCCATACCTGAGGAGGTTTTGTATCTTTGGTGACAGACCAACATAATGGCCAAAAACGAACATCACATATAAACATAATATAAATATGAGGAATAATATCAACGTGTATGAAGTGTGTGAGTGTGTGTATGTTTTAGTGTGTGTATGTATGTATGTGCAAGCACACTTAAGACAGAGGACAAGCAACAGAAGGTAGACAGACAAACCAAACAACTAAGAAAGAAAAGAATCTAATATGGCAGCTAAAAATAGCTAGATCGTACTTTCCTTTGTCACGCAGGAACTGTGGTTTCTCTCTTCTTCTGTCAGGTCACTGTCCTGAAGATCAGCAACCTGGCGGGCTTCAGCTGCTTCTGCAGCCACTGTAAACAGCACACATGGCCAAGTTCTTTCATTCGAGTAAACTCCTGGCTATTCCAATACAGTGAAACCTTCCAAACAAGGCTTTCATAAACAAGATTTGATCCACCCTTTGGTTCTAACTCCATTCCCCATACAGTCCTTCAAATGAGACTATAAACCGAGGTTCCGTGTGTGAACACACACAGAACATCTTGCACACATGTAAAATCCCATCATCAACTTTCGGAAGAGAAGGCCAGTTTGGCCGTTGGTATGGATGACATTGTTCCAGGAACACAAGACCAATGTTATGTGTGGAACCTGGTCACTAACCTAGTTGGGCCCCACGAACCACTTCTGGCAACCGTCAAAGGACGGGAGATGGCATGGTTTGGCCATGTCATTCGTCACAACACCCTCTCCAAAACCATCCTTCAAGGTACCGTTGAAGGAGGCGCAGACGAGGACGGCAGACAAAGAGCTCGTCCGACAACATAAAGGACTGCACCAAAATGACCATGCCAGATCTCCTCAAGACAGCCACCAACGAAGAGCCTGGAGAGAAACGGCAGCTGCCTCATACACGTCCCCCCAACGACCCCAGCGGTCAAGGAATGACTGACTGATGATGACATGTTACACATAGCATGCACCTTCCCCGAAGATGGAGTATGGCTGCCTTAATGGCAGGATAAATAACGGTCATACACACAAAACTCCACTGCCTGTCTATACAGCAGTGTCTGCAGAGTATCAGCCGTGTACGCAGAAAGAAAGAAAAAGATCTACCCTGGCTGGTGACTGCTGGATCCATCTGCACGATGAAATAAAAAATGCTGTCTAGTCTGAGCATGTATACAAAGAGACTAGCAAAGCCAATGAACATTTAAGAAGTCAGAAATGTGGTTATCTCGTAGTGAAAAATGGCATTTGTTTGACAAAAAAAAAAAAATTACAGCCAAAAACTGGTCAGAAACTGCTTTTTCACAAAAATGCATTAACTTGATGATCACAAAATCAGACTGTCTCTCGACTTTTGGAGAAGTGGGCAAAAATACAGTGGCTAACCAACACAGCCTGAAACGACATTGTAGGTTAAAACGGCTGGCAAGATCAGGGGTTTTTTTACGTGCCTTAGCACTGCAGTCTAGAGGTTTGAAACATAGAAACTACAGACGAATCACAGCAATAGGCAGATCTGGCGAAGGAATAAAATATTGTGCTTTCAGTTCCTTGTTATTTACATAATGTACTTCATTTGCATTTAATTTCTGCCTTTGTTTCCATTTGCATTGGTTTCATCTTCTGGTATAGGGTGGCCTCCTCTCCTCCTTAGCTAACAACTGTTGGGAATGTGACATGAACAACTGAGTTTCATCTACTTATTGGATGTGTTTCTGAATGTTGCTCAAATATCTTGACTAAAACTGCAAGTGTCTACATCTTTCAGACCTAGCTTATTTCAAATAAACCATAGCCCAGTTACGTTATTTTACACAAACATGCAGCTCTATAGCATTATTATCATCATTTTCAATGATCAAAAAAAAAAAAAAAAAAAGGTGTGACCTTTCATGGCCAGCTCTTGTGGTCAGCAGTTTTTTTGTTTTTGTTTTTCATCTTCAGCATCTTTACCCACTATGAGTTTGTGTCAAAGCCTTCAACACCGGCGAGTTCCAGGAAGCTATTCTTAGATCAGAGTTACGGTGTTCTCTGCAAGGGGAAGATAACTCACACTTGCTCCGTAACCAAGCAGTAATCGTCTTCACTGGGTGGTGTCCGCATATGCTGGCTCAGACCAGGTACCTCAGAGGTTCTACTGATGTGATTCAGGAGTGCACAGTGTCTCACCTAATGGGCTGCTTCATGACAATCTGAAAAGCTCCCTGTGGACCGCTGGTGCAGGGGCTGTGGCTGAACAGGCCTGGACACGGCTGTGGTTTGGAGACTCAGAATGAGCAGTGTGAAATTATTGCCACTGAGGGAAAAAAATGACAGTCAAAATAAACATGCACTTACCCCATCCCCCACCCCTGAAACCCTCTCCCACCCCACCCCCAACAATAGTTACAATTTGCACAGAGGTGACAATATATTTAAAGACAAAATAAACAGAATTAAACATAGGCTAACCTCATCTTCGAGTTGCTTCGTAGATTCTCTCTCTGGAGTAGGAAAGGCTCTTTCAGTGAAGCTGACCTCGATCTTTCCTCCTGAACGTTTCGGGTTTCCTCCCTTCTCATTTGCAGCCTCCACAAAAATGCTGCCACCTTTGACTGGAAAATGTATTCATGTGAGCTTTGTTTGTGTAATAGTGAATCTGACCATTTCACAGGGTTTTTTTCATCATATATATCCCCACAATAGATTCTTAAAGTATATAATTCATGCATATATGTGGGGTGTTGTTCTGCTGATATTGTCACTACATCTCTTTCGAAAGGCACAGTTCCCCTCATTTCAAACAAGCTGTTATTACACAACTGTTGAAAAAGCATAACCTTGACTGTAGTGAGCTAAAAATAAAATAAATAAATAAAAAACAAAAGAAAGAAAAAGAATTTGAGCTGTGTCAAACCTACCACTCATTTCAAAGGTACTTAGAGAAGATTACATTGACACATTTGCAGAAAATTTTTCAAATAACTGCCTCTTTCAAATAAATCGGTCTGAATGTAGATAGGATCAAAGCACTGAGACTGCTGTAGCAAGTTTCTTGAAAGCGCTGCTGATGAATGTAGATGGGAAATCTTTCTCAAGGATTACTCTCCTTGATCTTCCTGCAGCATTTGATACGCTGGATCATTCCTTCCTTTCAAAGAGGTTGATCACTTTGGTGTTCAAAGTTCTCGATTGATATGTGTCAGAGGTCTTTAGCAGTTGTCAGTAAGTTGCCATAAACCTTTTCCAATGTGCCATGCGATAGTGACGGCAACTCAGTCGACCCGTTCACGACGTAGCCGTGCCCTGGTGACGGCAGCACTGCTGTACTGCCCGGACGTGACGTGCCTCCATGACAGCACAACTATAAAAAATTCCCATGTTCTCTCATCTACCGTCTAGGAGATGCAGTGCCATAAATATTTAGAACAGGGTTCTAGCCACTGGAAGGGTAAGTATACATGCACTAGCGATGACCTTTGTGACCCCAGAGTAGTACGAACAAAGAGATCCATCTGGCACTGGAAGGCACGTGTGGAATTTCCTCCCTTCACCTATATATCAGGCAGAAGGAGAATGATATGTGGTTTTAGAACTGGTTCAGCAAAGTCATTCAGAAAATGAGGGGGGTAAAGGTGTACAAGTTTATCGAAAAGAATCTGAGCTTGATTTATTTGCTCTGTGCATTTAATAGTTTTATATGTCTTATCATCTGAAGCCAAAACAGTGAAAAGTGTGTACTGTGTGCAATGATTTAATTACCTTTAAAAAAAAAAAAAGAATTAATTTGGATTACACATATTGAATACCTCAGGCTTTCTCTGCATCTATTCAAAGTAAGAGCAAAGTTTTATGCCCCTTTTCTTCCTCATTTGCTGTTGTCATACTAACCAAATAAACGTAAACAAGATCGTGTTCTCCTGCGTTTTACTTATGTTGTTTCTGTAACAGTAGCGTTGCTATTGCACCCAAAATATATTTTAATTCTATGCTCATTTCAAAGTTTGTGCTTTACCCTTTCTGTTGATATATAACAATTGCTTGTTAGGTTTATATTAGGAGACGTAAAATAAAATAAAAAAGAGCAAAAATCGCGCGTCTGCAACGGTTGTAAGCACGTGCGGTACACGCGCATGCAGGGAAGCAACGTTGCTCTGCCGTGCCCGTCTGGAAAGTATTAATGGTTACATATTTGCACAAAGTATCCTTGTGTGTGGTGTTCCCTAGAGCTTTGTGCTGGGACCTTTATTATTCACATTTTGTTCTCAACCTTTGTCCAACATTACTTCAGCTAACGGTTGTGACTTTTATGAGTGTTCAGGTGACACTGAGTTTTCAAAAAGTGCACTACCTGATGAATTATGAGATGTCTGGTCTAGTATTGAGCTATACATCGATGATGTTCTCTCCTGGGTGAACAACTGTAAGCTAACGCCAAACATTGACACAACAGAAATTATGCTTGCTGGACATTGGAGGTGATTCAT
>CM031603.1:46050473-46065473 GCA_018398815.1 Conus ventricosus | reverse complement strand
AATATCTTCAACAAGCAAAATCAACTGAACAAATGTTTCAAAAGTGTTCTTATTTTAATTAAAAAACAAAAATCAAGACTGCGCAAAATCTACTCCATAAATCCAAGCACTGAACATTACTATAGAATGATCATGATTTTCTCTTTTCATTCCTAACCATGACTGGATGAAAGTATTTAACTGGAATGATAATTTGAATCGATCACTTTAATTAGTCTTATAAATTTGACAACTTTAAACTAAAACTATAAGTTAGAATACAGATTGTGCAAACTGCAAATGACATTTCTGTCTCTGAAATCATTATATTTCTATTTGTACCATAGTCTAGGAGCTTCAGTTGGCTCTTTCTTCTTTTTTTGTAATTGCTTCAAGGTTTCCTGTTTTTTGTTTTAACCATATCTCAACATCTAACACACCCCTTTCCATCCCTAAATCTCTCTTTCCTTCTCTCTCTCTCCTCTTTTGTTGTTGTTGTTGCTGTTGTTGTTGTTGTTTTTCATAAATTCAAGTTAATATCACCTAAAGTACACAGACTTAGAGTACAGAAAACTCAGATTAAACATTGATCTACAGAACTGTTAACGTCAAGTCTAAGATTTTATCAGTCTTGTCACTTTAAATGACAAACTGCAGATATCTGTATTTTTATTCACTTCTCAAAAATGATTTTTGTTACTTGCATGAAGCAAGCATCCCTAAAATTCTCTTACACATTTTCAAATATATTCTGCTTGATGCGTCCGACTATGGCATAATTTCAATGTTGATAATTTAAGCAATTCATCTAGCATTCTCAAAGATAAGTGCTCTATAGTTCAATTTTGGATGAGCTTTTGTCTGCTGTTTGGAAAATAATTTTGATTTACAGAACCTATTCAAGCAATCCTCTTTTGTTTCTTATTCTGTTCTAAAATCCCACAATCTGAATTATGTCACATGAATTTAACTGAAGCTAGACTTGCAAACCATTCCTGTTTTGTGTTCCAACAGAAGAGCCTCTTTCAGTTTCACAATACATACTTTTCACCAAAACTTCTGGTATTAATTTTTTTTTAATGAATCAGGTTGCACATCTTGGACTTTAAATAATTTTTTTGTTTCTAGAAGATTAACACCAAAACAAAACAAAAAATACAAACATGTCATTGGGATTAACAGTTTGAGTGTAGACACCCACCGAAAAAGAAAACACAAAAAGAACCAGATGATGCTAGAGTTTAGATCAATGCCTCTCTAATTCAAAGGTCACATAATAACTTCCTTTCTTAATAACTTCTTTCTAATACATAGTATGGGTAGAATTCGTTTTTGATTATACTTTTGAGAAATGTGATCCTCATGTTTATTTATTGAACATTTAGGATTTCTATTTTTGTAATCAAATTACTTTGAATTCATCTTTGATGTTTAAACACTCATTTATTTTTATAAAGCACTGTAACGCTAATCAACGTAAATTTCATTTTCATATAGAGTTGCTAACCATGGAATGAATTACCTGCTACCATTAAATTTGCACCTGATATCAATACTTTCAAGAATTTTCTAGATAATGATTCAAATTTAGTGAACTGGTTCATGATTATGATGGATTGCAATGAAGATATAGATTAATTGTAGCATGCCATCTTACCAAAAAAAAGTGAAGAAATTTAGAGGGGACACATGATAGACCGCGAGGTCTAGGCTAATGTAGCCAGTCCCTACTACTACTACTAGTACTACTATGACAAAAAGAATCAAAAGCCTATTTGAAGGTGGCCAAATGTCACAAGCTAGGGGGCGAGGGTGGGGGTGGGGGGGGGGGGTCCAAAACCTCAGATTTGTCAAACACACACACACACACACACACACACACACTGTGTCTTGAGGTTGCCATTTGGTCACCAAAGCGTTCTCAATCACAACGCATCAAAACTGCGTGACCGGCGTTAACAATGACCGACAGCAGAAATTGTAAACTACTTTCTTTTTTATACAACATTTTCAGTTATATTAAACTGCATAGATGTATATCAAAACCTGGATCTGAGCATGGCTATAGGCATTAAATAAAAGAACAAAACAAAAAACAAAAGGCAGATTTAACCAGAGGACCGAGACGTGAAAGAAATTTCCTCTACGTCTCTGATTTAATTTGTGAACTCTTCTAAGAACTGAAGAAGAAAACTCGATTCGTCTTCCTACCTTTAGGTATTCTTCTGAAGACAGGATATCAACTTTGTTGGATTTAACGCCCTTGAGTGGAACTGTGATAAAAAACCAATTTATCCGTTTCCTCCCAGGCATAATCTTTCACAATCAAAGGCATTTTCCCTTTTCCGATTTGATCAGGACACAACTTGTTGTCATATAAACAGTCACAATCGTATGAACGCTGCCATGCTGGAATATTCTAACCAATCAAAATATCTGTTGTTTAGAAGCCAATCAAAAGAGGTGAATCAAAGACAAACCGGGTCACACGCCTGAAATATTTACATTTGGAAGCACACGCATTATTCCTGAGTGAAGAGCAATGACTGTCCCATGAAGAAATAGTATGCACAAACAGACTAAAATAGAGTGCTGTGCATATTCTTGTTGTCTATGAAAGGTGCTCTTGTTCTTTATCTGTCAAGTCAAGTCAAGTCAAGTCAAGTCAAAACTGTCGTTATTGAGGGTTAAAGAATAAGCTTTCCAGCTTTTTTACATCCTGCCTCATAAACATGGCGTGTTTAATTTACACACACACACGCACGCACGCACGCACGCACGCACAGCACGCACGCACGCACACACCACACACACACACACACACACACACACACACACACACACACACACACACACAAACACACAAAAATCATAATGTATGTGTACTTTTATGGCATGAATGGAACAGTTCATACAGAGACCACAAATACACGATGAAAGAGATTTCACCCTTTTACTGCTACAAATGTTAATAGGTACTGTTGATTTTCTTTCTGCAGAAAAACTGGTAAGATTCCATCGCCATGACGTTCTGTAAGAAAGGTGCTACTTATACAGTAGTTCTAATATAACAGATGTACATATCTGTCTGATATCAGCAGTAAAGGTGTGCAGCACAACGCAGGACTTAGGCCTACACGTGGATGCTCAGTAATGAAACTGATCACATGCTAATTCTATTGGCTTTAATTCAGTACCATTTTTTTCTTTAATCGTGTGCTATACACTGGGTTTACTGATTTGAGGGGGGGGGGGGGGGGGGGGGGGGGGGGGGGGGCTTTTTGATTCAAATAATGGGAACTTGATGGTAACTGTCATGCTTTCTAAAAATGGAACTGAAGGAAAACCTTTTTTAACTGTGTAAATGTATGCATTCTTTTGTTAAAGAAGAATAAGATGTGGAGAAAATGTTAACTGACTATAGACACTGCAGGAAATATGTGAGACCGGTGGATGTCTGCAGTTCCTTTTTTTTTTTCTTTCTCTGTTTTCTTTTCCTTTCTTTGTTTTCCATCTTTCCTTGTCAAAATTCCAAAAACGAGTCAGAAATAATTGAGTGATTAATGAGAGAAGAGATGGTGCTAAATTTATTGTTAATGGTTTTGGAATTAATCTACAACTATCCGGTATTGTTGTTTTGCTTTCAGAGGCAGTTGTCAGTTTGCAGACGTGATTGAATATTTTTTTTAAACTCTCTCTCTCTCTCTCTCTCTCTCTCTCTCTCTCTCTCTCTCTCTCTCTCTCTCTCTCTCTCTCTCCTCTCTCTCTCTCTCGTATGTTCACACCCACCTTTCACTCCCAACAACCTCTCTGTATAAAGGTTATAGGCAGTATAACATCAGCCTGTGGACAATCGTTAAATTCTTGTCGCCTGCACGCTTTAGCCCGTGTATGACCTCAACTGAGCTGTAATTTCCTCATCACTGGCATAACTGCATGAAACAATCTACTGTAGAATACTTCACTGAAGGACAGAAACTGAGAGTCATGCACGCACAAGATGCAATTCTAGAACGGGTTCTCTCTCTCTCTCTCTCTCTCTCTCTCTCTCTCTCTTTTCTCTCTCTCTTTTCTCTCTCTCTCTCTCTCTCTCTCTCTCTCTCTCTCTCTCTCTTTTCTCTCTCTCTACTACGTTGTAGTACACTTACATATGTTTCCCCAGCCCCCCTCACTCCCTACCCCGCTCTCTCCTTCCTCTTCATTATTAGTATTCTCTTTTTATTTTTATTTTACTTTGTTATTATTATTTTTTGTTGTTGTTTTGTTGTTTATTTTTCTTCTTTTTTGTTTTGTTTTCATTTCTCTTCTATTTTCATTTGATGTTCCTCTATGATTACATGACCGCTTTGCTTGCTTCTTTGATTTCTTACATTAATTGATTTCACTGCATGTTGTAGTCCCTACTCAGGGCGAGGACTGGATGTAAAAAAGCACGTTAGTGCTTATCTATTATCCTCGTAAATAAAGAATTTTGTCTTGTCTTGTCTTGTCTTGTCTTGTCTTGTCATTCTCTCTCTCTCTCTCTCTCTCTCTCTCTCTCTCTCTCTCTCTCTCTTCTCTCTCTCTCTCTCTCTCTCTCTCTCTCTCTCTCTCTCTCTCCCTCCGTTAAAAACTGCATGATCATGAGTGCAGTGTACATAAATATGTTTTCTTAAAATGCTATCAGCTCTTCAGTTCTTTTAATTAAGACTGTTAGTTTGTTTTCTTGTGTTGATTTTCTTTTGGAGGGGGGAGGAAGGGGGACGATGAGGTGGTGCTGGCTGGAGTGCATGATATATAGATGCTATTAGTTTATCCATTTTACCTTATTGAAACGTTCTTCTCTCTCTCTCTCTCTCTCTTCTCTCTCTCTCTCTCTCTCTCTCTCTCTCTCCAGTTATAAAATGTAGAAATATTCAGTTGTTTGAAGGCAGATACCTTGTCAGATAGATGTGAGGAGGCGAGGCGAGCGGGCAGGGAAGGGAGGGAGGGCGGGGGGGACTGGGGGGGGGGCACAAATGATGGGAAGGATGGGTGGTACGCCATTATCATGTCAACGTCCAAATGGCAGCAACAGGGTGGTGGCTGGACTCGGGATGGGTTGAGAGTGTTTGCGAAGCTGACCTCAGAGCAAGGGCAAAAAAGGACATAAATAATGACAAAATGGGGGGAAAGGGAAATACTTGATTGGCCACTCCATTTTGCTCTGCAGTCCTTCAGGGATTAACTTTTCATCATGTTCACGTCAGAACTATGCGTGTGAATGCGTGTGCATGTCATTGACTGGCAGTTACGTAGGTTGTGAGTTTGTGACAGTGGCTTTTTTTCTTTCAGGTTTGTTGCAACGTTGTGACGACAGTGAGCGGTGTATTTAAATTCCCAAAGCTCCTCCTGTTCAGCTTACGAGAAAATTGTGTTCTTTCTTCTTCCTTTTTTTTTTCCTTTTTAAATCTGTCATGTTTTCTTCTTTTCATTTTGTTGTGCTCCAACCAACCTTTTCTTTTAATTCACTTTTTTCCCCTTAATTCCTTGTGTCAGAATAACTAGCACAGACATACGTGTGCGTACGCACGTTTGGCGCGCGCGCGCGCGCGCGCGCGCGTGTGTGTGTGTGTGTGTGTGTGTGTGTGTGTGTGTGTGTGTGGTGTGTGTGTGTGTGTGTGTGTGTTCTTCAATTTAATGTCCTTCCACTGAAAGTGATTCAGACAATAGTGAGTTTGTGGGTGAATGAGAATAAGTGGATGTGTCTATAATAAGGTTAACAAAAATTGAATTGTGAGTATGTGAGTGAATGACAATAAGTGGATATGTCTGTAACAAGGTAAACAAAAAAATGGAATAAAAGTGTATCCCTTTTGTCCTGCATGTATCCCACCTTGATCCTAATTATATAAATGAATAGATAAACTAGTAACAATGAACAATTGAATTACAAAATCAATAAACTAACAATTTACAAATAAATACTCAGTGAACTATGCAATAAACCTTTACATACAGATTGAAGAACAGAATAATTATTAAGTATGCTTGATAAAGACAAAGGATTCGATCCATCAGTGAAACCATCAAAACCCAATTTCTTAAAAATGTCTTTTGTTTTTGAACGACGTGTCAATATATGTTAATTTAGTCCTCGGTAGCGCGCGCACGCGCGCGCGCACACGTGTGTGTGTGTGTGTGTGTGTGTGTGTGTGTGTGTGTGGTGTGTGTGTGTGTGTGTGTGTGTGTGTGTGTGTGTGTGTGTGTGCAAGCGCGCGCGCAGGTGCAAACATCATTATTCACCTCGAATCACACAAAAGAACTTAGTTTTTAGCTGTTATTGTTCATTTTTTAGTTCGATTAAAAAAAAAAAAAAGAAAGATCGTGATGGTGCTTATGAAAATTAATGTATAATTACTGAAATTAATGAATGCGTTATGAAACATTTTGCTATCTTCTGTTATTAAATATAAGAGTAATTCATACGTGTAAAACCCTAAAATCTAAGACGTTCAGCTTTATCAACAAATCTATGAACAATGAAATAGATCGTTGGTTTGCCTATAAAACTAAGATGTCCACCGGCAGCTTTAAAAACAGAGGCAGGCACAAAAAACTAGATATTTTTGCTATCAAACAAAATACCGCTCCTTGACATACTGTCAAGTATGGACCGACAAATGCTCATACCGCTGCTGGTACTGCTGCCCCGCGCCTGCCGCTGTGGTGGTACTGGTGCAAGTGACAGGCCAGTCCGGAACAGTGCCAGCGGATGCAACGGCTAGTAGTAAGTTGACCTACACGACGTGTTCAATAGGCAAGGTAATTGTAGTGTCTAGCGTTAGTGTAGACATGCCCCCCCCCCCCCCCCATCTTCACCTCTCTCTCTCTCTCTCTCCTCTCTCATCTCTCTCTCTCTCTCTCTCACACACACACACACACACACACACACACACACACACACACACACACACACACACACACACACACACACACAAACTTACACATGTGCACACACACGCGCACTCTCATAGGCCTACATACGCACGCACACACATACGCATACACACACGCGCGCGCGCGCGCACGCGCGTGTACACAGAAAGAGCGAGAGAGAGAGAGGGAGAGGAGAGAGAGAGTACAAACGAAGAAGCTTTCAATTCATCTAAGTTCTTAGCCTTGGAAACTTCCTCAGGATGCAGATAAGATTAAAGTTGATTAAATGAGAAAAGGAGAGCATCCTCTCTCTTTGTCTGTCTGTCTGTCTGTCTGTCCTCCCTCTCTCTCTTTCTCCTTCCCTCCCTCCCCCTCTCTGTCCTCACACATCTTTGCCCCCTTCTCCCATGCTAAATTATTTTTGATTGTATCTTACTGAATGGAAACAAAAGTATTTTTCTGGAAAGGAAACGGCGCCTTTCATGGAAGGAATAAAGGGGGGCCGGATAGCTCAGTTGGTAGAGCGCCGGACTCGTGATCCTGGGGTTGCGGGTTCGAATTTCGGTATAGGGGGATTTTTTCCCTCGGAGTTAACATTGGTTCTGACTCCATTCCCCATATAGTCCTTCGAATGAGACTATAAACCGAGGTTCCGTGTGTGAACGCACGCATAACATCTTGCACACACGTAAAAATCCCATCACCAACTTTCGGTAAGAGAAGGCCAGTTTTGCCGTTGGTATGGATGAACTTGACACATAGCATGCACCTTCCCCGAAGATGGAGTATGGGCTGCCTTAATGCGGATAAAAAAGGGTCATACACACAAAACTCCACTGCCTGCTATAAAGGAGTGTCAGCAGAGTATCAGCCTGCGTACGCAGAAAGAAAGAAGAAAGAAGGAATAAAGAACGTATGCGTCAGTCTCGACAGAGAAGACGCGACTGCATACACTGAAGAGACCCAGAAACCCCAAAGGACAGGACAGTGTTGAGGTCCCATTTTGTCAGAAGTGAGGGGATCGTTGGGTGCGCGGTTGTCAAGGAAGCCACGAGTTCCGAGATGAACTGGTCATGCTGAAGTCAAGGGAATGGTCCAAGAGTCTGAAGGCCTTTGACAGAGCAGCCCGAAGCCTCTGGTAGACCACCGTGGCCAGGCCGTGTACATCTGTTTGATCGGGAGGAAGAGAGTTCTGGCGGCAGCATAGTCAAAGACCCCCCTCAACCCCCTTCCTTTTCCCCTGCTCCACTCTTTTTGTCGCACATCCTTTAAGTCGCGCACATCGTTGATCTGCCCAAAAGCCGTAAAACCCTTTTACGCATGAATAATGAATTGCAAGACTGACTAGAATTGACAGATACGATAGAGAAAAGTGCGACGGTCGTATATCCTCGTTAGAGGATGTCAATGTAGATTTGAATGCAAGTAACTTTAAATAAAAAGAAAAAAAATCTTCAAGCCACCAACCGGCTAGAGATGAACCGGCGATCTTGATACGTTATGAAATATGACGCTTGCTGAATGCTTCCTTTGTACACAAAATGCGCTCTTGACGAGAGCCTGGAACCTTGGTCTTCTGGCAGTCACAGCTTCCTCGCCTGGAATAGCTCAGAGTCCACGAACCGTGAATCATTGTCGGACCACTTGCTCCCTCGCGTTGGACCGCCGTATACTGGACCCTTCACAGCAATGGAAGCTACTGGTGATGATCGTTGCAACAGCTGAAGACGGTTAAAAGGGGAACCTCACTCGTAGGTCTCAGAGGAAATCTGGGTTTGATATTAGTAACACACACACACACACACACACTTTTTTTTTCTGCCCCCCCCCCCACACACACACACACACACACACACACACAGCCCAGTTTATCTTACCACACTTGGTTCTCCAAAAGAACCTTTACATTCTATTTCAAAAGACGCAGTCGAAATCGGAAATCTAAGTCACTTATTAAACAACATCTTTCAACAAGCTGTTTATAAATGTTTTGATATTAGGAAAGCTTCATCGAAATGAAACAAGATAGATTCCGAAAAAAAAATGGCAAACAAAATCTGAAAAAAAATCTGTTATCTGTTATAAGGCCCCACTAACTTGTTCAAAATGCACTTTAACCTGCTGTCTGATAAGTAATGACAGCCGAGATCTAGGTCTGCTTTCTGCAACGGCTCACTCAAGACTGTAGAATTTAGACGCTTATACTTAAAGTGTGCCCGAGTGAGTAGTCTTCGAGACAGCTTGAGTACTTCCTCTCGCGCAGTCATGACGAATTTTGAAAACGACCTGCAAATTTAGGGAAGCGCGTTTCTCAAGAAGAGAGAACTAGGGTTCCAGTTTTCGATACATGACACCTAAAGCGAAAAAAAAAGTACATCCTTTGATAGATTTATGTTCTTCAGACGTATTCACACTTCTTTTCGTGAAGCTGTGAACATGGCGAACTTTGGGGGAACTGTGTTGCGTGTGTTTCCCAGAGAAGGTACGACTGGTGGGCGGTGGTCATTCTCAGGAGGGACGGGTGGAGCTGTGGACGGGCGAGGAGTGGGGCACTGTATGTGACACTCACTGGGACGTTCGTGACGCTATGGTCGTCTGTCGAGAACTAGGCTTCAACACGTCTCAGTATGGTCTGATATATATATAAACTCAAACACGTGCGCGCTTGTGTGTGTGTGTGTGTGTGTGTGTGTGTGTGTGCGCGCGCGCGCTCGCGCATGAAAATCATGAAGTCCAAAATGGGTAAAATCGTTGCTGCTACTGCTGCTGCTTGTAAAAACAACATTGAGAGCGACGACGACGACGATGATGGTGATAAATATTATGATAATGATGGTGACAAACTACAACGACGACGACGACGACGACGATAATGATGATGACGGCGATGACGATGATGAGACAACGACGACAGACGAGATGATGATGATGATGATGATGATGATAAAACTGATGACCGCAGAACGGCGATTACAGTGTGGGAGGAAGCCCACTTTGGAAAAGGCGGCGGACCCATCATGGGCTTGCTTGATTGCTATGGCAACGAGAGGAGAGTCTCGGATTGTTACAACGAAGGCTGGGGCAACAGCTATTGCCAACACAAAAGCGACGCTGGTGTCACGTGTGCAGGTGATTAAACGCTTGTTCTGTCTTTTATGAGACTGACGGCTCTTTGCGCTTCTAAAAAGATATTTTTTACGTCTAACGCGTGAACAACATTTATCTTATTCACACTGAAGATGAAGTTCCCCCGAAGTCGGAGTGTGGCTGCCCACGTGGCGGGGTAGTCAAAAACGGTCACACACGTAATGTTCTCATCCCCAGCTGATGCATTTGTACCCTAGTGTTCAAGTGCTTCGGCTGTTTGGATGATCCCTGGAGTCTTTTAGCCAGGGTACGACAACAACAACAACAACAACAACAACAACTGAAGATGAAGTGAAAACTAAATGGAAAGAAATTGAATTTGTCGTCTTGCGCTCAGTTCGAGGGATAAATGATTGTTCGTCTTTCGTATTCATTGTCTGAAATGTTTCCGTCTTGCTTGAAGAAGATCACATAGGTCGAAAGGCCTTGAGTGTGTTTCGTAATTTGTTTATTCTTTTGTTTTGCGGCACAGTAACTATGTATCCGCTCTATTTTACTCAAATTTCGTTTTTATTTTTCATGTCTGTCTCTGGCTTTTATTTAGAAGTATTGATGAAGGCGCTGGCTACACCATTCATCGAAGCAGTAAACTTCAGTCCTTGTGGTTGCCGAAAAACGCCGGTGGTGTTGACCTGTTGACAATGTGTGAATGCGTGCGTGTGTGTGTGTGTGTGTGTGTGTGTGTGTGTGCAGGCAGTTCCTTTAACTGCTGGTCAACGGCAGCCGGCGCGGAGAGGGGAGGGTGGAGGTGGAGGTGGAAGGGGTGTGGGGACCAGTGTGTGACGACGGGTGGGGGTGGAGGGCTGCCAGGGTGGTCTGCCGACAGCTGGGATTCCACAGGTAATACCCTCTGTCTGTCTGTCGGTCTGTCTGTCTGCTTCTCTCTCTCCCTCTCTGTCTGTCTGTCTGTCTGTCTGATTGTCTGACTGTCTGTCTGTGTCTCTCTATCTCTGTCTTTGTCTCTCAGTCAGTCAGTCAGTCAGTCAGCCTGTTGTGTGTGTGTGAGTGTGTGTGTGTGTGTGTGTGTTCGTTCGTTCTTTAATTTAATGTCTATCCACTTTACAGTGATCTTAGACAAAGATCGTTACAACGAAGGCTGGGGCAACAGCTATTGCCAACACAAAAGCGACGCTGGTGTCACGTGTGCAGGTGATTAAACGCTTGTTCTGTCTTTTATGATGTGTGTGTGTGCGCGTGCGCGCGCAGATGCTGAGAGAGAGGAGAGAGAGAGAGAGAGAGAGAGAGAGAGAGAGAGAGAGAGAGTGTGTGTGTGTGTGTGTGTGGTGTGTGCGTGCGCGCGCGCGCGTGTGTGTGTGTGTGCGTGCGCGCGCGCGCGTGCCAAATGCGTGCAACTGCTGGTATGCACGTTTATATGTTAATAAATGTGACGTGTCCATTCACTCACGCGCAGATGCTGAGAGAGAGAGAGAGAGAGAGAGAGAGAGAGAGAGAGTGTGACTAAACATCCTTCCCCATGTGGGGGTCGTGTGTGCAGCGAGGAGGGGATGGCGGTGCCGTTGGGTGGGGCGTGGTTCGGGGAAGGGGAGGGGCCGGTCATGATGGAGGACGTGGAGTGTGAAGGTGACGAATCCTCCCAGCTGGATTGTCCCTTCCCTGGCTGGCAGCTGACCAACTGCTTCAACAACGAAGCGGCCGGCGTGGTGTGTGACGGTCAGTGTGACACCACTCTTACACCCATGCACAGTGTTTTCACGTTTTAATCTTTCTTTTCTTTCTTTTTTCTTTCTTTCTTTGTGTGTGTGTGTGTGTGTGTGTGTGTGTGTGTGTGTGTGTGTGTGTTTCCTCTCTCGTCTTACTAGCATCAAAGAGGTCCCTTTCCCGTTTTCTACTGCGAAGGTATCCTAACTATGATTATATGATGCAAAGTTCACCCCGTTGCTTCGTTTCAATTTGTTTTCGTACAGCCCAACTTTTTTTCTTTCTTTTTTAACTGCTTGCTGTTTACATACAAGGTATTGAGTCTATACCATTCTTTAAGGTCTTCATCTCTTATTAGTTATTCTCGAAATCAGCACGGGACACCAACTGAACAAGAACTTACACACACACACACACACACACACACACACACACACACACACTTACACACACACACACACACACTTACCTTCCCCGTCCCCCGTGCTCTTACAGTTCTTCAGAAGTAAGACAACAGAAACCTGGAAGGGCTTAAAACACGGAGAAGGCTACCTTCTAACAAAGTCATCATCATCATCATCATCTCATTAACCTGAAGCAGAGCTCGCCAAGGTACCATGCCGATGTCCAGACAACGTCCCTGCATCTGTTGTAGTTCTCTGCGGCTCTCACAGAACTGACGAAGCACAGGCCTGTCCACTTCCTGATGCCGTTCTCCCACCTCTTCCACTATTTGCCTCTTTTGACGCCGCCTGGCACCGTGCCCCATAGGATGGTTTTAGGACACTCATGCTGTTCTTGGAACATGCACGGTACCATTTCACCTATCTTTTCTTTCTTTCTTTTCTTTCTGCGTACGCAGACTGATACTCCTGCGGACACTGCCTGTATAGACAGGCAGTGGAGTTTTGTGTATGACCGTTTTTTATCCCGCCGTTAAGGCAGCCACACTCCATCTTCGGGGAAGGTGCATGCTATGTGTAACGTGTCATCCATACCAACGGCCAAACTGGCCTTCTCTTCCGAAAGTTGGTGATGGGATTTGGTGATGGGATTTTACGTGTGTGCAAGATGTTGTGCGTGCGTTCACACACGGAACATCGGTTTAAAGTCTCATTCGAAGGACTATATGGGGAATGGAGTCAGAACCAATGTTAACTCCGAGGGAAAAATCCCCCTGTACCGAAATTCGAACCCTCAACCCCAGGATCACGAGTCCGGCGCTCTACCAACTGAGCTATTCCGGCCGCCTACATCGATCTCATTGTGACAATGAAGACCATGTCATCGTACTGTCCTAGTAGTCATTATACTCATGTTACAGACCTCACATTTCACTTCAAGGTACACGCAATTGCTGCACCCCCATTCTAAGAAGACGTGCAGGAACTCAGTGCAGAGGAGTTTAAAGTCTTTTCTTTTTTTTTTTGTTCCATTGTGGGGCTCCAACCAGAGCGCGTGCAATTCCCACAGTGATCACTTATTTTGAATTTCTATTTCACCATTTTTTTTCCTTCTCCCTCATCCTTTCCCTCTCCCCCCTCCCTTCCTGCCTCTCTCTCTCTCCCCCTCTCCTTCCACCTCCCCCCTCCCCCTGTCTCTCGCTGGAGGAGTTTAAAGTCTGTTTTAGAGGCTGTGCTGCTGATTTTTGAGCCAGTTATGGGACATTCCAATGCTGTTCGTGACGAAGCTAGTTCTTCGTCTTAAGCGTTCCAGTGTCTGGTAGCGTGTGAACTCGTTTTACCCTGTTGGGATACTCACACTATCTTCGAGAGTATAGTCAGTTCACAACGACTTCGTTGAGTGCAGAAATTTGTGGGAAGAGGTTGTGGAAAAAGATAGATAAAAGATATGGTAGACAGAAATCACAGTAGCCGACAGTAGAGCAAAGGAGGAGACAAGAGTTATTGAGAGCGAAGGGAAAAGGGGACGTTATTAGCACATAATGTCCAGAAGGTGGGGGAACTATTTGTACAAAAGACCCCCCACCCCCACCCCCGTATCCCCTACGGGGAGACGAAGCCAATGGAACTGATGACACAATGACACAATTTAATAAATCAAAAATTGGAAAGGGACGAGAGTGGGAACGGAGGAGGGGTCAGGGTGTTGGTTGTCGTGAGAGCAAATTAGAAATTAGATTTATTAAATTAGAAATTAGAGAGAAATCTGCGATTGATGGTACAGTCTAATAAAGGCAAAACTGGAAGGGGGTGGGAAAGGGAGGGTGGGGCTGGGGGTGGTGGTAGTGGTGGTGATTGTCAGTAGGGCAGACGAGAGAGATTTTTGGATGCATTCAGTTGTGGATGCGATAGATTTAGACAGATGTGCCACAGAGGAAGAGGTGGGTGGGGAACAGCACTTTTATTCTCAGAAAAACAACGAACTTTTACTCTTTCCCCTACAGGAGAATCCTTTGACCTGAGGTTGGCAGGGGGCAGCAGTGAGCACGAAGGTCGCGTGGAGGTGAAGGTCAATGGCCAGTGGGGCACGGTGTGCAGCAGCTTTGGGTGGAACGATCGGGCTGCACGTGTCATTTGCCGTCACGAGGTCAGAAGCCTCTTCTGTTCTGTTTCTGAAAATTTCTCCCTTTCCTTTTCTTTCTAATTACCCCCCATCCCACTCACCCCTGGTCCAGCTTAGCCTGTGGAACTGGGGGTTTTCTTTGTTTTGTTTTGTCCTGCTCGTTTTCTCCAGTTTCTGTTGGAACTCTATCTCTTGTTCCGATTTATTTCATGCCAGTTTATCTGAAGTCGTATGTCATCATCATCATCATCATCATCATCATCATCACCATCATCATCACCATCATCATCTTCATCATTATCATCATCACCATCAACATCATCATTATCATCTTCATCATTATATCATCATCATCATCATGTGAGGGCAAAAAATCAGACGGAGTGGCTAATGCCTCAGTATGGCCTAATTGCATGCGCTAAGGATGACACATTCATTTCTAATGACAGATTTTGTGTGGGGTGACAGCTGAGTTATGTACTAAAACTGACACCGGAAACTGTACAACAACCCAAACTGTTTGTCGGCTGTGCATCAAACTTGGCAGGTTTATCCACAACGGACAGAGCATTTCAACATTCATTGGAACTCAGAGTCATCCATATCAGGAGAGGCAGCTGCAGTTGGCCACAACTACTGTGGAGGAATCACTGGCAGATCCACCCTCCAGTGTGAGATAGAAAAATCACAGAAGCAAACCCCAACTGGTAAGGCATTTGGAGCTTGAGGCATTCCTGTTGACACTAAGAAGAATGGAGAAGTTCTGTAGGAAAAACTGACATCCTTCTTCCA
>CM031603.1:45999955-46049473 GCA_018398815.1 Conus ventricosus | reverse complement strand
CCCTTTCCACCCCCACCCCGTGTCACACACTGTCCCAACCCCTTCCACCTCCACCTCCACCTCCCCTCTCCGCGCCGGCTGCCGTTGACCAGACGTACGTTAAAGGAACTGCCTGCACACACACACACGCGCACGCACGCACGCATTCACACATTGTCAACAGGTCAACACCACCGGCTTTTTTCGGCAACCAAAAGGGACGGAGGTTTTACTGCTTCGATGAATGATGTAGCCAGCGCCTTCATCAATACTTCAAAATGAAAGCCAAGACAGACATGAAAAATAAAAACGAAATTTGAGTAAATAGAGGGGAGAAATAGTTACTGTGCCGCAAAACAAAAGAATAAACAAATTACGAAACACACTCAAGGCCTTTCGACCTATGTGATCTTCTTCAAGCAAGACGGAAACATTTCAGACAATGAATACGAAAGACGAACAATCATTTATCCCCTCGAACTGAGCGCAAGACGACAAATTCAATTTTTTTCCCATTTGTATTAAATTCATCTTCAGTGTGAATAAGATAAATGTTGTTCACCACGTTGACTTAAAAAATATTTTTTTTGATCGCTGAGATGCACAAAGAACCGTCAGTCTCATAAAAGACAGAACAAGCGTTTAATCCCCTGCACACGTGACACCGGCGTCGCTTTTGTGTTGGCAAAGCTGTTGCCCCAACCTTCGTTGTAAATATCCGAGACTTCCCTCTCGTTGCCAAGCAATCAAGCAAGCCCATGATGGGTCCCCCGCCTTTTCCAAAGTGGCTTCCCCCACATGTAATCGCCGTTCTGCGGTCATCAGTTTTATCAACATCATCTTTCACGTCATCATCTCGTCAGTCGTCGTTGTCTCATCATCGTCATCGTCATCGCCCGTCATCATCATTATCGTCGTCGTCGTCGTTGTCGTTGTAGACGTCATCATCATTATGATAATATATTTACATCCTCATCGCCCGTCGTCGTCGTCGTCGTCGTCGCTCTCAATTTTTGTTTTTACAAGCAGCAGTAGCAGCAGCAACGATTTAAACCCATTTTGGACTTCATGATCTTCATGCGCGCGCGCGCACCAACGCACGCACGCACGCACGCCCCACCCCCGCACACACACACCCCCACACACCCACCCCACAAGCAAGGGGGCGCACGTGTTTGATTTAAAACTTAAAGACGCAAAAAACAAGCTACAATATATCCTGGAAAATCATAAAAAGAGCATCACCTACAGCAATGTTTCAAAGGTGCAACCTATGTTTAACTGAAAAATGGTTAATACTATGCAAACCACACTTAGCAACTTTAAACACCAAAACAGAAATAGTAACAACTGCAGGCATAAATGGAAATCGTTGTTAGTGAACACACCCAAACCAAAATGAAAGCCCCCCAAAAACACGTGCAGCCAACCCGCACGTGCAAACAAACCGCAAACGAGAGCCCCACGCAGATAACATCGGCGGTGGGGAAACCAAAAACCTCCTGATGACAGCGCAACCCCTTGAAACAAATTTGTAGATAGTTTTAAGATTCCTCCTTTTAACTCTTTTAAACTAATTTTGCTCCCCAAGGGGTTGAGCCCTTAAAAAATTTTTTTAGGCTTTTTTAAATATATTATAATTTATTATATTTTAAATTATATTTATTATATTTTATATTATATATTATATTTTATATATATATATATATAATATATATATATATATTATTATATTTTATTTATATATATATAAAAATTTATATATATTATATTATATATAAAAAAAATTATATATTTATTTTATATATTTAAATATATTTTATATATTATTATTAAATATAAATTTTAAAACCCAGACCTTGAGCCCGTTAAA
Organism: Conus ventricosus; assembly: GCA_018398815.1. Taxonomy (NCBI): domain Eukaryota; kingdom Metazoa; phylum Mollusca; class Gastropoda; order Neogastropoda; family Conidae; genus Conus; species Conus ventricosus. The sequence goes on along the minus strand of CM031603.1, from coordinate 46,047,621 downwards.
GCCGAGTTCTCGACAGCGCCCCAAAACGTCCAGTGAGGTCCATCGGCCCACCCCTCCCCCGTCCACAGCCCCACCCGTCCCTCCTGAGAATGACCCCCCGCCCCCAGTCGTCCCTTCTTGGGGAAACACACGAACACGTTCCCCAAAGTTCGCCATGCACAGTTCACGAAAAGGATTTGGGGAACGTTTGAATGCAAAACTACAAAGGATGTACTTTTTTTTTTTTTTTTTTTGCTTTAGGTGTCATCCTCGAAAACTGGCCCCTAGTTCTCTCTTCTTGGGAAACGCGTTCCCCCAAAATTTGCGGGTCGTTTTAAAAATTTTCGTTGATTCGCCGAGAGGAAATACTAAGGCTGTCTCGAAGACTACTCACCGGCACATTTTGGGTATAAGCATCTAAATTCTACGTTTTGAGTGGCCGCTGCAGAAAGCGACCCAGTTTCGGCTGTCAGTTTATCAGACGCGGTTAAGGCTTTTTTGAACCCGTTAGGGGGGCCCCTTTATAACAGTAACGATTTTTTTTTCGATTTTTTTTTGCCATTTTTTTTTTCGAATTTATCTTTTTTCTTTCGATGGCTTTCCAAATTTTATAAAACTTTTATAAACAAGCTTGTTGAAAGATGTTTTTTAAAAAGTGATTTAAATTTCCGTTTTCGACTGCGTCTTTTAAAAAAATGTAAAGGTTCTTTTGGGAAAAAGGTGTGGTGATAAATGGGGGGGGGGGGGGGGAGGGCAGAAAAAAAATGTTTCTGTGTGGTGTTGTGGGGTTTTTGTGTTTACAATCCCAAAAACCCCAGATTTCCTTTGGCCCTACGGTGAGGTTCCCCTTTTAACCGTTTCGCTGTTGCAACGTACCCCCCCGTTTTTCCATTGGGGAAAGGGGCCCAGTATACGGCGGTAAAAACGCGGGGAGAAGTGTGCATGATTCCGGTTGTGGCTCTGGCAGTCCCGGCGGGAAGCATGTGTCTGCCGAAGCCAAGGTTCCAGGCTCTCTCAAGGCAGCATTTTTTTGTCAAAGGAAGATTCGCAAGCTTTATCTTCAAAACGTTAAAGATCGCGGTTGCATCCTCTGGGGTTTGGTGGCTTGAAGTTTTTTTCTTTATTTAAAGTTACTGCATCAAATCTAACATGACATCCTTACGGGAAATTAGACCGCGCACTTTTCTCTATCATATCGTCAATTCTAGTAGCTTGCAATTCTATTATTCAGGGTTAAAAGGGTTTTTTTCGGCTTTTGGGCAGTTGGATTGCTCGCTTAAGGTGTGCGAAAAAAAGAGTGGAGCAGAGAAAAGGGAAAGGGGTTGGGGGGGTTTGACTTGCTGCCCCCCCGCTCTTTTCCCCCCGTAAAACAGTGTACACGGCGGGCCACGGGGTCTCCCAGGGTTTCAGGGTGCTCTGAAAAAGGCCCTTCGACTTTGGACCTTCCCCGACTTCAGCATGCCATTTTCACCCGGGAACTCGTGGTTTCCTTGACACCGCGCCCCCAAACGATCCCTCACTTTGACAAAGGGGGGACCTCAACTTCCCTGCCCTTTTGGGGTTTTCTGGGTCTTTCGGTATGCGTCCCCCGTCTTCTCTGCGGACGGCATCGTTCTTTGTTCCTTCCATAAAAGGGCCCTTTTTCCTTTAAAAAAAAAGTACTTTTGTTTCCATTCGTAAGATCAATCAAAAATAATTTAGCGGGGAAAAAGGGGGAAAAAGATGTGAGGACAGGGGGGGGGGGGGGGGGGAAAAAGGGGGAAGAGAGAAAAGGGGAGAGGAGGAGAGAGAGAAAAGGGACAGACGAAGCCGGGACAGACAGGCAATGACGGAGAACGCGAGCCGAAGAGGGGTACTCCCCTTTTCTCTTTAATCAACTTTATCTTATCGCATCTGGGAAGTTTCCAAGGCTAAGAATTGATAAATTGAAAAGCTTCTTCGTTTACTCTCTCTCTCTCTCCTCTCTCTGTTTTGTATGCGTGTTGGTGCGTGCTTTTGTGGGCCCTAGGGTTGTGTGTGTGTGTGCCCTGTGTAGTTTGTGTGTGTGTGTGTGTGTGTGTGTGTGTGTGTGTGTGTGTGGGTGGCGCGCGCCGCGCGCGCGGCGCGGTGGTGTGTGTGTGTGTGTGTGGTGTGTGTGTGGAGGAGGAGGAGGGAGAGAGGAGGGTGGAGAGGGGGGGGGGGGGCTGTCTAACTAAGCTAAAACCTACAATTCCCTTTGCCTATTGAACACGTGTAGGTCAACTTATACAAGCCGTTGCTTTCCCGGCCTGTTCCGGACTGGCCTGTCACTTGCCCCCGTACCACCCCAGCGGAGCGGGGGCCCGCGTCCACCCGGGGTATGGCATTTGTCGGTCCATTTGAAATACGCGGAAGGAGGGGGTTTTTGTTTGACAGCAAAAATATTTTTTTAGTCCCTCCCTTTGTTTTCAAAGTGGCTCTTTTTTTATGGGCAAAGCACAATCTTTTCTTTTTCCTAGATTTTTTTGATAAAGGAACGTCTTGTTTTTAGGATTTTACCGTATGAATTACTCTATTTTTTCAGAGAAAGAAAATTTTCAAACGCATTTTTTTAATTTAGTAATTTCATTGTACCCGGTGCAAACAGTGTATACATTTTTTTGGGTTTCCCCTTTCGTGGAGGGAAATGTTTTGTTCGGAGTTATTTTCCCCCTTACCCCCCTTGGTCGATTCATTTTTTTAAATGTTAATTCTTTAAACGGGAAATACTCGAACCTCATATTTGTTGCGTCCAAAAGTCCAAAATTTGTATTTGTTCATCACCGTACTGGGTGGAAGCCCCATTTTTTCCAAAAATGGGTTTTGCCGGCAAATTTGGCCCCCATTTCAATTGTCGTGAAGAACATTGAATAATTCTTGTTTTACAAAAAGTAAGAGGAAACGAAAAATTGAAGATGCATGTTAAATTAATGTTCAGGTCTCATTTCGAATCGCATGCCTATGATTTTTTGTGCGGGCTTGGGATTACGAAAGACTGCAGCCCGGCCCCTTTGCGAGTCCCCCCTTCTTTGTTTCTGTCGGAGTTTTTCCCCAAATATCTTTCTACGAAATTCGGATTCCCGCGAAATTTTGCTTTGACTCCATTTTGTTAGAATACAATGAAAATGTGTAAAAATTTATTATTTAACAGCCCGTTTACAGAGATTTTTAGTTAAAAATTGTGTCAAAAGTAGGAGCGGCGGTCCGCGAAGAAAAAGGCTGTGTTTTTTAAAAATTTTTTAAAAACGAAATCTCCACTTAGACACTGTCTGGGAAAATGAAATTATATGTATAAAAGAGCGAGAGCCAGTTTTTATTCTTCAAAATTTTTTCACGCTTTTGTATTTTTCATCAAAAAAAAGGAAAATATGACGTAAGTTGTTAAAAGTGGCTTCATCTGGGGTTAATCAGCAATGATTAAGACAGGCAAAAGTCAAATGTGATTACTGCATTTTTTCCCTTTTGGGTTTGGGTTTCACGTAGTAAATATGGTTGTGTTTAACGGGCAGCGAGCCGCCACGGAAGCTGCCCCAGCCCCCCCAAAATTCCCTTGGTTCCCGGCCCCCCCGAGGCTGTTTTTTCCCGGCACTGGTACTGGCTTTGCGGTCCGGTCCTGTTTAAAGTAGAGCGTTGGTGGAAGGGCAGAGGTTTTTGAAGTAATAAAAAAACGGCAGCCAAAAAAACCCGCTCCTCTACTTTCAGTTTCTGCGTCAAAAACCCAAAGCGCCTAACAAAAAAGGCGTCATACTAAGCTGTATTGGGGAAAAAGGAAAGTGAAACTAGTTTTTTAAATTTACATACTCTCCTTTTCCAAAGAACATTTAAAAATTCTCAAAATTGTGATAAGCATACCGAATGACTGTGAGCAAGGGTATTTATGAAAAATAAATGCTGTAAGTTGTACAATAGCATTTTGGTTTGGGTTCGCCCCGATCCATTGATTTCAGATGGGCCCTTTTTTTTCTTTTCTTTTTTTTTTTTATTTACGAACTTTCAATTTTCAGTTTGTCTTTTCAATGTTCAATAAGGCGCTCAGGCTTGTGCGTTGTTCTGGCGGTCTTCTGTCTGGGCATCTGTGGCCCCGGGGTCATTGGATGGCAGGCTCGGGAGGGTTGGGGTCTGTTGTCTTGATGGCGTGAACCCTTTGGTGCAGAGGGAGGCCCCCTTGCGGGGCGGGGGGAGGTTGTGCCCGGGGGTGGTGCTGTGGAACCAAGGTGGGAGGTGCGTTTTTAAAGGGAAAGGGGAAGGGGAGGTGGGTTTCCTTGCTGGGGGGGCAAAAAAAGGCTCGTACAGCTTCCTGGTCATCTGCTGTTCGGCGGATGACCCCGTGGTGTTGGATGTGGGTTCTGGGGTATCAGACGATTGAGACTCCCTCCTTCTTCACGTCGGGGTCCAACCTTTTTGGGCCCGTGAGATGTCTTTTTGGGCAAAAACTTTTGCTTCTGTGTAGTGGTTTTCCTTCTCTCGGTTTTTCTTTTTCTCTTTCTTCAGGACAGCCCCCCGGGGGTCTTTGGGGGAGGTGTCTGGTGAAGGAAATCGGGGTTTTAGAGCGTCCCCTTTCCCCAGTTGGGCAGGAGAGAAAAACCCCCGGGAAGGGGATGTTGCGATCAGAGCAAACCAAGGTACTCTCATCGACTTCTTTATGAGGTTTTTAATGGGGTTTTAATGCACGTTCAACCTCACCATTGGATGGGCTTGTGGGGGAAAAGGTGATATGCCGAAGTTCCCCGGTTGGCAAATCTGGGAAATTTTCGGCTGCAACCCGTGGTCCCTTGTCGGAAATAGGTGTCCGGATGCCAGGGTGAAGCTTTCTTCTTTGTTGACTGTCTCTGCGCTGGCGACTTGTTCATGAGCACGTCTCAACGTCCCGGAGTAGTAGTCCCCAATTGAGGGAATGTTCCCTATGCTGAAAGAAATCCGCTGCAAATCTGGACCCGAAAGCTCGGGAAAGGGGGTCCTTCTGGGTCCCTCTGGTTTCCCGTTTTTGGCCGTCGGGCAAGTTTGCCATGATGTCAATGTCTTGGGGGCAGCCCTGGCCCCACACGAGTTTTCCCCGGGTTTTTCCCTTTGTCTTGTTTACACCTTTTATGACCTCAGTGGTGTCGAAGGCCCTTTGTCGGGTGGCGGAGGGATGGGCTAGTCGCGTACCCTCAGCGGAGACTGTTGTTGACCGCGGCCCCTGCCCTTGAAGTAGGTCTGGGGCTTGTGGAGTCCTTTTGGCCCGCCATTTTGGAGTGGCTGACCCCTTTGGGTGTCATCCCTTTTGGGTTCTGCCGGATCTCTTCCAGCCTGTGGGGGGGCGAAGCTGGTAGGTCGCAGGACAGCATTGACATATCCCCTGCTTGGCAGGTCAGGTCTTTGTCCCCCCGAATCGTGGTAGGCAAAGGGGTCGGGCGGTGTCGCGTTGAGTTTTTTGCCCGGGACTGGACAAGTCAAAAGAAAACGTCCGCCACAGCCCCCTGGATGCGGACAGGAAAATCATCGATGGTTGGTAGAGAACAGGGGAAAGAGGGTTGTGGTCTGTTTTACCCGAAAGGACATGCCAACCAACAATCTGACCAAAGTTCAAGGCTCCCGGTGCTGCAAGAGCCCCCTTTTCGATCTGGTTTTCGCTGCTCAGTCGCTGTGGGGAAAGGCTTGCGTATGCAAAGGATGGGTTGCCCCTTTGTCTTTGGGTTAAGACATAAGCTCCGCCCCGGGTACGGAGCTGCCGGTGACTGTCTCACGCTCGGGTGTACAGGCAAGAGGGCTCTGGTGAGGCAAAGGGCCCTTTTTGAGGGCGAAGGCCCCTGTTGTTCTGGTCCCCGATCCACGTTGATTTTGCGCGCGGGCTGCGGGCTTAGATTTTCGGCCAAAGGGTTTTGGGAGGAACTTTTCAGCGGTTCACCGCCAAAATCTTCGGATGTCAGCCACGTTCTTCGGGCCTCCTCTTGTGGGGCCTTTCCCCTTTGGGAGGGTCTTTCCTCAGGGCCCCCGACTGAAGAAACTACGATTGGGCCAAAGGGCTCGGCTGCGTTTTTGGCGAAATCGAACTTGTCGGGGTTTTAGGGTCAGGTTTGTGGGGGGCCTCTCCCGGGCGCATGAAGCCTGGCGCGTGCTCAGCTTTGTCTTTGCCCCGACAAGGATGTCGTCCATGTGCAAAGAAAACCCCCCCGGGGCCCTGGAGGTGTTGTCCTTTTTTGGAAATCCGGCAGCGGACTTAAATTTCCCTAGGGGAGCGCTTGAATTTGAAGGCCCAAAGGGAGTGATGAAATGGTGAGTCGGAACTTGCCCGTCGCACGAGCTGATGGATCCGATTTGCATCCAAAATTGGAATCACGTTGCCCTTGGAGTTTGCTGGAGGCTTCCCCCAGATGGCATGGCGTAGACCCTTTTCCCTTTACCTCTTGTTGAGGCGGGTCAGGTCGACGCAGATACGAACATTTCCTTGGGTTTGGGGACAACAAGTTGGAGCGCACCCAATCCGTCGGAGGTCCACCCGGTTCGATGCTCACCTTTTTACCATTCGTTTAGTGAGCTTCCCTTTTTCGGAGGGGGAAGGGAACCGCCTGGGCACCCTTTGAGCGAACGGTTGGGGTCGTCCTGGGGAGGTGGTTGCCCCCCCAGTTTTCCCCCGTCCGGTGAAAAAACTTTGGGGGAAAAAACGCTTGAGTCGTGGATGAAGCGAAGCTGGCCTTCGCCGTCTGCTGGGAGGCTGACCCCCAGTGGCCAAAGGGTCTGATTGCCCCGATGGTAAAAGGCACCTGGGATGTCGCTGTGGCCCCGTTTGATGGGGGCGCCCAAGAGGAGTTTGAGCCTTGACGATGTGACCTTCTCACGAACAGTGTACGACCAAGGTTGAGGTGAGGTTGACGCACCCTTCCCTCCGAGGCGTCACCCGGCCCCCGGAGAGTGCGGTCGGATCTTTGGGGTGTCCCCCAAACGCTGGCTTTAAAATGTGGTGGGTCACCCATTGGGCCCCGGTTATAACCCGGCAGCTCGCGGATCCCCTTCGTTTATTGCCCCCCGGGTCGCAGGCATGTGACCCCCCCGGAAAAGGGCTGGAAAGGAAGTTCTTCCGCACGCCCTTCTACTGACGCCCCCCCCCCGAAAACGGGACCCATCTTCAGCGTCCGCTGGTTTCGTGGACGACTCTGGCGCGCTGAGCTTCTACAAACGATGGGGTAGTGGCCCACTTGGTGCACTTTTTGCCAAACCTTTGTGCCGGGCAGTTTTTCTTGCCGGGGGGTGCTTGCCATTGCAGTAGCCGCAAATTTTGGCCAGCTGGCGGGCCCTTGGGGTCCCTTTCTTGCACTGCGCCACCTTTTTTATGCCTCTGTGCATGTTACCTTGAAACTTTTCTGGGGGCACCCCAAGGCTGTCTTTTTCTTTCAGTTCGTTCTTGCCCCGTTCCCCCATGGGAGAATGTCGTGGTTTCGTAGGTAAGCCTTGGACAAAGTCGTCAGTTTCATACGTCTATTCCCGTCACAAAAAGTAGGCGTTTCAAGTTACTTTGACACCATGTGAAAAAAATAACAAAAACAAAGGGAGCCAAAAACCAGCATCCCTTACTTCGTTTCTGACGTCAAACCCCAAAAACGCGTCCCCCCCAAAAAACGCGTAACATAAACTGTTCCCGGTGAAAGTGAAAGTAAACAGTTTTAACTTTACATACAAATTTCCCCGATGTGAGCGGCTGGGTGGAGGCGAGAGAGAGTGCTAGTGCGCTGAGTCTGTGGGGGGGGGGCAAATAAAAAGGGGAAAACTTGCTTCGCCACGCGTCTTCTTGACTGGTGCGTTCCCCTTTGGTTTTGCCTTCCTCCCATCTGCCGTCTCACGACACCCCACCCCTCCCACATACACATTTAATTTTATAACCATCCGTCGTTTTTTGTTTGTTTGTTTTTTTTTTTTTTTTATCGAACTAAAAAAAACAATAAAAACAGCAAAAAATAAGTTCTTTTGTGTGATTTTGAGGGAAAAATGTGTTTGCACCTGCGCGCGCGCGGTGCACACACACACACACACACACCACGCGCGCGCTACCGAGGACTAAATTAACATTTTTGGGACACGTCGTTCAAAAACAAAAGACTTTTTAAGAAATTGGGTTTTGATGGTTTCACTGATGGATCGATCTTTGTCTTTATCTAGCATATTAATTATTATTCTGTTCTTCATCTGTATGTAAAGGTTTATTGCATGTTCACTGAGTATTTATTTGTAAATTGTTAGTTTATTGATTTGGTAATTCAATTTTCATTGTTACTAGTTTATCTATTCATTTATTATTAGGATCAAGGTGGGGTACATGTAGGACAAAGGGATACACTTTTATCCATTATTGTCATTCACTCACATATCACTATTCAATTTTGTTAAACCCTTTTTATAGACACATCCTGATTCTCATTCACCCCCAAACTCACTATTGTCTAAATCACTTTCAGTGGAAGGACATTAAATTGAAGAACACCCACACACACACACCACCACACACACGAGCGCGCCGCGCCCCCAAACGTCCGTACGCACACGTATGTCTGTGGTAGTTATTCTGACACAAGGAATCAAGGAAAAGGTGAATTAAAAGAAACGTTGGTTGGAGCACACGAATGAAAAGAAGAAACATGACGACTTAAAGAAAAAAAAGAAGAAAAACAAATTTTTCGTAAGCTGAACACGAGGAGCTTTGGGAGTTTAAATACACCGCTCACTGTCGTCAAACGTTGCAACAAACCTGGAAGAGAAGCCACCGTCACAAACTCACAACCTACGTAACTGCCCGTCAGTGACATGCGCCACGCATTAACACGCGTAGTACTGACGTGAACATAATAAAAAGTTAATCCCTGAAGGACTGCAGAGCAAATGGATGCCAATCAAGTATTTCCTTTTTCCCCCCCCTTTTTTCATTTTTGTGTCCTTTTTGCCCTTGCTCTGAGGTCAGCTTCGCAAACACTCTCAAACCCCTCCGAGTTCCAGCCACCACCTGTTGCTGCCATTTGGACGTTGACATGATCATGGCGTACCACCCATCCTTCCCATCATTTGTGCCTCCCCCCCCCCCCCCCAGTCCTCCCCCACCTCTCTTCCCTGCCCGCTCGCCTCGCCCCCTCACATCTATTGACAAGGTATCTGCCTTCAAACAACTCCTGAATTTTCTCTTTTATAACTGGGGGGGGGGGGGGGGGGGGGGGGGGGAGGGGGGGGGAATGTTTCAATAAGGGTAACAATGGATAAAACTAATAGCATCTATATATCATGCAACTCTAGCCAGCACCCCTCATCGTCTCCCTTCCCCTCCCTCCAAAAAGAAAATCACACCAAGAAAACCAAACTAACAGCTTGATTAAAAAAAATGAAGAGTGATTGCTTTATTTTTTTTTATGTACCCCTGCACTCATGATCATGCGTTTTTAACGGAGGGGGGAGAGAGAGAGAGAGAGAGAGAGAGAGAGGAGAGAGAGAGAGAGAGAGAGAGGAGAGGGGGAGGGGAGAGAGGGAACCCATTCTCGAATCGCATCCTGTGCGTGCATGACTCTAGGTATTGTCCTTCAGTGAAGTATTCTACAGTGATTGTTTCATGCAGTTATGCCGTGATGAGGAGATTGCAGCTCAGTTCAGGTCTACACGGGCTAAAAGCGTGCAGGCGACAAGAATTTAACGATTGTCCACAGGCTGATGCTATACTGCTAAACCTTTATACCAGAGAGGTTGTTGGGAGTGGAAGGTGGGTGTGAACATCAGAGGAGAGAGAGAGAGAGAGAGGAGAGAGAGAGGAGAGAGAGGAGGAGAGGGGAGAGAGCGAGAAGAGAGAGGGGAGAGAGAGGGTTAAAAAAATATTCAATCACGTCTGCAACTGACAACTGCCTCTGAAAGCAAAACACACAAACATCGGATAGTTGTAGATTAATTCCAAACCATTAACAATAAATTTAGCACCATAGTAGTATATCATGTTGGAAACGACCCTATGGGGATGGGGGTGGAATGTCTGGATGTATGACGTCACCCGGGAAATGACATCATCCCGGAAAATGACATCATCACAGGAAATGACATCGTGGGAATGAATCATCCCCGGAACCGGAAGTGACTCATCCGGGAAATGACTCATCACAGGAAATGACCCTCAGTGGGAAATGACCTCTGGGGATGGAATGTATGGAAAGCCCTGCGTTTACCGGAAAGGGGGTCATCCGGGGAAAGACGGGGAAATGACCCTCATCACGGAAATGACATCACGGGGAAAAAACGGAAAGGGTTCGTGTCCTCGTGGACTACGTGTCGGTTCGGGGTCAGCAAGCGTCACCCAAATTGTCGGCGAGGAAAAGGCGTGACCAAAAGAAAGAAAGAAGTGGATTGAAAGCAAGCGGGAGCGTGTTGGGGGGAAAGGGGGAGTAATAAGGGTTACAGAGGACGTCACCGCGGACGAGGACGGGTCATTCGTGCTGAGGTCTCGTTTTGCGCGTGTCTTTTCCTCCAAGATGGATGTTCGCTGGACACACCCTTTTACTTGGCGTCATAGCGGGTCTCTGGCTCAGGGTAACTCATTTTGTAATCGTTTTTTAAAAAATGTATTCACAAATGATGGTACCGATTCCGAAGAATTAATATGGTGTTTTGGAGGAAGGCTAACGTCGTTATTTAACGAGTTGAGTGGGTGACCTTACGAAAGGGTTACGGATTTAGAACGACGTGGAAGGGAGAACGCTGTTGTTAGTATATCATGTTGGAAACGATCCCCTATGGGGTTGGGGATGGTTTGTCTGGAATGTATGACGTACCGGATGTGTCAAGCTTCCCGGATTGTTATAACAGTAACATGAGTAGTTACATAAAATGTTTCAGTCAAAGTCAGACTAAGAGAGAGTAAAAGTAACCCAGAGAATAATTAGAGTAAAGGAGGATGAGGAAAGAATAGCAACAAAGAGATATAAGTAAAAAGAGTAAGAAAATGAGAAAAGTAAAAAGTAAAAAAAAGTTAGTAAATAATGAGAACGAGTGACATTTGCATCACAGGAATTGACCTCAGTGGGAAAATGACATCATCCCGGAAACCGGAAGTGACATCATCCGGTAGTGACATCCTCACAGGAAATGCATCCAGTGGGAATGACCTCATGGGGATGGAATGTATGGAATGCCATGGACGTCACCGGAAAGGAGGTCATCGGAAAGACCGGGAAAAGACATCATCACGGAAATGACATCACGGGGAAATGACCGGAAAGGCGTGACCTCGTGGGACTACGTGGTCGGGTCGGGGTCATAAGGGGGGGGGGCCCCCAAACCCCCCCCGTGCGTCACCCAAAAATTAGTCGAGCGAGGAAATGGGTGACAAAAGAAAGAAAGAAAGAGCGATTGAAAGAAGCGGAGCGGATGTGGGGGAAAGGGGGTGGTAAAGGGTTACAGAGGACGTCACCGCCGAGGACGGGTCCATTCGGTGCTGAGGTCTCGTTTTTGCGCGGTCTTTTTCAAGAGGCATGTTCGATGGACACACCCTTTTCTTGCGTTATAGCGGGTCCCCCATACTGGCTCTGGGAAAAACTCATTTGTAAAACGTTTTTAAAAAATGTATCAACAAATGATGGGTACCGATACCGAAGAACTAATATGGTGTTTTGGAGAATGGCAAAACGTCGGATAACGAGTTGTGAGGGGTGACCTTTACGAAAGGGTTTCCGGGATATAGACGCGTGGAGGGAGGCCGCAGACGGTTGGTGATCATTGACGATTTAATGAGCGAAAACGGACGATCGCGTGGTCGTAGTTGTTTACCAAAGGTAGTCATTCATCGTAACGCCGAGCGTATTGTACTATTATCCAATTGTATTTTCGAAACAGGAAGGAACAAAGAACGATCAGTTGAACGCCCACTACATGGGTCGTATTTTAAAAAATCCTAGAGACGCGGCCCCAGGATAAAAGCATCTGGCGAAACAAATGTTTCTGGGAATATCAGATATATCCAAGCAGGGTTTAAAAATCGCTACGTCCAAGGTCCAACGTCCAACGTCCAAGGTTGCACATTTTTGTCGCACCCCAAATTAAACATTTGTATTTTTTGTTGTTATAGTTTGTTTGTTTGTTGTTTTTACTATTCTTTGTTTTGTTTACTTTCATGCTTATTTTTCTTGTATACAGTGGTCTTTGTTATATTGACTGGAGAAAATCACTTTGTTGAATGAGATGCCGTTTTCCCTCTGTGAGAACGAGATGGTGAGATTTTGTTGTCATTAAAGGATTGGCGATTTTGTCTGTTTTTATATGCTGTATTTCGTTGATATTGTGGTCCATTTGCAAGATTATGGGGCGTTTCTGCCTAGATGTGTGTGTTTCTGCATCCATTATAAAGATATACATGAGTAAATATGTAAGGTTTTGTTTCAAATCGAGGCCTAGCGATCAAAAAAGAAAAAAAAAAAGAAAAAGAGGAGGGATGTGTTTTGACTATTTAAGAAAAGCGTTTTGATGTTTCTTTTACAGGGTACCAATTTGACCCAAGCTTGTAATGTGTATCAGAGCAGAAAGGGGTTTTATAACATATTTGTATCATTATGTCAAATTCATGAGGTGTTAACCATTCTCTTTAACAATGATTTGAGTTTGTGTTCACAAAACGTTACAAAGATGTAGGTTTTGGAACTACATTTTTGCTGTTGTATCCAGTTTGCTAAGATGATATTGATCATTAACCTGTTTTAGACAATTTTGATAATCTTGATTTTTTTGTTTTTATTTTTGATTTTTTGTTGAGTTAGAGATAATTATAAAGGATTGTAGGGTGTTGAAATGTAATTGGATGGACTGGAACTCGCACAGGATGTTTTCAATGGATTATTTTAATCATAAGCAGAATAGTCAATGTTTAAAGAACCAACAGCAGTTGAAAGACATTGATGCTTTATATAGACCGTTACAGATATATGGAGAATGTTGAAACCCTGAATTGAAAAGATACGATGGAACAGATCCTTCCCCTCGCAGCAAAGTAGTGATGATTTTTTTCCTAGTTTCAGGAATATGTGTCCCACTATTGCTCACGGCACTGCAGATATTAAGCAAGGGTACAGGAGAGACCATTCAATGCTTACTCGAAATTAAACCTTTGCTAAAGAACTAAAAGTCTAACTTCTGGAAATTTAAGTGTTCTTTTGTGAAGGATAAACAGTACATGATGAAAATTAACGAGGAAATTAAAGTTGTAATTGAAGAGATCGCTGTATGCCAGTTCAGGGAACAAGTATTCAATTTATTGAGCATTCAAAAATTGAGTTTACTACTACAGATCATCATTTTTTCAGATTGTTTTTTTATTATAAAAAAATAAGAGTAGAACTATAGATTTGCAACTGAAAAAAAAAACCGCCGAAGTATGAAAAGCAGAATTGTTTAGAAGGGATATTGAAAAGTTAGCGAAGAAGGAACAGTTGGATGATGAGTAAGACAGGATTTAGAGCAGGTCAAAGAGGGAACTAATTTGGACTTAGGGAAGCTAAAAATGCCAGGGGTTGATTCGATCGCGAGCACGTTGGATAGCCGAAGGGGAAAAGGTCAATCGTATTTTTGTGTCGCTTGATAACAGAAACTTCTTAACAATAATTATGACAAAGTAAGATTAGATGATGTTTTGCTCGCTTGGAAAAGAAAACTTTTTTAAACAAAAATATAACAGTGTAACATCGATATGATTAGAAATATTTCATGATGAAGGATCCAACGAGACGTGAAGAAGTTTATGAAAAAATCGTACCGGATAATGGAAGTTGAGATTACGAAATATCTCAAATGGTTAATTTACTCATGTCTTAAACAATTAGAAGGAGAAATCTTTTAGATGAAGCTGGCTATGCACTTAAATCAGATGAAAAACATTAAAGCGTGGATTCAGACGGATATACTGTCGATTCTTTTAATTGTTTCAACCATCACTTGGAAATATTCGTCGTTCGATCTTAGATGAAGGTTTTTAACTGTGCGTGTGGTCCGCCATACAGAGGAAGGAATCATAGTTTGTATTCCTAAAGGTGATAAATCTGGAGACGTCATTAAAACAGAAGGCCAGTTACTCTTAAATGTTGTTATAAGTAGAGGTACGTACGTGTTGGAAAAGACTAAAACATGGTTCGTCCATGTTTGATCTACGAAGACAAACAGGATTTATGGCCATCAGGATTTATTGGAGATAATATAGACTGATCTATGGACTGAATTATTTTTCACAACACACTCCAAATGCTGACTTGCTTTATGGTTAGATTAGGAGAAGCTTCGATTCACCTGACAGGGGATTTCATGAATAATGTACTTGTAGCATTCTCCCCAGTTTTGGACCAGTATACTTAAATGGTAATCCTTTCAGAATAATATTAAAGTCAGCGTATTGTGAAACGGACAGACATCTGCGTTGGTTTTCTGTAGGTCGTGGGCGCAGGAGGATGACCCCAGTTTCACCTAATATTCATTTTGTGGTAGAAGCTTGCCATTTTGTTGTTTTTTTTAAGAGATAATTGAATTATACAAAAGGAATCCAAAAAACATTGAGAACAGAAATTGCACAATAGCGCGGACGATGTAGAAATTATGTTGAAATGACAAAGTGTCTTTTGAGGGTTTTCTGATAACAGTTGATAAGTTTGCGGTGAAATCAAGTTGAATTTAAACACAGAAAACAAAAACAAGATGCTCTATGGCTCGGCAGTTGGAAAATTCTGACGATTTGCTTACATGGCAACATTTACGTATTCAGTGAAACCACACTATTCAAATATTATGTGTATTTTATTTTAAAGTGATCTTGCTGACTGTTCAGTGAAATAAACATACAGGCTAGATTTCTCGGAAATATGAATGGTATACAAGGTATGGTTAAAGATTACAGATTACTCCATAGGCAGGGTGGTTGTTTTAAAGGCTTTAATCTTGTCCAAAACGATTTCATCACTGGATTTTACTTCCAAATCCTTCCAATGATGTAATTATGCGATTCAAAAACTCAGTCTTTCGAGTTTTGGAGGATAACAAATGAGACTGTATAAACATCCAAACTGACATTGCCAAAACATTTATGAATGGAGGAAGTTGGTGTAACAAGAATAAGGGAATTTTATTTGTTTGCTTAGAACTTGCGTGGGGTAGTAAAATTAGAATAATTCGACTCACCCAAGTGGAAAAAGTATTACTTGCGCAAGTTGTCCAATAAGACATCTTCTGGAAAAAAAAAGGCTGTAGTATTATTCTAGGCCAATTATCAAAACATATAAATTTGGGCTGAGTATTTGAGGCATATAAAGAATTTGGCAATGGATTTTGCCTTGCATTTCCGAAGAAATGGCTTCTGAAAATGTATTTTATTATGAAAATATTAGATAAAAAACAAAAACAAAAAAAAAGAAAAACTTGTTTTCTCTAATGAACGTCTGTTCTCAACCGTATAATACACAAATTGGGACACATTATGAAAGAGATAGCACGCTTTTGGCATACAGAGAGGAGTTCAATAACAAGTATGGGATTTTGAATTGACTTTATTTCGTATACGGATGTTAAGGGGAGTAAACGTTATATTTGGAAAAAAACTGCGGTAACATGACAAATACCAAGAATGAAACAAGGATCTTAAGAGTGTATGTGGAAACTTGTGTGTTCAGCAACTGAGGGGCACGTGTTTTTATGTTGCCTTTCTGTGTGACAACCATATAAACATGCTTTTGCTGTGAATCAAAAATTGAGAGCAATTCAATGGATTATCATCATCAAAAAGGTACAAAAAAATAAACGTAATAAACTTAAAGGCTTTCAGATAAGAGTTTACACTAATATATGAACTGAAAGTTCATTGTACATTTTGTAATATCGAGAAAGGGAAAAATTGAGCCATCTATTTGGTTATGTGAACTCGCGGCTATATTTTTATCACAACTTTAAGCAAACAATAAGAGAAAATGTCAGCATGTGGCTTCTTTTAAATTTGTCTGTTGGTAATTAGTATTAGTTGGGCATTCAAACAATTTTCAGGGTGATGGAGCTTTGACTTCTTATTACTTCTAGAAAAATATTTTAACTTTAAATGCAAACGCGAGAGAAAACTTTTAATTGTAATAAAATTTTACTTTATTTATAGACAGATGTAATTTTGAACAGCAGTTGCGAAAAGCGCAAAACTAGTCAAAAACGCATGAAAAATGGTTGTTATACCAATCTTTGATAGCAAGGAGCGACTGTGGCTTCCGTGTTACTTTTGGATTGATGTACATGTTGAGGACTAGTCTGTCTCAGTGTCACTTGATATATTTGGGTCCCTGGTGGCTTTGTCTGTGTCCTATCACTCTCTTTCAAGAGCTGTCAGTGGGTGGCCTCAGCTCTTTGACTTTGATGTTGAAAATATTTCTTTCAATGTAGAACATCCATCCAAACAGAGTGTAGTAGTATTATGGTATACCGACTTTCCCAGGGCTATTACAAAAGTTGGCTGGCTTGGTTTTTATTGTCCAGAGAAATGTTTCATTCTGGTCTTGAAAGTTGATATTCGTTGTAACATTACTGGAAGTCTGCATAACTTACACAGCTGTTGAATAATGGAAGATAATTAAAATCCTAAGAGGTCAAGTGAACTAGATAATATTTAATCTTGGTTGTTAAAAGCTCACAAAATATATTTTCTACTTTGCCATTGATCAATTTCTGATTAAAACCAATAGAGAACGCGTGATTCATTAGGATTTGGGGATAAAATAAAAAAATAGCTACTGTAAAGCATCACTTTGAAAACATAATAGGAAGTTAATCATCAGCAGGAAAATAGTGACAGTGTTTAAGCCTAATCTAAGTGTGGCTATGTAAGTCCTTGAGTATTTTGGAAGGGATGCAGACCCAGACGTTCTTGCATGGTCGGGGGTATTAGTGGTGTCGAAGAACTGTGCACCAAATGTTTGAATGACAGAGAATCTCTTGTTCGTTGTCTCCATGGACTTTAATACAGGCTTTTGATTCTGTCCCTCGTGAATGTCTCCTCACACAGCTTCGATCAGATGAGTTTTTGTCAGTTCTTTAATATGGGATTTATGGTTCCCTTCCCAAAACAGAACACATGTGTTAAGAGTTGGGAATCTTTCTCCTTGGAATCTGTAGTTTTAACTGGATCCTTTATGAAATCTTGCTTTGGCTTCTCGTTTAGGATTTTTGTCAAGGAGTTTTCAGATGATGTTGGTAGTCATTGGTAAAGCCGTTTTGTTTAACGTAGGTTTAGTTTGTCATACATGGTAAGAAAATACAAAACAAAAAAAACAAAAATCCTTTCATTGTTAGCAACATGATGTGCATGCAAGCGATACTTACGGATGAAGATATAACTCCGTGCATACAGTGAATTTTTCATTAGTGAATAAACTTGTGCATGTATTTTAAAAGAAAAAGAGCAAAGTACATGTCACACGTACAGGAAGAATGGGTTAATTAAAATTGCACATTCGGAGTTGTTTCAAACTTACAAAAGTCAAAATATGTCCATTGTGACTTAGAAAAAGTTTGATTGTTGCTCTAGCAGACATTTGATTTTTTCTCAGGTCTGTTGCTGTTTCTTTTCATTAAACCTGGTGTTTTTCAGATCTGTGCAGAATTCCAACCTCGCTGTTGTACAGGGTTTCAGTTTTGCGGCATGTACACCATGTGATAAAAAGAACATACGGCTTTCATTGAAACTGGAATTTTGCGTCGTCTTGGTTCCCACTTCTGTGCTCTTATCTGTGGCTTCTATTTAAATATCAGTGTAGCATGATCTAAGCCCTGCGCTAGTATTTTGCTATCTTTCATTATTCATACTGCCATAAAATAAAATCACTCTTCATAACCAAAACTCCCCATTCAGCTTTTGTATCACAGCATTGTTCAATGTTTGGATTTGGTTGGTGGTAAACGCTTAAAAGTACTGAAAGAATCTAAAAGTAGTGGTCTATGAACCTTTGTTTCTCCCATTAGCTACTTGTTCTTTCCTTTGGTTGGATGCATGTGCTTGAAATTTCAGTGTTTGCTTCACGGCATCTGGTCAGGTGTTGGAGAGTTCGGGTTTCTGGAGCTGGCATGGTTGGTGGCTAGTTACAAAACGTTGCTTTGGTTTTTAGAACAGTTATTGCCTTTAATAAATGGTCGTTTGTTGAATGTTTGTTAATAAATGATGCTTGATAAGAATCAAAAAAGAATAAATTTCGTAGTATAGTTTGAAGGGTGAATATTGTTTCAAATGATGTATGATCACTAAAGTGTTGTGCGCGTGTATAATGTAGATTGTAGTTGACGATGTTTGTTTCAAAATGTTGCTTGATCATTAAAAGTAATCTTGTGAATTGTAGTTTGATGAATATTTGTTTTTCAAATATTGCTTTATCATTGAATATAAATAACTTTACCAAATTGCGTTTGATTGTTTGTTTTCAAGTACTGCTTAATCATGAACAAAATGATTTTCAGAGTTTTAGTTTGATGAAAAAGTTTAGTGTTTTCCCTTTGCTCTGCCAACACCTTCACTTTACAGTTTGTATCTCTCTCTCTCTCTCTCTCTCTCTCTCTCTCTCTCTCATCTCTCTCTCTCTCTCTCTCTCTCTCTCTCTCTCGGTCTGTCACACACACACACACAACAAACACCACACACACACACACAAACCCCCACACACACACAAAGTGATATTAGCAAACTTGTTACTTTCCTTGTTGACTGAAAAAGAAGAAGATCGGAGTCGTTATACCCCCTGAATGACAAGCCCTCTACGTTTATCGGTTGACCGACGTCAGTACACACCCACGAAATCTGTATGGCCTCATATAGGAAACGTACCACATCGGTTTAACACAGACACTGCGGTGACTGAGTCAGCGACAGGAAACGAAATAGGACATGGGCTAGGGCGGAGCTGACCAGTCAGCAGTGTCTGTGTTAAACGAAGTGTGTAGTTCCTTTTGACCCACAACAGATTTCGGGGTGTGTATGACGTCGGTCAACGATAAACGTAGGAGGGCTGGTCATTCAGGTGGGTATAACGGACCGTCTTCTTCTTTTTCAGTCATCCCAGAGGAAGTTACAAGGTTTGCAAATTAACTTTGTGGTGTGTGTGTGTGTGTGTGTGTGTTTTGTGTGTGTGAGTGTGTGTGGATGTTTGGTGTGACAGGACCGAGAGAGAGAGAGTGAGGAGAGAGCGAGAAGAGGAGGATCGAGGGAGGAAGAGATGGAGAAGAGGAGAGAGAGATACAAACTGTTTATAGTGAAGGTGTGGCAGGACAAAGGGAAAAACACTACACTTTTTTCATCAAACTACAACTCTGAAAATCATTTTGTTTCATGATTAAGCAGTTCTTGAAACAAAAATCAAACTGCATTTGTAAAGTAATTTATTCAATGATAAAGCATTATTTGAAAACAAATATTCATCAAACTACAATTCACAAAGTATTTACTTATAATGATAAGCATCATTTGAAAACAAACATTCGTCAAACTACAATCTACATAATACCACGCGCACACACTTTTTAAGTGTTCTTACATCATTTGAAAATCAATATTCATCCCTTCAAACTATGACTACGGATTATTCTTTTTGTTTCTGATATCAAGCATCATTTATTAACAAACATTCAAACAATCGACCATTTTTAAGCAATACCTTGTTCTAAAAACCAATGCATCGTTGTAACTTGCCTCCAACCTTGCCAGGCTCCAGACCGAACTCTCCAACACAGACAGATGCCCGTGAAGCAAACTCTGTTATTTCAGCACATGCATCCAACCAATGGAAAGAACAAGTATCTAAAGCGGGAAACGAAAGTTAATAGACACTACTTAGTTTTATTTCAGTACTTTTAAGCGTTTTACCACCAACCAAATCCAGAAACTTTTGAAACAATGTCTGAGATTAAAAAATTGAATGGGGATTTTTGGTTATGAAGAGTGGGCGATAAATTTTTTTTTTATGGCAGTATGCGAAAGTAATGAAAGATTGCAAAATACTAGCGCATGGCTTTGATCATGGCTACACTGATGATTTTATAGAAGCAACAGTTAAGGCACTGAAGTGGGAACCAAGACGGACGCAAATTCCAGTTTCAAATGAAAGCGCGTTTTAGTTATTTTTTATGCACATGTGTACATGACTGCAAAACTGATAAACCTGTAAAACAGCGAGGTTGGATTTCTGCACAGATCTGAAAACACCAGGTTATGAAAGAAAAAGATCAGAACTGGAGAAAAAAAAATCAAATGGCTGCTAGATGCAAAAATCAAAACTTTTCTAGGTCACAATGGTCTTATTGACTTTGTAAGTTGAAACAACTCGTTTGTGCAATTTTATTTAACACTTTCTTCTGTCGTGTTGACATGTACTTTTGCTCTGTTTCTTTTAAAATACATGCCCAGTTATTCACTTATGATAAATTCACTTGTATGCACGTGGAGTTATATGTCATCCGTAAGTTCGCTTGCATGCCACACCAATGGTGCTAACAATGAAATGATTTGTATTTTTGTTTTGGTTTTTTCTTACCTTGTATGAAAATAACTAAACCTACGTTAAACAAAAACGGCTTTACATTGACTACCAACATCATCTGATAACTCATTGACAAAATCCTAAACAGTATCCAAAGCAGATTTCCTAATTCGATACAGTTTAAAAACTACAGATTCCAGGAGAAAGAGTTCCAATCTCTTAACACATGTGTTATGTTTTGAAGGAAACATAAACCCATATTAAAGTACTGACAATTACTCCATATGATCGAAGCTGTGTGAGGATAGTCATTCTCCGAGGGACAGAATCAATAGCCTTTTTAAATGTCCATGGAGACAAACGACAAGAGATTCTCTGTCATTCACATAAGGGCACAGTTCTTCGTCACATCTAATACCCGGAGTCATGCAAGAACGTCTGGGTCTGCATTCCCTTACCAAAATCCTCAAGGACTTTACATAGCTTCACTTTGTTAGCTTTAAACATGGACCTATTTTTCCTGCTGATGATTTACTTCCTTTTTTGTTTTCAAAGTGATGCTTACAGTAGCTTTTTTTTTTTTATCCCCATATCTAAGGATTCACGCGTTTCTCTATTGTTTTATCAGAAATGTCAATGGCAAAGTAGAAAAATATATTTTGTTGCGGTTTTACATCCAAGATTAAATTTATCTAGTTCAACTTGACCCTAGGATTTTAATCTTCCTTTTCAACTGCTGTGAAAAGTTATGCAGTCTTCCATTATGTACAAACTAGCTATCAACTTCAAGACAGATTGGAACTATTTCTCTGGGACAATTAAAAACCAAGCAGCCAACTTTTGTAAATAGCCTTGGGATAGCGCGGTATTACCATATTACTACTACACTCTGTTTGGTGGGCTTGTTCTACATTGAAGAAATATTTTCAACATCAAGTCAAAGTGCTGTGCACCAACTGGGACAGTCTCTTGAAAAGAGAGAGGATAGGACACAGACAAAGCACCAGGGGACCCAAATATATCACAGATGACACAGAGCAGACTAGTCCCTCAACATGTACATCAAGTCCAAAGTAAATCGGTCTAATCAAAGATTGGTTATAACTACCATGTTTCATTCGGTTTATTGACTAGTTTTGCGCTTTCGCAACTTGCTGTTCAACAAAATTACATTCTTGTCTTTAAATATTGTTAGAAATTTTGATTACAATTATAAGTTTTTTCTCGCGTTGCAATTTTTAGTTAAAATATTTTTCTAGAAGTAATATGAGTCAAGGCTTCATACCCTGAAATTGTTCTGAATGCCCAAATAATACTTAATTCAACAGACAAATTTAAAAGAAGCCACATGCGACATGTTCTCTTTATTGTTGCTTAAAGTTGTTACGTGAAAAATATGCGCGTGTTCAATAACAGAAAATAGATGCTCAATTTTCTTTTCGATATTTCATAATGTCAATTGATCTTTTCAGTTCATTTATAGTGTAGAAACTCTTATCTTGAAGCCATAGTTAAGTTTATTTCGTTTTTTTTTTATTTTTTTTAATTTTTTTGTACCTTTTTGAACGATGATATTCATTTTGCCAATTGCTTCTTCAAATTTTTGATTCTCACTGCCAAAAGAGGTTTTATGTTGTCACACAGAAAGGCTTCATAATAAAACACGTGCCCCTCTGTTGACTGAACACACAAGTTTCCACATTTAAGATCTTGTTTCATGCTTGTTATTTGTCATGTTACCGCAGTTTTCCGAATATATGCGTCTACTCCCCTTAACAATCCGTATACGAAATTAAAGGTCATTGCATAAAATCCATACTTGTTATTGAAACTTCTCTCTGTATGCCAAAAGCGTGCTATCTTCTTTCATTAATGTGTCCAATTGTGTTTTTACGTTTGATGAATACAGACGTTTCATTAGAGAAAACAAGTTTTCTTTTTTTTGTTTTTGTTTGTTATCTTAATTAATTTTCATAATAAAATACATTTTCAGAAGCATGTCTTCGGAAATGCAAGGAGAATCTTTGGCCAAATTCTGTATATGCCTCAATTGATCGTTCACTTGCCTATTTTTTTTTGTTTTTGATAATTGGCTAGAGAAGACTACAGCCTTTTTTGTTCAGATGTGTCTTCTTGGACACCTTGCCAAAGTAATACTTTGCATCTTGTGTGGTCGATAGTCATATTTTTTACCCCACGCAAGTTCTAAGGAACTATATATTTCCCTTATTCTTGGTACACCAACTCATCCATTCATAAATGTTTTTCCTTCAGTTTTGATTGTTTATCAGTTCATTTTCTATCCTCCAAAGACTCGAAAGGAACTGAGTTTTGATCGCATTAATTACATCATTGGAAAGGATTTGGAGAGTAAATCGTGTTTGAATTCGTTTGGACAAGATTAATGTAAAGCCTTAAAACCAACCACCTGCCTAGTGAGTAATCTGTTATCTTTAAACCATACCTTGTAAACATTCTTATTTGAGAAATCTGCCTGTAGTTTTTTTCTGATCTGTCTGCAAGATCACTTGTAAAAATAAAATTACACATAATTATGAATTGTGCGGGGTTCAATGAATACGTAAATGTTGCATGTTAGCAAATCGTCAGAATTTTTCTTCTGCCGAGCCATAAGAGCACTTGTTTTTTTTTCTGTGTTTTAATTCAAACTTGATTTTCTCCCAAACCTATCAACTGTTATCAAGAAATCCCTCAAAAGACACTTTTGCATTTCAAACATTAATTTCAGACATCGTCCGCGTTATTGTGCAATTTTCTGTTCTGCATTGTTAGTTGGATTCCTTGTATAATTCTTGTTCTCTCAACATAATGGCAAGACTTTCTACACTCAATAATGATATGTAGGGTGATAACTGGGGTTTCCTGCCTGCGCCCACGACCTATCAGAAAACAAACAGGATGTCTGTCCGTTCACATGTACAGCTGACTTAATATTATTCTAGAAAGGAGTTATCCTTTTATGTATACCTGGTCCAAACGAATTGCTACTAAGTACTGTATTCATGAATACGTCAGGTGAATCAAGGCTTTCTCCTAATCTATCCATAAAAGCAAGTCTGGCAGTTGGGTGTGTTTGTTGAATTATTAATTCAGTCTATAGATCTGTCTAATATTATCTCCAATATATCTGTTGGCCATAAATCCTGTTTTGTCTTTTTGATCAACTTGGATGAACCATGTTTTTGTCTTTTCCAAACACGTACGTACTCCCTTTCTATAAAACACATTTAAGTGTAACTGGCCTTCTGTTTTTAATGACGTCCTCAAGATTTATACCTTTAGGAATACATACTAGATTCCTTCTTCTGTATGGCGGACAACTCGCCACAGTTTAAAAACCTTCATTTAAAAGATCGAACGACGAATTAATTCCAAGTGTTGTTGAAACATTTAAAAGAACTCGACAGTTAATCCGTCTGATCCATGGCTTTTTTTGTTTTTCATCTGATTAAGTGCATAGGCCAGCTAATCTATAGCGATTTTCTCTTCTAATTGTTTAAGTTCATGAGGTAAATTAACAATTTGAGATATTTCGTATCCTCAACTTCCTTTATCCGGTACGATTTTTTTATAAACTTTCTTTCACGTCTCGTTGGATCCTTTCATCATTGAAATATTTCTAAAGCCATCATCTGCATGTTAACTTTGTTCATATTTTTGGTTTAAAAAAGATTTCTTTTTTCAAGCGAGCTAAAAATCATCTATCTTAACTTTGTATATTTTTGTTTTAAGAAGTTTATGTTATCAAGCGAAACGAAAATACTGATTGACCTGTTCCCCTTCTGCTATCCAACGTGCTCGCGATCGAAATCAACCCCTGCATTTAGCTTCCCTAAGTCTAATTTTTTCATCTTTGTCCTGCTCTAAATCATGTCTTTCTTCATCAGTCAACTGTTCCTTCTTCGCTAACTTTTCAATATTCATTCTAAACAATTCTGCTTTTCATTCCTTCGGCGGTTTTTTTTTTTCAGTTGCAAATGCTATGTTCTACTTCTTATTTTTTTTTTTAATAAAACATCTAAAATAGATGATCTGTTCTGTAGTAGTAAACTCAATTTTTGAATGCTCAATAAATGATACTTGTTCCTTGAAGGGCTGTACAGCATGCTCTTCTATTACAACTTTAATTTCCTCGTTTAATTTCATCAATGTACTGTTTATCCTTCAACAAATAGAACACTTAAATTTCAGAAGGGTTATAGGCTTTAGTTCTTTAGCAAAGGTTAAATTCGGAGTAAGCATTGAATGGTCTAGTCTGTACCCTGCCTTAATTATCTGCATCCGTGACACTAGTGGACACGTATTCTGAAATAGGAAAATAAATCATCACTACTTGCTGCAGAGGGGAGGATCTGTTCCTGGTGTTCTTTTCAATTCAGGTTTCAACAATTCTCCAAATATCTGTAAAGGTCTATATTATGATCTGTCTTCAACTTGCTGTTGTGCTTTAACATTGCTATTCTGCTGAGGATTAAAATAATCCATTGAAAACATTTGTGCGAGGTTCCAGTCCACTCAATTACATTTTTCAACACCCTACATCCTTAATATTTCTTCTAACTCAAAAAAATTCAAAAAATAAATAAAATCTGTAAAAAAATCAAGATTATCATAATTTGGTCATACGGGGTAATGATCAATATCATCTTAGCCAAAATGGATACTAAGCAAAAAAATGTAGTTTCCACCTACATCTTTGTACGTTTGGTACACAAAACTCAAAATCATTGTTTATAATGAGAATGGTAACACCTCTTGAATTTGACATATATGATCACATAAATATGTTATATAACCCCATTCTGCTCTGATACACATTTCAAGATTGGGTCAAAATGGGGTACCCTGTAAAAGATACATCAAAAAACGCTTTTCTTAAATAGTCAAACACATCCCTTCTTTTTCTTTTTTTTTTTCTTTTTTTTGATTAATCCGCTACTAGGCCTCAGTGAACAAAACCTTACATATTTACTCATGTTATATCTTTTAAAAGTGGAGGCAGAACACACAATATAGGCAGAAAACGCCCATAATCTTGCAATGGACACAATTCTAACCGAAATAACAGGCAGAATAAATACAGTGACAAAAATCGCCAATCTTTAATGTCACAAAATCTCACCATCTCTCTCACAGAGGGAAAAGGATCTATTCACAAAGGATTTTCTCAGATTCAACATAACCAAAAAGGACCTAAAGGTATACAAGGGAAAAATAAGCATGAAGGAAGACAAACAAAGAATAGTTAAAACAAACAAACAAACAAGACTATAACAACCTAACTTGTTTAATTTGGGGGGGCGATGTGCACCTTGGACGTTGGGACGTTGGGACCTTGGACGTTGCGATTTTTAACACCCTGCTTGGTTATATCTGATATTCCAGGAAACATTTGTTTCGCCAGAATTGCGTTATCTGGGACGGCGTCTCTAGGATTTTTTAAATACGACCATGTTGTGGGCGTTCAAACTGATCGTTCTTTGTTCTTCTGTTTCGGAAATACATTTGGTTAATGTACATTACGCTCGCCGTTACGATGATGAATACCTTTGGTAAAACAACTTCTCACGCGATCGTTTCCGTTTCGCTCATTAAATCGTCAATGATCACCAAACGTCTGCGGTCTCCATTCACGCGTTTATCGGTAACCTTTCGTAAAGGTCAACCCTCTCAACTCGTTTTACGCCGTTTGCCATTCTTCCAAAACACCATATTATTTCTTCGGGTTCGGTACCATCATTTGTGATATCATTTTTAAAAACGTTTACAAATGAGTTTTCCCTGAGCCAGTAGGACCGCTATGACGCAAGTATCAAGGGTGTGTCCAGCGAACAATACATCTTGAGAAAAGAACGCGCAAACGAGACTCAGCCACCGAATGACCGTCTCGCGGTGACGTCCTCTGTAACCCTTTACTCCCTTTTTCCCCCACACGTCCGCTTGCTTTCAATCCTCTTTCTTGCATTCTTTTTGGTCACCCCCTTTTCTTCCGTGACTATTTGGGTGACCGCGTGGCTGACCCCGACAACCGCACGTATGTCACGAGGTCTCGACCCTTTCCGGTCATTTCCCGTGATGTCATTTCCTGTGTGATGTCATTCCCGTCCTTCCGGATGACCCTCTTTCCGGTAGGACGGCTGCATTCCATACATTCATCCCCATGTGGTCATTTCCTCTGATGTCATTTCATGTGATGATGTCACATCCGGGGATGAGGTCAACTTTCCGGTTTCCGGGTTGATTGTCATTTCCCATGATGTCATTTCCTGTGATGATGTCTCTTCCGGGATGATGTCACTTCCGTGACGTCGTATCATTCCCAGACAGTCCATCCCATCCCAATAGGGGTCGTCGTTTCCATCATTTTATACTACTACTTGTAATGAGCGGGAAAACGGACGAATTCGCGTGACGAAGTTGTTTACCATAAGGTAGTCATCATCGTTAACGCGAGCGTACTGTACATTATCCAAAATGTATTTTCGAAACTGAAGGAAGAAGAACGATCAGTTTGAACCGCCCACTACATGTCGTATTAAAAATCCTAGAGGACGCGTTCCCAGGATAACGCATCTGGCGAAACAAATGTTTCCTGGGAAAATATCAGATTATATACAAGCAGGGTTTTAAAATCGCAACGTCCAAGTCCCAACGTCCAACGTCCCAAGGTTGACTCGCCCCCCCCATATTAAACAATGTTTTGTTGTTCTAGTCTATTGTTTGTTTGTTTGTTTTAAACTATTCTTTGTTTTTGTCTTACTTTCATGCTTATTTTTCTTGTATACATTTGGTCTTTGTTATTTTGAACTGGAGAAAATTCCTTTGTTGAATGAGATGCCGTTGTCCCTCTGTGGTTCAGAGAGATGGTGAGATTTTGTTGTCATTAAAGATGGGCGATTTTTGTCTGTATTTATTGCCTGTTATTTCGGTTAGATATTGTGTCCATTGCAAGATTATGGCGTTTCTGCCTATATGTGTGGTTTCTGCTCCACTTATAAAAGATATAACATGAGTAAATATGTAAGGTTTTGTTCACTGAGGCACTAGCGGATCAAAAAAAGAAAAAAAAAAAAAGAAAAAAGAGGAGGGATGTGTTTTGGACTATTTAAGAAAAGCGTTTTTTGATGTATCTTTTACAGGGTACCCTTTTGACCCAAGCTTGAAATGTGTTTCAGAGCAGAATGGGGTTATATAACATATTTTGTATCATGTATGTCAAATTCAAGAGGGTGTTACCATTCTCTTTAACATGATTTTGAGTTTTGTGTACAAAACGTTTACAAAGATGTAGGTGGAAAATACATTGTTGCGGTTGTATCCATTTTGGCTAAGATGATATGATCATTAACCTGTATAGACAAATTATGATATCTTGATTTTTATTCTGTTTTTATTTTTTGATTTTTAGATTGAGTTAGATGATAATATTAAGGATGTAGGGTGTTGAAAAAATGTAATTGGAGTGGACTGGGAACTCGCAACAAGATGTTTTCAATGGAATTATTTTAATAATAAGCAGAATAGCAATGTTAAAGCACAACAGCAAGTTGAGACATGATGCTTAATATAGACCCTTACAGTATATGGAGAATGTTGAAACCCTGATGAAAAAAGTTAGCTTTGGAACAGATCCTCCCCTCTGCAGCAAAAGTAGTGTTGATTATTTTTCCTAGTTTCAGATATGTGTCCACTATTGTCACGGATGCAGATATTAAGGACAGGGTACAGGACAGACCATTCATTTACTACTCACCATGTCTCTTCTTTCATTATCACTCAATTACTTCTGACTGTTTTTGTAAATTTGACAGGAAAGTTGGGAAATCAAGAAAGGAAAAAGATAATACAGAGAAAGGAGAAAAAAAATGGACACTGCAGACATCAACCAGATCTCACATTTTCCTGCAGTGTCTATAGTCAGTTAAATTCTTCTCCACATCTTATTCTTCTTTTAAACCAAAAGAATGGCATATTTTTACACAGTTTAAAAAGGTTTTCCTACAGTTCCAGTTTTAGAAAGCATGACAGTTATCCATCAAGTTCCATTATTTGAATCAAAAAGCCCCCCCCCCCCCCCCCCCACCCCCTCCCCCCCTCAAATCAGTAAACCCAGTGTTATAGCACACGAATATTAAAGAAAAATTGGTACTGTATTAAAGCACTATAGAATTAGTATGTGATCAGTTTCATTACTGAGCATCCACGTGTAAGGGCCTAAGTTGTGCTGCACACTTACTCTGTTATCAGGACAGTATGTACTTTCTGTTATATTAGAACTAATGTATAAGTAGCACCTTTCTTACGAGCGTTCATGGCGATGGAAATCTTACCCAGTTTTTTCTGCAGAAAGAAAATCAGACAGTACCTATTAACTTTTGTAGCAGTTAAAGCGGGTGAAATCTATTTCACGTGTGATTTGTGGTCTCTGTATGAACTGTTCCATTTCATGCCATAAAAGTACACCATACATTATGATTTTGTGTGTGTGTGTTTATGTATGTGTGTGTGGTGTGTGTTGTGTGGTGTGTGTGTGTGCGTGCGTGCAGTCGCGGTGCGATGCGATGCGTGCATGCGTGCGTTGCGTGCGTGCGTGCGTGCTTGCGTTAGCGTGCGTTGCGTTGCGTGCGCTGTGTGTGTGTGTAAATTAATACACGCCATGTTTATGAGGCAGATGTTATAAAGCTGGAAAGCTTAATTCTTTAACCCTCATTAACGACAGTTTTGACTTGACTTGACTTGACTTGACTTGACAGATAAAGAACAAGAGACCTTTCATAGACAACAGGAATATGCACTGCACTCTTTTTTAGTATGTTTGTGCATTACTATTTCTTCATGGACAGTCATTGCTCTTCACTCAGGAATAATGCGTGTGCTTTCCCAATGTAAATATTTTCAGGCGTGTGACCCGGTTTTGTCTTTGATTCACCTCTTTTGATTCGGCTTCTAATACAGCTATTTGGATTGTGAACCCCCCCCCCCGCTTTGATTATTCCAGCATGGCAGCGTCCATACGATTGTGACTGTTTATAGTGACAACAGTTTGTGTCTGATTCAAATCGGAAAGGGAAAATGCCTTTGGATTGTGAAAGATTATGCCTGGGAGGAAACGGATAATTATAAATTGGTATTTATCACAGTTCACTCAAGGGCGTTAAATCCAACAAAGTTGATATCCGTCTTCAGAAGAATACCTAAAGGTAGGAAGAACGAATCGAGTTTTCTTCTTCAGTTATTAGAAGAGTTCTACAAATTAAATCAAGAGAGTAGAGGAAATTTCTTTCACGTCTCGGTCTCTGGTTAATTCAGCCTTTTTGTTTTTTTTGTTTTGTTCTTTAATTTAATGCTATAGCCATGCCTCAGATCCAGGTTTTGATATACATCTATGCAGATTATAACTGAAAATGGTTGTATATAAAAAGAAAGTAGTTTACAATTTCTGCTGTCGGTCATGTTATCGACGGTCACGCAGTTTTGATGCGTTGTGATTGTGAACGCTTTGGTGACCAAATGGCTACCTCAAGACACAGTGTTGTGTGTGTGGTGTGTGTGTGTGTGTGTGTGTGTTGACAATTCTGAGGATTTGGACCCCCACTCCACCCCCACCCTCGCCCTAGACTTGTCGACATTTGGCCACCTTCAATAGGCTTTTGATTCTTTTTGTCATGTAGTAGGAGTAGTAGTAGGGAACTTGGCTACATTAGCCTAGGACCCGCGGTCTATCATGTGTCACTCTAAATTTCTTTCACATTTTTTTGTAAGATGGCATGCTACAATAAATCTATCTCTTCTTTGCACATCCATCACTAAGCATGAACCAGTTCACTAATTTGAATCATTTTCTAGAAAATTCTTGAAAAGTATTGTTATCAGCGTGCCAAATTTAATGGTTAGCAGGTAATTCATTCAGTGAGTTAGCAATCTATATTGGAAAATGAAAATTACTTGATTTAGCGTTACAGTGCTTTATAAAAATAAATGATGTGTTTAAACATCTAAAGATGATTTCAAAGTAATTTTGATTTCAAAATAGAAATCCTAAATGTTCAATAAATTAAAATGAGGATCACATTTCTCAAAAGTATAATCAAAAACATAATTTACCTATACTATGGAGTAGAAAGAAAGTTATTAAGAAAGGGAAGTTATTTTGTGACCTTTGACTTAGAGAGGCATTGATCTAAACTCTAGCATTTCTGGTCTTTTTTGTGTTTTCTTTTTCGGTGGGTGTCTACATCTCAACTGTTAATCCCAATGACATGGTTTGTTATTTTTTTTGTTTGTTTTGGTGTGAATCTTCTAGAAACAAAAAATTATTAAAGTCCAAGTTTGTGCAACATGATTCTTTTTTTTTTTTTTATTTATACCAGAAGTTTTGGTGAAAGTATGTATTGTGAAAACTGAGGAGGCTCTTCTGTTGGAACACAAACAGGAATGGTTCCTGCAAGTCTAGCTTCAGTTAAAATTTCATGTGACATAATTCAGATTGTGGGATTTTAGAACAGAATAAAGAAACTAAAGAGGATTGCTTGATTAGGTTTCTTGTAAATCAAATTATTTTCCAAACAGGCAGACTCAAAAAGCTCATCAAATTGAACTATTAGAGCACTTTATCTTTGAGAATGGCTAGATCGAATTGCTTAAAATTAATCAACATTGAAAATATGCCATAGTGGACGCATCAAGCAGAATATATTTGAAATTGTGTAAGATAATTTTAGGATGCTTGCTTCATGCAAGTACAACAAATCATTTTTTGACGAAGTGAAATAAAAAAATACAGATATCATGCAGTTTGTCATGTAAAGTGACAGACTGATAAAAATCTTGACTTGCGTTAACAGTTCTGTAGATCATGTTTAATCTGAGTTTTCTGTACTCTAAAGTCTGCGTACTTTTGGTGATATTACTTGAATTTATGAAAAACACAACAACAACAGCAAACAACAACACAAAGAGGAGAGAGAGAGAAGGAAAGAGAGATTTAAGGGTATTGGGGAAAGGGGTTGTGTTAGATGTTGAGAAGGGTTAAAACAAAAAAACAGGAAACCTTGAAGCAATTACAAAAAAAGAGAAAGAGGCCATTGAAGCTCCTAGACTATGGTACAAATAGAAATATAATGATTTCAGAGGACAGGAACTGTCATTTTGCTTGTGTGCACAATCTGTTTTCTAACTTATTGTTTAGTTTTAAGTTGTCATATTTATAAGACTAATTAAGTGATCGATTCAAAATTATCATTCCAGTTAAATACTTTTCATCCAGTCATGGTTAGATATCTAAAAGAGTGAATCATGATCATTCTATGTAATGTTCAGTGCTTGGATTTATGGTGTAGATTTTGGCAGTCTTGATTTTTGTTTTTAATTAAAATAAGAACACTTTTGAAACATTTGTTCAGTTGATTTTGTTGTTTGAAGATATTTGCTTCTCAGATTATTTTTTACTGGTTTACTTCTCAAGAAGGGGATTCTTCTTCTTCTTCCTCATTCGCCATCCTGTTAGATGAGCAGCCCGGTGTCCTCGATGAAGGCTGCCGTCCGTCGCAGTTCCTCCAGGGTGCCGTACAGCTTGGCTTCCACTGCTGTCAGTGTTGGCCGTACTTTCTCCTGGATGCTGCATACTCGTATTGGCATGCAGAATTTCTTTGTCTGACCACCGACGCTTGGGGTGGGCCCCTTTGAGGCATAGGGCCCGGCTCCTGACCTCCCGGCGGTCTCCGAAGGTCGAGCGCCACATCGAAATTCTTTGGACTGCATCATCATGGAAGCGTGGATGCGTGGTATCGTGGTTTAAGTTGCGCCAGTGGCCCGATACCTCGTCTTCAGCTGGAGTTTTCTTTCGGGGTGCCTCACCCTTAGCTCATGGCCCGTACGTCCTGCCCTGTGAGCACAGGGGGGATTGTTTCTCCGAGGATCCCACCCTGGGGCTAGAGGTTATACCGCGCCTCTTGACCGCATGATGAGCCCGTCATAGAACACATGGGGTATTTCAGTGAGGACAGCAGTGCCACCTGTTGACCCTGGTAGGAACATCGCCAGTTGATCCGGGACTGCTTATTCGCAGCTGACCCCCATATCTGAGGGCTGTTCCCCTATCTGCCACCTGGGGACCCGCCGGGTTGGGGATGGTTGCCCCACTACTGAATTGGATGCAGCCTGGTCCCGGAAGAAGGGGATGATATACCGGATTTTAGTAATCTGCTTAATCATTGACATTTGTACAGATCTTAATTCAGATGTGAACTTTGCATGACACCTTTAATGCAGGTGGGATGGGAGAATGTTGTCACAAGATTGTATCTCTGTGTGTTTTATAAACATTACATAGGTGAAAAATACTTATACAACCTTAAATGTGTTTTAGGTCAGCTATCCTCCATACATATTTGAATGCCTGTTATATGCACCGGTGGACGATGTTGGTGGTATTGTACAAATTGGCAATGGTGCTGTCCTCTTCAAACTCAGCAAAAAAGAACCAACACTGTGGGGAAGATTACAATCCCCAGATGCTGGTATGAAATTGTGTGTATACATGTATCTGTACTGTTTAGTGTGTGTGTGTGTGTGTGTGTGTGTGGTGTGTGTGTGTGTGTGTGTGTGTGTGTGTGTGTGTGTGTGTGTGTGTGCATGCATACACATACACATATGTGTGCTCATGTTCTGCATATATACATGGAATGTGTTGTATGGTGTGTTGTATTTGTTGGTGGTGGTGGTGGTGGTGGTGGTGGTGGGTGGTGTGTGTGTGTGTGTGTGTGTTGTGTGTGTGTGTGTGTGTGTGTGTGTGTGTGTGTGTGTGTGCACATATGTGTATTTGTTTACATGTGACTGTGAGCATGTGTGTTTTTTAGAGTACAATTTGTGTATGTGTGCTTATATGTTTATGTGTAGATATATATATATAAATCGGTACTTATCCTTGGAATTTATTAGTTTATTATATATATATATATATATATATATATATATAATATATATATATATATATATATATATATATATATATATATATATATATAGTGTGTTGTGTGTGTGTGTGTGTGTGTGTGTGTGTGTGTGTTAGTGTACGTTCGCAGGTGTGTGTGTGTATGTGCATGTATATGTTTGTATAAGCATATCTGTGCGCCTGTACATTTGTGTCTGTATGTGTGTGTTGTGTGTGTGCGTGTTTGTGTGCATGTTTATGTGTGTTTGTGTTTGTGTGTGTGTGTGTGTTTGTGTGTGTGTCTGTGTCTGTGTGTGTGTGTGTGTGTATGCCTGTGTGTATGTGCGTTGTACTTCTGTTTGACTATCAGTTTTTGTTTACAGAAGGAAAGGAATGTTTGTGCTTGATTTAATTAAAATGTTTCCTTAAGGGAAATTACAATTAAGATGTTCCTTCAGGGAAAATTCAAATCAGCCTTATGTTTTTTAACTTGCTTTTTAAACAAAAAATTGCAAACATTCTGTGTGCTATTTTGTCAGCTCAGCCCTCTCTCAGTCTCTCTGTCTCTGTCTTTCTGTCTGTCTGTCTCTCTCCACACACACATACACATGCACACACCCACGCATGCACACACACACACACACACACACACACACACACACACACACACACACACACACACACACATGTGCTTACACTCACTCAGCACACATGCAATTGCAAGTATGGTACGCACACACGCACGCATGCATGCATACTTCCACACACACACTCAATACACATGCACATGCACACACATACACGCACACACACACAACACACACACACACACACACACACACACACACACACACACACACACACACACATATAGACAGACACAAAAATGCTCATGTAAACAAATACACATAGAGGTAGACAGATAGTCATCTATTCATCTATCTTTATGTATGACCGATATATAGACAGATAAAGGTAGATAGATAGAGAGATCGAGTGATCGATGGACAGGTAGGCAGTACTGTTAGTTGGACATTGTGTACATTAATCTTAAATAGAAAAAGTAGCTTATCGCCACTGGAGTGATAGCAGTGTTTTGCTTTTTCTGTTTATTTTTTGAAGAGAACAAAGAAATCATGCGACACAAGGGGGAGGAGGCAATTGAACGGGCACAAAAGATTTCCGAAGAGGCACTAAAAACAGAAAGACAAAGAAAAAACGTAACAATGAAAAATGGCCATTCAGGAGAGGGAAGGGAAGGTGAGTAGTTTTTTTTACCCCCACGATACTGACACTACCTTTTTCCCAAACATCTTTGCTGAGGAAAACAATATACAGAGGGGAAAAAGTCTGAAAAAGAAAAATACTAAAACCACAGTCTGTTATATGGTACTCATCTTGAAAATTTTCGCAATCCCCAGTTTTTTTAAATTAAAAGTGCATTTTTTTCCCAAAACTGTTTCCAAGGTTTTTTCAGAAATTTTGGCCCATTTAGATTTAAAAAGACCCTTACCCAAACAAATTTAATAAAACCACATCCACACTAACTCCCATTTTTCTTTCCCCCTCCCCCCTTTCCCCCCCCCCCCCCCCCCCCCAACACACATATTCCCCAGGGAAACACACACAACACACACACACACACACCCCACACACACACAAAACACACACACAACACACACACACACACTTATACCCCAAAACACACATACAACAAATGCACCACACACCACACAACACACACACACAACCCCAAAACTGAGGGGGGAGAAGACTGAAAAATTGTTTTTTTAATCTTTTTTTCCCATGGGTAACAAGAAAGAGGGGGAAAAAGGGAGAACCGGGCCAGACAGAGCCCAGACGAAAACCCAAACAGCCCCGGCGGGCGGGCAGGTGGGCAGACAGACAGACAGACAGACAGACAGACAGACAGGGGACAAGAAAGAAACAATTTTTAATCTTTTTAATAGTACTTGCTGAATAAGAAACTTTTCCACGATTCATGTGGCTTTACTTTTTCCATAGTTGGGGAAGACCCCGCAAAAAGAAAAGAAAAAAAACGGGTACTATATGCTTGTCTTGATACAAATGGGACTGGGGTTTTTATTATGACAGGGAAAAATTTGCATGGCTTTATGACTTTTAGGGGGAACTGACCAAAATTATTTTTGGGCAGATTAAAGAACAGAGCGAAACTCGCATCGAGAAAAACAGAAACGGGGGGAGAAGACAAAAGCCACGGCTGATTTTGAGGTTTGGGAAGAGCCACAACGTCCCCCCTGGCTAGCATTTAATGGATTCATGTAAAAAATACAAATGGGGTGTGATTTTTTTTTGGCCAGGGGGTGTTGGGTGGTTGTGTTGTGTTGTTTTGGGTGGGTGTTCACAAAAGAGTGTGTGTATGTGTATGTGCGTGCACGCATATTAGGTGTGTGTGGGGTGTGTGTGTGCGTCCCCCCCCCCCGCACGCATGTGTGTGTGTGTTTTGTGTGTGTGTGGGGTGGGGTGTGTGTGTGTGGGGTGTGTTTGTGAAATCGCATTTTAAAATATTCCCCCTTGGCTTTTTTTTCTCAGGACCTAATTGTTTTTTTTTTTGGGGAAATTCCCAATAGATTTTTTAAGCAACATGCCCTTAACTTGAGCAGCAATAGCGTTGCATTTATTACCCATTCATTGATTTTTTTTTGGGTAATCGGGAGAAAGAAAGCCCTTCTGAAAGAGAAAGGGGAACAAAGAAACCCCAAAAAAAAAAGGGGGAGGGGCAACGCAAAAGGGGTATGCAGGGTAAAAAAAGAATAAATTTTTTTAGTAATAAGAAATAGTATTTTTTTACAAAAGCAGGTTAAAAACCACTCATTGTGATTCGGGCCCCTTCATTTTTACTTTAAAAAGAAAAACCCTTACGCCCGAACTTGCTACCCCCATATATGTGGAAAACAGTAATGTTTGAAAATGTTTGGCTAAAAACAAAATATTTTTAAAGGTGGTTTGAAAGGTAAATTGGGCTTCATAAAGAAAAAGGGCGTGACTTCCAAAAAAGTTGGGGCACAAAGTTTAAGGGGACATTTGGGAAACAGGTTTTTAAAGTTTTTTGTTTTGGGGACCCCTTCGGGGTTTTTTTTGAAGAAAGTAATGAGAAAAGAAAACGGGTATGTGCAGGCGTAAAAGGCAGTAAATTTGCAGAGAACCTTTAAAGAACAAAAAAAGGCCAAGGTTGCCTGTTTAAAACTGATATAATGAAAACTGGCAACCCAAAGTTTCTTCAGAGTAACATAAATTCTCTTTTTTTCATTTAATAAGGAAAAATAAGCTTTTCTAAATTTTCCTTTGGGAGCCAGGAAATTTTTTTCTGGGGGCATATTAAAACCGTACAAAATTGCGGCAGAAAACCCCTAGAAGAAAATTAGTAGCTGAAAAACTATGTTTTTGCATAAATTTGATATGTAAGAAGTACCCCAATCCCAGCGGCTTTAAAAAAGAATGAAAAAAAATGACACGTTGGTCTGACCAAACTTAAAAGCCCTCTTGTCAATCAACACCTGAATTTTTTGACTGTCTGTTTAAGACTTAAAAATCACCTCCAATTTCCAAAACCCATCACTTTTTAAAAGTATGAAATCACCTCCAATGTCTAGCAGCCATCACTTTTTTAAAACTTATGAATCACCTCCAATGTCCACAAGCATAATTTTCTTTTTGGGGTAAAATGTTTGGCTTAGCTTACATTTTTCACCCGGGGAAGAACTTCATCGATGTAAAGCCAAAAAAAAACCCCAACATCTCTTTTTTTTCTTTCGGGTAGTGCACTTTTTAAAACTCAGTGTCACCTGAACACCCAAAAAAGCAAAAACCTTTACTGAAGAAAATGTTGGAAAAAGGGTTTGAAAACCAAAGTGGAAAAATTTAAAGGTCCCAGCACAAAAGCTCTAGGGAAAAACCACCACAAGGATACTTGGCCCAAATAGAAACCCTTTTTTTTTAATTATTTTCCCCCAAGGGGCACGGCCCAAACAACGTTGGGTTTTCCCCTGCATGCGCGTGAAACCGCACGGTTTAAAACCCGGGTTCGGGAGGGCGCGATTTTGGCTCTTTTTTATTTTTTTAAAGGGCCCAAATTTATAAACCTAACAACAATTGTTTAATCAACAAAAAGGGGTTTAAAGCACAAACTTTGAAATGAGAAATAAAAATTAAAAAAATTTTTTGGGGTGCAATAGAAACCGCTACGGGTTTTTACAAAAAACAACATAAGTAAAACGCAGGAGAAACTTTTTTGTTTACCTTTTTTTGGGTTTTAGAAATGACAACAGCAAATGGGAAAAAAGGGGGCAAAAAACTTTGCTCTTTTTTTGAATAATGCAGGAAAGCCTGGGGGTTTTCAATAGGGTGAAATCCAAATTAATTTTTTTTTTTTTTTTAAAAGGGAAATTTTAAAATCTTTTGCACACAGACCCCCTTTTAAACCTTTTGGCTTCAGATAAATAAACATATAAAACAATTAAATCACAAGAAAATTTAAATCAAGCTCAGTTTTCTTTTCGATAAATTTGAAACCCCTTTCCCCCCCCCTCATTTTCTGAATAAACTTTGCTAAACCCATTTCTAAAACCACTTTCCCCTTTTTTTTTTTCCTTTCTCCTAAAATATATGGGTAAAAAGCAGGAAATTCCCACGTGCCTTCCAGTCCAAAAGGGACCCCTTTGTTCGTACTACTCGGGGGTCACAAAGGTCACGCTATTTGCATGTTACTTACCCTTCCAGGGGGCAGAACCCTTTCAAAATTTATTTATGGCAGCGCATCCCTAGACGGAAGAAGAGAACAGGGAAATTTTTTTTTTATTTGCGTAAATGGAGGCACGGCACGCCCGGGGCAGTACAGAATGCTGCCGCCCACCAGGCAGGGCTCGTCGTAACTGTCGATTTGATTTGGCCGGGCACAAATCCATGGCACATTGTGAAAATTTTTTAAGGGGCAACTTACTGAAAAACTGCAAAAACCTTGACACAAAATAAATTTCGAGAACTTTGAAAAAACCAAAAGTGATAAAACCTCTTTAAAAGGGAAAGGGAAAGGGGTCCACTAAAAATGCTGCGGGGGAAGATCAAGGAGGGGGGAAAATTTTCCTTGAGAAAAAAATTCCCATCTTTTATTCTGGGGACCCCTTTTTCCAAAAAACTCAAACACGGGCCCCAGGGCTTTGAACCATCTACATTCAAACCGATTTTTTTGAAAGAGGCATTATTTGAAAAATTTTCGGGAAAATGGTCAATGTAATTTTCTCCAAGAAACCTTTTGGGAAATGAGTGGTAGGTTTAAACACAGTTTCTTTTTTCTTTTTTTTTTTTTTTTTTTTAAAAAAATTTAAATTTTTTTTAAATTTTTAGCTACAACAGTAAAGGGTTTTTAATGTTTTTTTAAACATTTTGTAAATAACAGTTTGTTTGAAATGAGGGGAAACGTGCCTTCGAAAGAGATGTAGTGAAAATACAGCAGAACAAACCCCCCATATATGCTAATTAAGACTTTAAGAACTATTGTGGGATTATTATGAAAAACAACCTGTGAAAGGGCAAAATTCACTTTTTAAAACCCAAAGGGCTCACATAATACATTTTCCCAGTAAAAGGGTGGAAAGCATTTTTGGGAGGCGCAAATGAAAAGGGGAGGAAACCCGAAAGGGTTCAGGGGGAAAAAGATCGAGGTCAGCTTCACGGAAAGAGCCTTTCCAAACTCCAGAGAGAAAAAACTACGAAGCAACTCGAAGATGGGGTTAGCCTATGTTTAATTCGTTTTTTTTGCCCTTTAAAAATATATTGTAAACCCTTGAAAATTTTAAAACTTTTGTTGGGGGGGTGGGGTGGGAGGGGGTTTAAAGGGGGTGGGGGAGGGGGTAATGAAATTTTTTTTTTGACTTTTCATTTTTTTTTTTTCCGGGGCAAAATTTCACACTGCTCTTTTCCGATCCCAAACCACAGCCATGCCCAAAGGCCGTTCAGCCCAGCCCCTGCACCACCGGGTTTCCACGGGGAGTTTTTCAGTTTGTCATGAACCCAAGCCCTTTAGGTAGACACTGTGCACCCCTGAATCACATCATAGTACCTTTTGAGGTCCCTGGTCTGAGCCAGCATAAAAAAGGAAAACCCCCCCACTGAAAACGATTACTGCTTGGTTAGGGAGTAAGTGTGAGTTATTCCCCCTTCAGAGAACACCGAACCCTGACAAAAGGGCAGCTTCCTGGAACTCGCCGGGTTTGAAGCTTTGACAAAAACCCATTGGGGGAAAGGGATCAAGATAAAAAAACAAAAAAAAAAAATCCCTGACCCCCAAGAGCCGGCCAAAAAAAGGCCCACCCCTTTTTTTTCCCTTCTTTTTTTTTTAATCATTGAAAATAAAATGAAATAAGCTATAAGCGAAATGTTTTTGTAAAATACCGAAAACTGGCTAGGGTTTTTTAAAATTAAAGCAAAGCCCGGAAAGATGTAAAACACTTGCATTTTTAAGGTCAAGAAATTTAGTAACATTCAAAAACACATCCAATAAGAAATGAAACTCATTTTTCCCAGTCCATACCCAACGGGGTTTTTTAGCAAAGGGGGAGAGGAGCCACCCCCCTAAATAAACCAAAAAAAAAATGAAAAAACCAAATGGCAAATGGAAACCCCCAAAGGGCCAAAAAAAATGAAAAAATTAAAAAAAAGGGGTTTAAACCCAAATTTTAAATGTAAAAATAAACAAGGAACTGAAAAAAATTTTTAAAAAGAAACAATTTTTTTGGTAACCCCCCAGTCTGCCCCAAAATTGTTTTTTGATTCTTTTTCGGGAAAAAAGTTTTTTTTTTTAAAATCTCGATGGGCAGTCCCAAAGGGGTTTTTTTTTTTTAAAAAACCATGAACCCCTCCCGGGCATTGTAAACCAAAAATGGTTTTGTGTTTTGGGGACCCTTATTTTTCCCCCCATTAGGAGCCATCTATTTGGGGAAATCATCAAGTTAATTTTTTGTAAAAAGCAGTTTCCCCTTACCCGGGGTTTGGGGGGCGTTTTTTTTTGGAAAACTCCCTTTTTTTCCTCTCCCAAGGCTTTTTTCTTTTTTTGGGGTTGGCTGCCCTTTTTGAAAATCTAGATGGTTTTATTTTGGTAAAGGGGTCCCCTTTTTTGGGGGTGGAAATTTTTTCTTTTTTTCTGCCCGCCTGTCTGCGCCCCTTTAACGGATTAAAGTTTTTGGAGAGGTTTTTATTGCCATTCCCAACCAGCCATTTTCCTCTTTCGGGGAAGGGGGGGGCCCAATGGTTAGTGAACCAGGTTCCCACATAAACTTTGGTTTTGGGTTTTCCGGGGGGAACGTGTCATCCTTTTCCCGGCCCTGGGTTTTTCTTAAGTTGGGGAGGGGTTTTTTTAACCATTTTGTGCAAGTTTTCCCTGGTTTTTGGTCCCAACGGAACCCTTTAAATTTTTAAAGGGGTTGGGAAGGGAAGGCCAAAAAAGGGGGATCAAACCCCGTTTATTGAAATTTTGGTTTTGGGGCACGGAAGGGGGGGGATGCCGGGGTTTCCTGAATTTAAAACAGGGGCCTTGTTTTTGAAAAAGTTTAACCATCCCCCCAAACGGGCCTTTTTAAAAGTTCCCGGTGGGGGATTTCAGGAAAAGGGTTTTTTACCAAAGGAAAAACCCGCATGTCCCTTCAAAGGAAATAAGGATAAAGTTTTTTAAAGGGGGGCCAAATTTGTTTTTTTCTTTTTGGGGTTTTTTGGGTTTTGGGTCGGGTTTTCCCTTTCCGGGGTTGGGCCATTGCCCTTTTGTTTTAAAGGGGGGCTTGCCATACTTTTTAACAATCCCAAACCAAAACCCCCCCCCCCCAAAAAATAAAAAAACCCCCCCCCAACCCCCCCCCCCCCCCCCCGGCCAAACCCACCCCCCCAACCCCAACCACCCAAAACCACTTCAAAACAGGGTTGGGTATTAATCCCCCTTATTATTTTAAATGTTTATGTGAGTTCTTTTTTTTGGCCATTACTTTGGGTCTGTCACCAAAGAACCAAAACCCCCAGGTTTTGGCGGGAGAAACGGCATGCAGTTTTTTCACTTTTGATTTTTTTTTTTCCTAGGGGGGAAAACACCAAGTTTTTAAAATAAAACATGTTTAACATTTCATAAAACAGGTTTTTTTTGGGGAAAATGTGCCTCTGTCAAAGAATGAAATAAAATCCCTTTTTTGGGAATGTTTTTACCTACCCCACACAATATCATGATGCCCGGGGGTTTTTTTCTGTGTTTTCACTGAAATTTTTCACATTTAAAAGGGTTCTGTATGAATAATACCCGCATGTTCCCTTCCCCAGCCCCCTTTCCCCCCTTTCTAAAATTTCCACTCCGGTTCGGGGTCAAAACAACTGGAGAATGAACACAGGATTTTGACATCTCCAAAATCAGTTGCATTTTTACATTCATGTTAAACGGACGAAAAGGACGGCATGGGGGGCAGTAAGGGGGAACTCCCAGCAACCCCCCGCCCAAAATTAAAAGCACCAAGAACAATTAAATGAACAACGGGAAGTGAAAAGCAAATTTTTGGTCCAAACAGCTCCAGAAAACAGTGATGAGTGGAAGAACAACGCAAAAACAGAAAAATTTAATAGCAACTCAACAAAGGGCCAGAAGTTAAGATCATCAGACTTAACTTCATCAAAAAAGAAGAGCCCATTGGGGAGTTGATGTGGGGCTGGGAAATGGACATAGGGTATCAGTTTTTAGGACTGGACCCTTTTTTTGGGATGCCCAAAAACCCCTTTTGGGGAAAAACCCCCCAAAATCCCCCGTCAGGGTGATCTCACTTTTAATTCAATTTT
The DNA here is from genome assembly GCA_018398815.1 of Conus ventricosus. NCBI lineage: Eukaryota > Metazoa > Mollusca > Gastropoda > Neogastropoda > Conidae > Conus > Conus ventricosus. The sequence continues at coordinate 46,005,387 of CM031603.1, read as the reverse complement.
TTGGTGGAACCCCTTGAGGGGGGGAGGGGGGGGGCCCTTTTCATATATTTTTTTTTAGTATGAGACTATTTTTTTAAAACCCCACCCTTAAGGAAACCTCGTTTCACTTCGAGACATTTTCCAAAAGCACTACTTGTGCCCTTGTTTTTTTGTTTTTCACCCCCGTTTTTTTGGGACCTATGGCCATTCTTTTCCCCAAAAGGGGTTTAAGGGATTTAAAAAAGCCTGTGAGCCCCTTTCAGAAAAGTGCTGAATGGAAAACCCCATTTAGAGTCTCAGCCATAGGGCCAAAAAATAAAAGGGGGGTTTTGGATTTTCCCTTTCCCGGACCCCGAAATGGGACTGGGGGTGGGATTTGGGGAAGACGAAGAAATAAAGTTGAGACCCTTTTCTGGGACGAGTCTCGAGTGACAAAACCTCAACCTCCCACTGTTTGACATGGAAGTGGGATGGGTGTTTCCCTCCTACAAAAAATCCCCCGTCTTGTCGCACATGACGGGGGGCCCAAAAAATGGGGGAAATCCTTTTCTGCCCCCTTGTTTTGTGTGGGCAAAAACCCAATTCAGGGGGAAAATGGAGGATGGCCCTTTCATCCCGCCCAATTTTTTAATCTTTTTTCCCGGAAATTTAGTGATAAAGTGGAAATCTCTTGACTGAGAAAAATTGGGGGTAAATTTAAAAATTAATCATTTGTTTAAAATTTGCTTTTATTAAAATCCCTTTTGCCCTGTTAACCCATCATTGTTGGCTGTGCTTTTTCAAAGAAGAAAAAGGGGTTTTAAATTCTGTTTTGTCCTTTGATTTGTTTCAGTTCCTTTTTTTTCTGCGGGGAACTTTTTAAGCAGCTGTCCCAACGTGTTTTTTACCCATGCTTTGCGTCTGAACCCAAAAATGCCCTCAAAACCTTTTTTCTAGTATTTGTGTTTTGGGATATGTGCATGGATGTGTTGCAGGTGCGTTAGTATGCAAAGCCTCTTTTAACCAAGATTTCGGCCTGGGGGTGATTGTTGTGGGCAGTGATAACAGGGTTTTTAAAAATATTTTTATCTTGTTTTTTGGGTTTTTGTTTTAAAAAAATTCCCCCCTATCCCGATATCTCATTTTGCCAAGGCCCCCCATACCTTTCCACCCACCCCTCCCTTTTTAAATCCCTCTCCTCCCTACCTTCCACGAAAAGACAATCTTTGTGGGTCCTTTCCTCTTTTTTTCTGGTACAAAGTTAAAAGAAAAATCTGATGCAAAAGGAAAAACATAAAAGGTTGGTTTCAGGCGGGAAAAGAAAGGGGGGGCAGGGCCCAAAGAGGGCCAAAAGTTGCATCCTTTTACCATTTCCCCAAAATTGGGAAATTTAAAAGAGGGAAACATGTCACCTAAGCTGCGGAATCTCTTCCCCAAATGCATTGAAACTGTTCCAAGGGGAGTCCCAGGTAAAAGTTTATAAAATATGCCCCCCCCACCCACACCCCCTTTTTGTTCTTAAAATATATGAAAAAAAACCAATTTTTATTTTTTTGTTCAATGGCAGTACTGATTTTAAAATTATTTTCCCGACGAGTTTTTGAGATAACCTCAAACCAAATCCCCCTTTTTGATAATAGCAAGCTGGCCCAAGGGGGCCCTTTAAAAAGTCCCCTTATTTTCAGTTTAAAAACCATGTTTTTAGAAAACCCAAAGGAGAAAAAACACATTTTAACGAAATAAAGATGGTATCCCATGCACTGATTTTCAGCCATTTGATTTTGCATTTAAAGATAAAGAATTTGGGGAATTATGTTAATCATGGTTTTTCCCTAGTGGTTTATTTAAAAAAAAAAAAATGTTTATAAAGCATTTTTTTTAGCCATTGTTGATGTCAAAAAAACTTTTTTTTTTAAAAGGACAGATTTGTGACAGAGGTTTTTTTTTTTTCTTCTGCTCGCTAAAATTGCAAAGTCAAAAAATTAAGTTTCTGGTTTTTCATTTGGGGGCAAAGCACACCCTTTTGTTTTTGGCCCCCGAAAAATTTCTTTTTCTAAATAAAAAGAGATGGGATTCCCCAAAAATGTGAAAAAGGAGGACAAAAAAATTTGGGAGGGGGCCGGGGGCCGCTGAAGCCCCCGGTGGGGTCCAGGGGCAAAAAGGCCCCCGGTGGGGGTCAGGGGGGAAAGCCCCCCGAAGCGAAGATTTTTTTGAATTTAACCGCAAAAATCAGCCCTCTGAAAAACCCAAGTATTTCCCAAAATTTTTAATAACCTTGATCCCCACAAAAAAAAAAAAAATTTTTTCCCCCTTTTGCCATTGAAGTCTGTCAGGAAAAACATGAAGACCATTGATACAGGGTTGTGATTTTCCCCGTTGCTTTAAAATCCCCAAAAATTTTCCAGCAGTTTTGGGAAAGGGGCATTTCTCATTACTGTTTCCCTTCACATCACAAAATTTTAGCGAGCAGTTTAGTTTTTAATAGTAATAGCCATCCTTTAAAAAACTTTTTAAAAAAGTTTACCTGAACACCCCCCCAAATAAATTTTTTTATAGTTGTCCCTTCAAAAAAACCACGAGGATTTTTGATTCCTTTATAGAATAAATAAGTGAGAGGTTAAATAAGGGTCCTATTCAAAGTGTTTCAAATTGGGGTGCCCCCCAAGCATTTTTTTTTTTCTTTCCCCAAATTGATCCATCCTATTACAATAAAAAAAAAAAACACTTTCCCCAACTTCTGATCTCCTCAACCCTTAATGGAAATTTACTTTCCAAAAACTAGTCACCCCGAGTATAATTTTTCATGCTAATTCTGCCGGGCTGCTCGTTTTTATGAAAAGGTGTAACTGAATTTTTTCCCCCCCATGGGTTTTTAAACCAAAAAGAAAAAATTTTTGGGGGAAAGCGGTGGTATAGGTAAAAAAACTTAAACCCTTTTTATTTTTACCCTACTCGACTTTTGGGGGGGGGGGGGGGGGGGGGGGGGACCGGGGGGGGGGGGGGGGGGGTTGTTGGGGGGTTCAAAATTTTTCAAATTTTTTTTTGTTTAAAAGGAAAAACTCCCCCAAACCCCCCTTCCCCAAAATATTTTGGGGTATGCTATTTATTTTCTAAAATATTGACTACACAATTGTGTATAGGCCCAACTGTGACATTGAAAGTAACCTGTTTTTTTAAAGAGAACCTTCATTGCAAAATAATTTAGCTTTAAAGAATTTTGGGCATTAAAAATCTATCTGGAAAAAACCGCAATATTTTTAAAAACATTACTTCAACAAAACAAATAAACATTTTCTCTTCACAAAAGGGGGAGAGAGAGAGAGAGAGAGAGAGAGAGAACGGGTGGGAAGGGGGGTGGTGGGGAACCCGCCGATGCTTTCCCCAAAGATCCAAGATCTCGTTTGAAGACGAATTTTCACTCTTGCAAAAGGGGCCCTTTTTAGCAAGAACGTTGGTTTTTTCAATGCTGCTTGCCCCGTGAGCCTTTCTTGATCGCGTCATTACACCCTGGGCAACCCGCTTGGGCCTGGGTGGGGATTTTTTTCCCCCCATGGGAGTCTTTTAGTCGAGAAACACACTGGGCTGACGGCCCCCTTTGGAACTGGTCAGCATCACTTTTTCGCTCACTTTCCCCCTCAAAAAAAAAAAAAAAACCCCCTTTCCAAAACCAATTTTTTTTTAAACTTTAAAACACGACTTGCTTCCCAAGAAATTTCCCCCGCTTTCTGCCCATTTTGAGAAACAAAATTTTGGTTTTCCCCTACTCTCCCTCAAACCGAAAGAAAAAGCGTCAGGAAAAAAAAATTTGAAACAGTTTTCCGCGTTTTTCAAACTCCCCCTTCCCCCTTTGATTTGGGTTTTGGTCAAAACCCCAGAATGAAAACAAAGACACAGCTCGACCCGGCCCCAAACAGAAACCGGAAAAATCCCCTTTGCGAACGGATCAATTGAGAACACAATACGATCGACCTCTCGCCGTACCTTACCCTTTTCACAAACCTACCTCCCCCCCCCCCCCCCCCCCCCCAAAATTTTCCCCCCAAAAAGGGTTTACACGATTTTCAAAAACGATCCCTGGGGGCCCTCAAAAAGGGCGGAAAAACCGCCAATCCGGGGGAAAAATCCCATCCCCCTGTTTAAAGATTTTTCCCCCCTCCTATTTTTTTTGACAGCCAGGGCCTCTTTTAAATTCCCTGTGTGGGGTGCCATTTAAAGTCCCCCCCTTTTTTGAAATGTCAACACTGTAAGGGTTGAATACGTGATTGGGGTATAACCCCCAGGATTAAAAGGGACCCCAAATGGAAAGATCCAAAATGCATCCATATCTGAAAAGCTGGTAGCCCTTTGAAAATTTTGCTGCCAAGGGGCCACAAACCCCCCCAACTATCAAACCCTTTTAAAACTTAAAAATCCACTGACAGGCTGACTGCTAAGCCCCCCCACTTATTGTAAACCGGAAACCTTTTACACCCGTGCAAATAAACTTTGTCCCTTTACCCCAGGCTAAAGGATCTGCTGAGTCCCTCCCGTTCCCCAGAACCAGCCAGGGGCCGGGGTTTAAAAACCCTGGTTTCGTCCCTGGGCCCGCGTTTTGTCAAACTTTGGGGATGTTTTTGAAAGGGGAGGGCCAAAAAAGTTTGCACTTGGGATATTTTTTTACATGCTTCCCAAAAACCTTATTTTGATGGTCTGTTGTTAAATTGTTACCCCTGTGGCAGACAAAAACAGAAGTCAATCATGATTTTAAGGGCCTTTAGATCATTACATGATAAGGGAAAAACTTTTTTTCAAAGGGGTTTTTTGAACAAAGAAAACTACACTTCATTACGCTAAACCCCCCTTCTGGGGTCCCAAAAATTTTGGAAACCACGGAAGAAAAGGGGGTGGGGTGGGTTTAAGAAATGGGGATTCACTTTTGACTGAAGCCCTTTCTAAGCTCCTGTGTTACAGATGACAAATAAAAGGCTTAAAAAAAAAACATGCATTTTTGTACACTAAGCCAAAATCCACAAAAAATCATTTGGGGTTTATTCTGCAACACTTATCTTTCCCTTTTTAAAAAAAAGGGCCCCCCCCAAAAAAAAAAAAAAAAAAGAAAAAGATCTTTTAAGAAAAATTTTTTTAAATTTTTTAATTTTTTTACTTTTTTTTAGGTTTTTTTAATAATTTCAATTTGAGGAAATTTTTAGAGGGTTGGCAGTTATGGTTTTAAAGTTTTCAAGAAAAAATTACAGACAAAATAACATTTCCCTCCAAGAAGATGCCGTGTGTGCATGGAAAAGATGCAAGTGAGCAAAGATTGTGTCCCTTGCTGGGGTGGCCCCTATTTGTTTGACAATTTCGTTGCTTTTGTCTTGCAAAAGGCTTACAGGGCTATTGGGGGCTGCTCTGAAGATTACCCCCCAAAAACCAGGGACTGAAAAGGATGCCGAAAAAATGCACAGACACCAAGGCAAATGGGAGACATAACTTTT
>CM031603.1:45918820-45999855 GCA_018398815.1 Conus ventricosus | reverse complement strand
GGCCGGGTTCCCCACCTGTGGTCAGTTGTTTTGTTGAGCCCAAAAATTTTGTAGACGTGCCCGGTTCCCCCTTTTCCTTTGGCCCTGTTTGCCCGGGTTTTACAGAAAGTTCCCCCCGGCAATGCCCTTGGTAGACTCTGCTTCAGCCTTTTTTAACCTTGTTTTCAGTGTTTGGCGGCCCTGTTATTTTTCCCAAAAAACCCCCCACTGTTGCCTTTCCCCGGTTGGGTAGGCTCCTTAATGGGGGGAAAAAAAAAAACGGCATACCACAAAACCCCCAACTGCCTTCTATACGGCGGTTGCAGGAGTAGGGCCCTGCCTACCAGAGACTGTTCACTTTTTTTCCCTCCCCCTTTGTCCCCGTTTAAAGTGTAAAGTTATGCCTAAAAAATTCCCCCAGACAGTGCCCCATGGGGCAGCGTTGGCCAAGCACTGAAAAGAAACCTGACAGACCCCCACGTGACATGACCTCGTCTGGTCGTTTACCGTTTAAAAAGATTTACAGTAGCAGAAGTTCTCAGACAGTGCCAAGTGGCACAGCTTTGGCCTAAACCCTGTTTTTCAGATTTAAGCGTAACCTGGAATTTTCCCCCCAAAACCCAAAATTAACACCGGGTAGTGACAAACTTGGGCCCCTCAGCCCCCCCCCCCCCCCCCTCTACTTTTTTTTCAGGGTTTGGGGGGGGGCACTAAAAAATTTCTCCAGATGTCCCCCCATTTGGCGCCTTGGACCACCTGTTCTCCCTCGCAAGGAGCAGAGTGATAGGAGAGCAACGCAAGTTATAGAGAAAAGCATGCGGCCCTTTAAAAAAACGTGACCCTTTCCCAAATCATCCCGAACTGGGCTCTTTGGATGGTTGCAGCCAGTCCGTGTGGGTGGGGTTTAAACTTCACGGGGGTTCTAAAAATATAATTTAAAAAAATTATTTGTAAAATAAAGAATTGTGAAAGTTTAAAAATTTGACATATGAATTACTTGTTGAATAAGGTGAATTTTTCATCGTCGAATTTGTATTTGGAAAAAAAAAGCATCAGAAAAAAATTTATGTACATACCAGTTTTAAAGAAAATTTTAATGCAATGAAAAGATACTGTTTGTTGCCCATGAAAAACACCCCTTTTAACCAAACTGACAAAGCTGGGACTGAACAGGGTTCAAAGATTTGCTAAGTGTGGAAACCTAGCCTGGGCCAAAACCCCCTTCCAAGTCCGTCAGTCGAGACCAACGACGTTTTTTAAAACACTTCTTCCCTGTGACATGCTTTTGTTCTCTCCTCTGTCTCGTGCTTTTCCTTTGCTTTAAAGTGGGAAGGAATGCGGTGAATACTTTTTTGACTTACACTTTTCTTTGGGGTGGTGGTTTGTGTGGGTGTGTTGTGCGGGTGGTGTGTGTGTGTGTTTGTTTTTTGTTCTAAAAACTGCAAAACCATTGGGTTATTTGCTATCTGTTTTCTTGTCATTTGCGCTTATATTTTAAACTACAAGCGTCCTGTTGAAAAGTGGGGGGTTCCTTTTTCTTCCCAAATAGAAACCCTTTTACAGCTTTCTAGAAAAGGAAAAAGAGTGTGCTTTAGTGTTTTCATTGTCACGTTGGTCCCACATTTCCTTTTGTGGGTTTTGAAGTGGATACTTAATGCCAGGGGTGCCTTATCATGAGTCACAAAGGGAAATGGCATTTAGTGGGTTGCAGAAAGCAGTGGCCTGGACCAATCGGGGAACCCCCTACCTCCGCAGTTCCAACATACAGGTGAGAATGTTGCTGCCTCTTTGATTACAGGTGTACGTCTGTTTTTTATCTTTTTTGCTCTCTCCACCGCTCACTGCTTTCATTAGAGATGTTATTGTCGTTGCTGGTTGCATGTCCTAGTGTCCATGGGGTTTTTTTAATGAACATAAAAATGATATACTGCAAATTCAGAAACGGCATGCAGGGGAAGAGACATTTTCTCTTGAGCCCTGCGGGGATCTTTTCAAGAAGACAAGGAGTAAAACTGCTTTTCAGTTCAACTTCCTCTTTATCCCCGGGTTTCCCCACATATTGATTAACAGTGCATGGCAACCCTGACCATAGTATCCCACATCAAGGCCACAAAGCCGAGCACATAGAGAATATGAAAATGATCAAAAAGAATTAAAAAAAAAGGAATACAAAGTGAATCATGAGATGGGAAACTCAGGGATAGACCCCAGAGACCTCTAGTGAGGGGGAACATCTCTGGTGATTCATAAAGAGAAGAGAGTAAACAAAATTGGATAATTAAGAAAAAAAAAGGGAACAGATTCAATCTTAAAAAAATCAGAAGTGTGTTTGTTTGAATGGTGATGCAGCAGGCCCGTGAAAGCCTTTAAAGTGGGAAAAAGGAGAAGAAGGTAAACAAAGTCGATAATATTAACACACAGACACAAAGAAAAAAGGGAAACCCGACTGATTCTGAAGCGAGGGAATATGCTTCAAAATGACAGAATGTGTGTGTGTGTGTGTGTGTGTGTGTGGTGGGGTGTGTGTGAATGGTGTTGCATGGCCCATGAGCTTTCAAAGTGGCCCAGAGCCAAGAGCCAGAGTAACATGGGCACTGGGTCGGGCAGGGCCCTGGTGGCTGATACCGTGGGCCATGAGGGGGCCATGGACCTCTTCCCACACACCACACAGCTTGGCATCCATGTTGGTACACTTCTGGGTGTCTTTTTTTTGAGTGTGTGTGGTGTGTGAATTCATACACATTTTATATTTAAAACAATAGATCTTTTGAATGGGGATGTGAATTGACTGAACGTTGTCGCCTGACAAAAGGGTTTTTGCCAGAAGTTTAATGAAAGAATGTCATATACCTTAAGCTATATAATTACGGGGTAAACCACGCCCCTTAGGTCTTCACTGTTTTAAATATAGACTTAGGATGTATTGTGATGCACACATTTTTTTTACTCTCACCAATTTGTATTCATGTATTTATAGCCATTGATTGAAATGATTTCTGTGTGCTGTCTTGTACATTTTCAGACATGGGATTTTTTTCTGTTTCCTTATATGTAGTCCAAAAGAAAGTCCATTGTGAGTGTATGTGCATTTGTGTGTGTGTGTGTGGGTTGTGTGTGTGTGGTGTGTGGTGCGTGCATTGTATGCAGTGCATCCATACCAGAAAACAGCCTTCACACACACCCCACTCACACCACACACACACACACACACCCCCAACACACCACCACACCACACACACACAAACACACACACATGCTAAAGTGTTACAAATACACAGATGGAAAGCTGGGAGTGGCTATGGGCACTGGGTCATCAGCACTTTGCTGGACGTTGAGCGGCAGGACACAGAGTCCTTCCAGTACTGTATTCACCAGATGGCTGCCATACCTGCTGCTGCCGGACGCCCTCACCAGGTACACAGGTAGCTCTTGTCACCAGACTGACTGCATGTTATTGCGTCGTCTAATGTGATCATGAGAGCAGGTTTGCTTAGGTGAAATTCAGGCTGCTCTCTGGAGGGGAAATTATATTGCCACGGTACAGTGTCACCCGCTTCCCTAACCCCCACCCACCTCTTATTTTGTTTTTTTCTTGTTCACCTCCCATAGTGGATTTTATATGGAATTTTTTTCAGCCCTAGTTGCCCTGAGTGCCAGAGTGGAGTAAGTGGTGATACAATGGGTACCAGCGCACTGGGCATCAGAGGCAATGAAAAAGCGGACATTCTGACAAAAGACGGTGCACAGAAGGAGCAGGCCAACAACCTGGTGTCATACGATGAAATTAGGACAATCATCAAGGCACAGCAAGGAAATAAAATGGCGCCTCCTGCATCCCAAATACAACCCAGAAGACACATACCATTTGCTGGGACGACAGGAACAGGTCAAGATCTTCCGCCTGAGGACTGGACACAATCACCTGCTCCACCACATGCACACAAATTTGGCATTGGACAGAGTGGAGAGTGCCCTTGTGGTGAGGGACCAGTGACAACCGACCACATTGTTCAAGTCTGTATGACATATGCAACATCCAGGAGAAAGTACTGGCCAACACCGACAGCAGTGGAAGCCAAGCTGTACAGCACCATGGTGGAACTGTGACAGACGCAGCCTTCATCAAGGACACCGGGCTGCTCATCTAACGGGACGGCGAACAAGGAAGAAGAAGCCATTGTCACCAGACTGACTGCATGTTATTGTGTCGTCTAATGTGATTGTGACAGCAGGTTTACTTAGGTGAAATTCAGGCTGCTCTCTGGAGGGGAAATTATGTTGCCAAAGTACAGTGTCCCTACTTCTCCTAACCCCCACCCCCCTATTTTCTTTTTTCTTGTTCACCCCCCATATGAATTTTTATAGGGAAATTTTTTTGCAAAAGGACAAATTTGCTGGGGGCTTTTTTTACATGCATTACATACAAGTCATTCCCACAGGGGTTTGGGAGCTGGGGGGGGGGGGGGGGGGAGGGGGTTAAAGGGGCTCTTGCCTATATCTCATAAGCGCTCCAAGTTTCTCTGAAAAAGGCCCCAAAAAGCCCACACACGACCTCTTTTCATCTACACCCAAAGCCATTCCGAGATACCTCTTAAGGTTAAGTGAAGTGGGGTAAAAAACACCTCCCATATGGGAAACTCAGTCGCAAGTCCAGGGTTTGTCTTATTTCTTGCACACAATGTCCACATTGCAGCCTGAAAAACAGACCATCCAAAAAAAGCAAAAATAAAAATAGGTTTTAACTTTCACCTAGGGTCATCCATGAGAAGGGAAAAAAAAGGGAGAAGGATTCGATTTTCGTGAAAAAAAACGGGAAACCCCCTTTTTAAAAAGAGACTGGGAAATTTGATGGTACTTGTGAAAAGAAAACGGCAAAACCCCTTTTGAAAAAAGGGCTGGAAAGATTGATGGACTTCGTTTTAAAAGAAAAGCAAAGCCCCTTTTGAAAAAAGGACTGGAAGACTGATGGTTTTTCGTGAAAAAAAAACGGCCCAAAGCCCCTTTTGAAAAAAAGGGCTGGAAATTGAGGTACTTTTGTGAAGAAAAATGGAAAGCCCCCCCTTTTTAAAAAGGACTGGAAGATCTGATGGTACTTCTTTAAAGGAAAAGGGCAAAGCCCCTTTTAAAAAAGAGACTGGAAGATCTGATGTACTTGTGAAGAGAAATGGCAAACCCCCCTTTTTAAAAAAGAGAGGAAGATCTGATGGACTTTGAAGGAAATGGAAAACCCCCCCTTTTGAAAAAGAGCTGGAAGATCGATGGTACTTTGTAAAGAAAAAAAGGAAAAGCCCCCTTTTGAAAAAGAGACTGAAAGATCGAGGTACTTCAAAGAAAAAATTTGGGCAAAGCCCCTTTTAAAAAAGAGACTGGAAGATCTGAGGGTATTTTGGGGAAAAAAAACCCCCTTTAAAAAAACTGGTTGTTCTTCGGAAGAGAAAATGGAAAAAAAAGCCCCTTTTGGGGAAAAAAGGAGGGAAAAGATCTGATGGTCTTCGTGAAAAAAAAAAGGGCAAAACCCCCTTTTTTGAAAAAGGACGGAAATCGATGGTACTTCGGAAAGAGAAAAGCAAAACCCCCTTTTAAAAAAAGGACTGGGAAAGACTTTTTTAATTTTTCGTGAAGAAAAAGGCAAGCCCCTTTTAAAAAAAAGAAAAACTGGAAGAAAAAAACCACTAAAAAAAAATCATCAGACATGGGGGAAAAAGATGACTTGCAGGAAAATGGAAAAAAAACATCCACTCGAAAATTCACAGGAAAACAAACGATGTGGCAACAAAAAATAAAAATTCGAAAAATAGAAAACACAGTCAGAAGCTTCTATTTTCGATCTTTTAAATCTGTTTCATCTTTCACGCAGGTTTGTAACAATCAATTTTCCCCCCCTGTCACATTGAAAAGAAACTTTGGGTTTTGGCAAATTTTTGTGGGGGGAATTTAAAACTTAGATTTATCAATTAAACCAAATGCGTATGGCGCAAGCAGTGATTTTTTTTTGCGTTTTTTTTTTTTTTTTTTTGAAAAGTTTTTCTTCCGGGGGCTTTTTCTTTCAAAGGGAAAAAACCCTCCCCGTTTTTCCCCGCCGTCTTTCCCCCGTTATTTTTTCGTTCCCCGCCGGGTCTCTGCCGAAAAATTATTTGAGAATGATCTCAGAAAACGATCTCAACTTGTCTGCCCAGCGAATTTCTTCTCTGCTTAATGTTCTCAAAGGGGCGTAGTTCTCATTCTTTTTTCCTTCCAGTATTTTCCATCAGGGGGGGCGCGACACAGTGAGGTTTTCCCCCAAGCGAGTGCAAACAAAACGAAAAAAAAAAAAAAAAAAAAAGTTTTGAACCAAGAAGACCGGTTTGCAGCAAAAGGAAACGTGTGTGACCGCAATTTGGGTTATAAGAAAAAAGACAAGCGGCGAATTTGAAGTGTTTTGCAGCCTTGCCAAAAACGGTCTACTTTGGTAGTCGTGGCTTTTTGGCAATCAAAGATCACATCGACGCCCAGCCCACCCCCCCAAAAAAAGTGTGTTTCCCACACCATTCAGCATGTTTTCAGATCATTGGGTATGAAACAATCTACGTTTAATTTCCAAAGATAGTTTGATCCTTCCCAAATTACTTCCGGAAAAAAAGAAAGGCAAAAAGAAAAAAAAAAAAATTACAAAAAAAAACATTTACAAAGTTTTTAACATTTTTGGTTTAAAACAAACTTTTTTTTTTTGGGGCAAACCCCCCAAAATTTTTCCCCACCCCCCCCCCCTATTTATCTTCCTTTTTTCCTTTTCCCCCCCCCACCCCCCCCAAAAAAACCCACCCCCCCCCTCCCCCCCCACCCCCTCCCCCCCTCCCCCAAAACCCCCCCCCCCCCCCCCCCCCCCCCACCACACCCCACACAAACAATCCCCCCCCCACACACACACACACACACTGTCAAGGGGGGGGGGGGGGGATGATTAGTTGTAAGGGGGAAGTTGGGGGGGGGGGGGTGTACTGTTGTGACATCATTTTGTTTTTATTCTTTGTTCTTTTAGTTTTTTTTTGTGTTTGGGTTTTCCGACCGAAGGTCAAAGGGCCCCCCAAAAGCTTCAGTTTTTTTTAAAAAGGACTTCAAAGAAATCATTTTTCTATTTGTTTATTAAAGTTCAGCGTCGTTTTCTACTTGTTTTACTTATTTGATTTCCCACTCGTTTACTTATCTACAGGCCTTATTCTTTATGTCCTGAAAGCCTGTTTGTAAAATTTTTTCTTTAGCTGAGTTCTGGTTCATCAACTAAATGTTTGTCTCAATTGACATATTTTCTTTCCCTTCAGTCTCAGTCTTCAGGGTGTTGAAAGCTTTCTATAAAAATAGTTGTTTAGAAGAAAGAAATGATTTCTAAAGTTTTTTATGCCATATTTAATCCCAAAATAGCTTCAGCTTCAGGGAGCGTGCCCCCTGACCCCCGCCGGGGGTTGCCCAGTACCCCCGGGGGGCCCTGGTGAAAACCCCCCCTTCCCCCCTCCTTTTTTTTTTTTTTAAAAAAAAATTTTTACAACCCAAAATATCCCCCGGTTCAAAGTGGGGGTGTTTTGGGGGGGGGTGTGGCCCTTTTTTCCCGGGGTTTTCTTGTTTTTTAAAGTCACCAGTTGGGGGGACGTTTTAACTTTGGGAATGTGAAGGGGGTTGTTTTCACCCCTGCTGTGTGTACATGAAAGGGTCGGGTTTTTTTTTTTTTAGCTGCTGGGGTTTATTTTAATGGGTCTGTTGTTTCGGGGCGCTGTGTTTATTAAGGGGTCTTTTGTTTTAGTTCTAGCTTTTTATGGGGAATTGGGTCTGTTGTTTTAGTTGCTTGTTTTATGTAAAATGGGTCTGTTGTTTTATTTTGCTGTGTTTATGTGAAGGGGGCCCTGTTGTTTATTTCCCTGTGTGTGCAAAAAGGGTTTCTGTTGTTTTGGGTTGCTGTGTGTCATTGTTTGGGTCTGTTGTTTTAGTTGCTGTTTTTGCATTGGGGGTCTGTTGTTTTATTTTCTGTGGTACATTGATGGGTCTTTTGTTTTATTTGGGCTGTTTTAAACCATTGATGGGTCTGTTTTTTTTTAGTTGCTGTGTGTACTTGTTTGGGTCTTTTTTTTTGTTGCGGGTTGAAACCATTAAAGGGTTCTGTTGTTTATTTTGCTGTGTATTTTTTGTGAATGGGTCGGTTGTTTTAGCTGCTGTGTATGCAAAAAAAGGGGTTCTGTTTTTTTTAGCTGCTGTGTTTATGCGGGGATGAAAATTTCCTCCCCCTTTTTCCGCCGTCTCCCCCTTTATTTTTTCGCAACTCCGCCGAAAGAAAAAGCTCCCCCCAAAAAAAATTATTCGAAGGGGTGAACCCTCAGAAACGATCTAAAACTTGTCTGCACAGCAAATTTTCTTCTCTGTCGGTAATTTTCCTCAAAAGGGCGTAGTTCTCTTCTGTTTCCTTCCATTTTCATTCCTTTCAGGGCCCGTCGATTAAACAGCGAGAGTTTGTCCCCCAAAGGGGAGTGGAAAAAAAAAGGGGAAAAAAAAAGAAAGGTATGTAAACCCACTAGAAAAACCCCGGTGGTTTGCAAAGGACGGGGTTTTGCCCGAAGAGCCCCGGGTTTTGTAAAAAGAAAAAATGAAAAAAGACGGCAATTTGAAGTGTTTTGCGACCCTTCCCAAAAAACGGGTCTATTTTGGGTAGTCGGGCTTTGTGGCAATCAGAGATCACATCGTCGCCCCCACCAACAGAAAATGTGTGTGTTTCCCACACCCTTACAGCATGTTTTCAGATCATTGGGTTTTGCAAACCCTTTTACTTTTTATTTTCCCAAAGATAGTTTTACTCCCCACTTTTGATTTTTTTACAAAATTCCCTTTCGTTTGGGAGTTTTCATTCCCGACTCTGATTTTCTTTTAAAAAAAAAAATTAAATTCTTTGAAGTCCTTTTTTTACAAAAACAAAATGATAAGCCCCTCAAACTTTGGGTCTTTTGACCCCTTTATCAGGAAACCTAAAAAGTAAACCCCCCAAACGAAAAAAAAGGATAACAAAACAACGGGGAAAAAAAAAAACTCCGAACCCATGGAGGATGAGGAATTGAGTACTTCCCCTCGGTTTGAGTCTTTAAAGCAAGGGAAAAACGTCAAAGTGGGCAAAAAAAAAATATTTAAAAAGAAAAAAAGACATCAAAAAAACTGATGTCACAAAAAGTATTGTGTAAACACTTTTTCCCAGGGATAATGCAAACCCTTTGTACATGTATTAGGTGTCTGCTAACACCCCTCTTATGAAAACCCTTTTCCCCAGCCCCTCCCCCCCCAACCCCTAACTTCCTCTATCCTCCTCCCTTCTCCCCAAAACCCCCCCCCTCACCCCAACAACACACAACCCCACACACTTTTGCCCCCTCCCCCCCCCCCCCCCCCCCCAACCCCCCCTCCCCCCCCTCACACACACACCCCAAACCCCCCCCCCCCCCCCCACAAACACACCCAAGCACCCCCCCCCCCCCCCCCCAAAACACAAAATTGTCAAGGGGGGGGGGGAAAAAATAAGTTGGGAAGGGGGGGAAAGGGGGGGGGGTTTGGTGTGGTTTTACTTTTTGTGAAAATCAGTTTTTTTTGATGTATTTGTTCTTTTTTTTGTTTAGTGTTTCCTGACGAAGGGGGCTAAGGCCCCAAAAACTTTGGGGTTTTTTTTTAAAAAAGGGCTTCAAAGTAATTTATTTTTCATATTGTGGGTTTAATTTAAGTCCAGCAGGGCGTTTTTTCATACATTGATTTTCTTTGTTTGATTTCCCACCTGATTTACTTATTACAGGCCTTATTCTTTTAAATTTCCCAAAGGCCCTGTTTGGTTCCCAAATTTTGTTTTAGCTACAGTTTTGAGGATTCATACTAAAGGTTTTTCTTTTTCTCAATTGACATAATTTCTTTCCACATCAATCTCCTCGTCTTTTCCCCGAAGATGGAGTATGGCTGCCTTAATGGCGGGATAAAAAAGGGTCATACACACAAAACTCCACTGCCTGGCTATACAGGGAGTGTCCGCAGGAGTATCAGCCTGCGTACGCAGAAAGAAAGAAAAGAAAGAAAGTCTCAGTCTTCATGGTGTTGAAAGCTGTTCTATAGAATGAGTTGTTTAGAAGCAAGAAAGAGATTTCTAAAGATTTTTATGCCTTATTTAATACAAAATATGCTTCAGCTTCAGGGGGCGCTGCCCCCTGACCCGCCGGGCTGTTGCCCATGGTGACCCCCCCCCCCTCCTGATTCCCCGCCAATCTCCTCTTTTTTTTAAAAAAACTGTTTTCATCCCTGTTTATGTGAATAGGTCTGGTTTTTTTAGCTGCTGTGTGTATGTGAATGGGTCTGTTGTTTCAGCTGCTGTGTGTATGTGAATGGGTCTGTTTTTTAGCTGCTGTGTGTACATGAATGGGTCTGTTGTTTCAGCTGCTGTGTGTATGTGAATGGGTCTGTTGTTTTAGCTGCTTTGTACATATGAGTAGATTATGTTATTGTTGTTTTTTAGCTGTTTTTTTTTGCATTTGAGTGGATATGTCTCCCTGTTTGTTTTCTTGGGGCAATGGTGACAGCCCTCAAGAGCCTTGTGCGACCACTGGATTATAAAGAAACTGCAACTAGAGTTTGGTGTTTTCAGCGAGTGGATCTGTTGTTGGAACTACTTTCCACAGAGTTATCAAGTATGTGGTTGGAACTGCTCTCTTCAGATCAGTGGGTCTAGTTGGAGCTGCTCTTTGCCGGTTAATGGGTCTGTGATTGGAGCCGCTTTCCACAGGTTAGGTCTATGGTTGGAGCTGCTTTCTACAGGTTATAGGTCTATGTGTAGCTGCTTTCTACTGGGTTAATGGGTCCACCATTGGAGCTGCTTTCCACAGGTTAATGGTCCGTCATTGGAGTGCTTTCTAAAGTTAATGGGTCCGTCATTGGAGCTGCTTTCCACAGGTTAATGGGTTTTGTCATTGGAGCTGCTTTCCCCCAGGTGAATGGGCCGTCTTTGGGAGCTGTTTTTCCCACAGGGAATGGGTTTGTTGGAGCTGTAACGTCAAGTGTTTAAACTGTTTACATAGGTGGGTGATTTTGTTCTTGAACTGTCACAGTTGACAATGAATTTTATAGAATTTGTTGATACGGCATACCTAATTGGTGAGGGGATGTGGATATTTTCAAGGGGATGGGTTTGGTTTGCTTTAATTTGTTTTTTCAGGGGTACCAGTCAGGGAAAAAGGTAAAGAAATACTCAAAAACGCGGGCGAAAAATATCCTTGAGCTTAGCCTAAAACGGGGGAAAGTTTTAAAAATTTTGGGGGAAAATCTTATTAGTCGAATGATAAAAAAGTCAAAAAATTTTTTTTTGTTTGTTTTAAAAAAGGGGGAACTGTTTACAGAGGGGTTTAAAAACACTGGGGACAGCCCTTTAAACCCTTTCGGGAATTTTTTTTTCTAAGAGGGGGAATTTTTTGGGGGAGGTTTTGTTTTTTTACATTGTCTCAGACCTCCGGCGTTCCAAGCGAGTTTTTTATTTTCCACCCAAAGAAAGGGGGTTTTAAAACCCCTCTCCCCCGCCAGGGTCGGGAAGGCGGGTTTTTACTGCAGGCCGCCCCCTCCCATTTTGCAAAACTGCGCGTCCCACAGTCCCTGCTTGTCCCTTGTGTGCAAGAAAGGGGTCTAGCAGCCATGTTTTTTGGGGGGGGGGGGGCATTGCTAAAGGGGGCCTTTAAAAAAAGGGGTTGGTCAGTTTGAAAATTTTGGGTTGTTGTCGTGAAAAATATAAAAACTTTTACGCTCTGAACGACTGAAATTGGCAATTGCAGAAAATTCTTTTAATACCAAACTTGACTAGGTTTATTTTTCCTCAGAAAACCACGAAACAGCATAAACATTTTGTACGAAAATGGTTAGGCAACATTACAACAATGACAATACACAAAAAAATTGATAAAACTAACCCCAAAATCACGCTTAATGGGGGGGCCGATTTTCCCCCCATTGGGATTATTTTACAAAATTTTGATACATCCCTCATGCTCAGGCTACAACAAACAAAAAAGTGGGATTAAAAACTTTTTTAAAGTTTGTTTTTTCCCAAAAATCCCTTTTTTTTGGGGGGGGACAAGGGGCATTTTCCCTTTGCAGCTGAACTTTGGTAACCAACGCACTTGACATGCCCCAAAGCCCTCTAGTTTTCCCATATTTTTGGGCATCAAACTTTTTAATTTATTTTTTTTTTTTTTTTTACAAACAATTTTTTAACCCGGGGAATTTCTTCTGTAGGCCTAAAAAAAATTCAAAATAAAACACATCTTTTGACTCTTTTCATTAAAACACACACCCCAAAACACAAAACCCACACCACACACACACAACACACACCCACACCCCACTAATAATTTAACTGTGGGGGCACACACTTGGGTATGATTTGAAATGCTGCAAAAAATGTGTGTGGTTATATATGTGTTTTGTGGGGTGTGTGTGTGTGCACATGCGCGCGCCCGTGTTTATGTGGAATGGGGCTTGCCCCTTTGCGGCGTGGACTTTGCGTGCGGAAAGGTCCGGCGGGGAAAGGTCGAAAAAAAAATTTTTAAAAAAAAAAACCCCTAAAAAAAAAATTTTAAAGAAAAAAAAAATTGAAAAGGCATTTTCCAAACCCCAGGGGGGCCTGACCTTAAAACACAGTGCTTCCCCAAGAGACAGCAGAAAGAGCCTTTTATAAATAACAAAATGTCCAACCTAGTCACACCGCGTCTTTTTTCCCCCCCCCCCCCCCCCCCCCCCCCCCCCCCGCCCCTTGGGGAAAGCCCATGAACCAGCTGAAAACAAAAAATCGGGGTGACCCGGGTTTTCCGAAATAAAAACCCCAGTGCTCGCGCAAAACCACAGGAGATACCCATGGGAACCTGGGGTTTTTAATTCCCCAGCTCCCCTATTCTGTGCAAGAAGGGCCTGGGGGGAAATGAAGGGAAGGGATGTGTTTGTGTGTGTATGGAGGGAGGAGGGGGGGGGGGAGGGGGGGTTGGGTGAGATGCCCCCCCCGCCCAGGAATTGTTTGGGGGGAAGGAGTTTTAAAAAGGGGGGGCGGGGGTTTTATGGCTGGCCCGATGTAACTCGGGGGAAAAAAAATTTTACTTTTATTTTTCTTGGGCTTTAATTTATTTTAAATGAAAACTAAAGTATAAAAAAGGGTCTCTTAATTTGAAAGAAAAACAAAACACAAGAAAAACACACACATACGCACGCATGGCCCTTTTTGTGCGCGCACCACACACCACACACATAAATATATACATAAATAAACAAGCAATACTCACCGTTTCAGTTCTGCTCTCTTCACGAACTGTATCCTGGCTTTCCTTAGCAAAAACATGATTTGCCCTGTAGCATGCCTTTTCACATGATTTTGCATGTTTTGCTTTCTTCATTTTTTTACCATGATACAGGGGTTTCCAAACAGTCAAAATTGATGTGCAAGTAAAATTCATTGGGTACAAACCTTACAATAAAACACACAAAAAACATGAAAACAACACACACACACACACCACACACACAACACACACACACACACCCCACACAACACAAGAAAACGCAAAACACACATGCAACACATGAACACACCTGCGGCCCCCACACCACACAAACCAAAACACACACACACACACACAAAACACACACACACACAACCCAAAACACACACACAAAAAAACAAAAACAAAAAAATTTAAAGGGGAAAAAAAAGGAAAAAAGAAAAAAAAAAGCCCCAAAAATCAATTTAAAAAAAGAAAATTCAAAAAAGTGCCTGCACCAGAAAAAAGGAAGAAAAGAAACAAAATTTTTTTTTTAAAAAAAAAAAACCCAAAAAAATAAAACAAAAAAAATTTTTTTTTCCCCAAAAACAAAACCAACCCAAACCCCCACAAAAGGGGGGGGGAAAGGGGAAGGGCCCCCCCCCGAAAAAAAATTTTTTAAAAAAAATTTTTTTTCGTTAAGAAAAGCTTTTAAATTTTACCCCAAAAAAAAACCCCCCCAACCCCTTTTTTTTCTTTTTTCCCCCTTTTTCCCCCCCTTTTTTTCACCCCCAAAAAAAAAACCCCCCAAAACCCCACAAAAATAAGAAAAAAAAACCCCCAAAAAACCCCCCCCCCAAAAAAAACCCCAAAATTTTTTCTTTGGGGCCTTTGCCAAACTTACACAACAAATTTTTTTAAAACAAAAAAAAAAAGGCACACACACAACACCACACATACACACACACACACACACTCCTCTCTCCCCTCACCACAACACAAACACACACCAAACACACACAAAAGAGAGAGAGAAAAGAAGAGAGAGAGAGGAGCACAAAATACAACAGAAGAAATTTAAAGGTTTCCCCAGCACCAGTTTTAATGTGGATACAAGTTGAAGAAAAGAACAAATTTACAGGATTTGCCACACACACAAAACCACACACACACACCACACAACACCTCTCTCTCTCTCTCTCTCTTCTCCTTCCCTCTCTCTCCTCTCTCCTCTCTCACAAACACACACCCACACACACACACCCACCACACCCACAAAAAAATCACAGACACACACACACACACACACACCACACACACACCCACACACACCACACACACAAAACACCAGAAAAATTTCAATTTGGGGTTTCCTTCATGTTGCCAAAGCATGCACACTTAACACATGCCTTTCCACAATGCCCTATCACGCGTTAATTTGGGCACATTTTTTGTGCACTGCTCTTTTAACAAGGTCAGGTTTTGTGCTTGTGTCCCCTAAAATTGGGAGTTTGGTGTTTCGTCACCCAGATAAAACATTTCATGATCATTGACAAAAAGATTTTAAATAATTTTGTGAATGCCCCCAAAAAAATTTTAAAAATGTGAATTCTTATTTTTACTAAAAACATAGAAATTTTAAAACATGTAAAAACCGGGCCGGTGGGACGGGTCGCGAGGGCGCGCACACACACCACACACACCACTTTTAGTGCATGCCCAGTAAACGGGAAAACTTAAATTTTTTATTAACTTTACACTGCCCCTTTGGCCAGGGGGCACAGCCTTGAAGAAGGGGAGCAATACCCATGTTTCAACTCATGACACCAATTTCTCCTCCTTTTTTTAACCCCCCACACCCTTTCCTTTGCAATTGAAAATGCGTGTGTTTCCCCCCCCCTTTTCCCCTGTAACCCATCCAAAAAAAACGCCATTGTAAGAAAAACTGCGAGTCACTTACGTTAAACATACACCAAAACCCACATTTTAAAAAATTTAAATCCTTAAAAAAACACACACAGACACAAGCGCTTACAAATCCTCAGGGAAACGACAGAAACAAAACGGCTGGGGTTTTGTTGTATCCGAATTTGGGAAAAAAACAAAAAACAGTCACAAGCACAGCACTCTGCTACACGTCTCACAGAAGAAAGGGTGCCAAGCCTGGCATCGCTGGCATCCTGAACTGGGTCAGGGTCAGCGGGTCACGCCGGTTGTACTAAAGGGTCTATCTGGCAGGAAAGGAACAGCCGTGACCTAAACACTATGATTTGAATGGGTTCACGATCACAGCCAGCCCAAAAGCAGTAACAGCAGTGATATTGGTCAGTATAAAATCAGTTATGATTCTGATGATAATGATAATTGTCAGGAAGAAGCATGATGAAGATTGATGTTTGCAGGGCGTAGTTTGTAGAGAAGACGGTTATGATTCAGGATCAATACAGTTACAGTTGTCTGGGAGAAACAGCATGCTGATTGATTGTTTGCAGGGCGGAGTTTGTAGAGAAGACGGGTATGATTCAGGATCAGTACAATTACAGTTGTCTGGGAGAAACGGCATGCTGATTGATTGTTTGCAGGGCAGCTGTGCTGGCAGAGAAGACAGGTATGACCCAGGATCAATGCAGTTACAGGTGTCTGGGAGAAACATCATGCTGATTGATTGTTTGCAGGGCAGCTGTGCTGGCAGAGAAGACAGGTATGACCCAGGACCCAAAACCACAAGATCCAGCTTAACCTGGCCCGACTCCTCAGGTAGGTCATCACTGGAGACTAAGTTTGCTTTGCACTGTGTCTTACTTCAATTTGCCGCTGCTTGCTTGTCTGTCCATCAGAAGGTAAGGACTGTTTACATTCGGTAAGGTATATTTTCTATGAAAGTGTGAACCAGGAACCAGTGATTTCATGAATCTATATGTAAAGGGTTTTTGGGCTTAGTGTTAATGACTTTTTTTTCCAGTCTCATCCTCTGTGCCATTCAGATGGGGTTATCCCCATCCCTCTCATTCTGGCTGCTTGTCCACAGTCACACCCCCAATCATCCCGCTGCTCCCCCTGCCTCCCCACCCCCCATTGCCACTTTCCATCCTCTCATCGTGCTACTGGCAATTCACAGGGATTTTTTTTTTTCTCGTTTTCGTGATGACGCATGTTCTTATTCCATAGTGGTGTGTGTTTTTTGGTATGCAAATGTAATGCCCAACTGTAGGCCCCCATAGTTAATTTATTTGATGTTTGCCAGCAATCACAGATGAAATTTCTTTTTTCTTTGTGTATGTATTGCATAAGTAAGGGATGATGTGTTTTTGTTTTTTAACCCAAATCCTGTAGCCATTTGGCAGCTGTCAGAGCATAAAAGTCCTCATGTTGCATCACTCCCTTCCTGACTTCCCACCTCTCCCTTCCTTTCTACATCACCAGTCTTATTGCTTCCCCTCCAGTCCTTCCCCCACTCCACCCTACCATTAACCAGCAGAGCATTTTACATGAGATGAAAATTGTTCGAAGAAACCCAAATGGGTTAAAAAGAAAACGGGTGCAGTAGATTTATTGACTTCTTTTCCATTTATATGAGATAAAATCAGTTACAGCTTCTTTCATTGTGATAAGGTGTGCAGCAAATCCCTTTAACATCCGGAAGTTGATGAACAGTACTAAGTACCATTTGTACTGCTTTGTTGACAGTAAAAATGGACGTTACGCTGAGGCAGTGAGTGTGTTTGCGTCATGTGCACAGACATTGGTGATGTGTGCCAGTGGGCTCTGGCTCTTTACAAGGCTGGTCAACTGCAGGACAGCTATCAGGGTAAGTACACAGCAGTCCACTTAACACAGTTCCCAGACAGGGATAAAACTGAATCCAAGTTTGCAGTAACCAGGTTTCAGAAGCACAATATACCACAATGTTTACGATGATTTTGTTTACTCGAGTAGATTTTGTGTGTCTGGCCAAAAACGCCTTTTTTATCTGTTACAATTTATTAATAATGCAAACATTTCAACTTGAACTTTCACTTAGAGCTGGAATCACACTGTTGGCCACAAAGAATCATCAAACAAATGGCGAATTCGGTTTTTAATCATGTCTCACAGGAAAAAGCACTGATGTTATGCTGCTCACTTGTACTGTCTGTCAAAGCCTATCATCACAATGATTGTCACAAACAAATCAGAATGAATTTCCATTTAATGGTCTCAAAAGAGAGAGATTTAGTTCCAGTTGAAAAGGTTTAAAAGCTGTGTATACGACATTGATACAACCGGAGTGTCTGTGTGTGTGCCACAGTTGTACCAGAAAGCGCTGGGCTTGCGGAGACGGACAGGGACAGGTCGGATGTGTGGGCAGCACTGGCATGGTGGCCTACAAAGCTGGAAACTGGGAGGATGCCAAATCGGCCCTCTTCCAGAGGTCTGTGCTCCGCTGTCTGATGTCAGCTTTGCACTTTGTAAAATATTTCATGTGCATGTGTGTGTGTGTTTTGTGAGTGTGAGTTTTTACCTTCACCATGGTTGTTACGTTTTTACATGCATCGGTGGGTTTGTCAACGAGATCATGCAAACTTTGCTGAACTGTTTTCACCAGATTTTGATGAAAAGATGGAATGTTGAAAACCAGTTAAATGTTGGCGCAGATCAAGATCTAAAGGCTGATTCTGCATCTGCTCAGCAAGATTTTAACACATTTTTGATTGAACATGAATGATGTAATGCAGTATGTTCAAACAGATAGATATCTATAAAGTAATTTACTTTCATGAAATGTTAAAACTTCTAGTGCCATAAATGTTGAACTTTCATATTTTTCATATCCTGTCGCAAAAAAAAATATAAATAAATAAAAAGAAAGTACAGTATATATCCCTTGTTTCTTCCTCTAGTTGAAAATTACTTTCCGAATGTACTCATCTAGTTTGCATTTGTTGTTGAACTTTGGATAGATTGGTGGGCACCTTCAGCATGGGTTAGTCACATCTGTCTAAAGGATGTCAGTACAGCAGAATCATGTTGAATATTTCTGGTGTGGGTGTGTAGGGGTAAAGGATGTCAGTAACAGCAGAATCATGTTGAATATTTCGGGTTTGTGGGTGTGTAGGGGCGTGTGTGCGGACTGTGTGGATCTGTGCTTGCGAATGTAATGTGTGCAAGAGTGTGTTCGTGTGCGTGTTTATGTAGGTAGTGAGAGTGGACTACCTGTGATACCTGTTGGCACAAACAGCATTTACATGTATTTTTAAGTGACGTCCAAATGTTTTTGATTTTTATCTTTTGTTGGTGGTGGTGGTGGTAATCCTAGGGTGAAGAATTCCACAGAGTGTCAGATGCTCTCACCATGGCTTAGATTTATATTGCCATCAGGTCCTTATGAATTGTTGTGCATAAGTATGCATGTACGTGATGCTGATGAAAGGACTGGGGGATTTGTGTGGTTGGCTGTGCATAACAAAAGAGAAACACTTGTGTTTGTGTGTGTGCGCGCGGGGTGGGGGCATGTGTGTGTGCATACATGCGAATCTGTGTGTGCGAATCTGTGTGTGTGTGTGTGTGTGTGTGTGTGTGTGTGCACACAGCTTCCAGCTCGGCACACCGTCAGTACAAGGATTGTTGGCACTCTCTGCTTGGGTGTCCTGCAAAGGGATGTAACTCTGACTCAGGCCACTCTGCAAGAGTTGTCTGGCCTGGTGAAGAGCGGGAACAGATTGTGTGATGTTGCAAGATTGACAGCTGCTTTCAAAGTGTCACAGGTGAGTGGTTGTCTGAGTCACCATGGGATATGTCAGAGGCATCATGATATGTCATATTTTGTATATATTCAGATTGATATGGAAGGGATATGCGGTCAAATGATTGGCTAAAAAAAAAAAACAAAGGGAATGCACTGTGCAAGAACTGCATCCCTTTGTGAACTCTTGATGAAAATATGAAATATATTGATTTGATGGTTGTGAGTTTGAACAGCTCCTGAAGTTGATGTTTTTTGTTTTCCCATTTGAAAACTTCCCCCCCCAATAAAAGGGAATATTTTGGTAAAAAAAAGTTTTCCATTAAAACCGAAAAAAAAAGACCCCGAAAAAGCTTGAAGGAGTTCTTCAACACGGGGTCAACCAAAAAGTTTTGCCGAGTTTTTTTTTTTTTTTTTTTTTTTAAAAACAGTTTTAAACCTTCTGCCCTAAAATGTTTTTTTAAAAAATGGAAAAAATGGACTCTCCCAAAAAAAAAATTCCTTAAATAAAATTTGTCCGTCAGCTGGTTTTTAACAAAATTAAAGAGCGTGGGCCCTACACAAATTCCCAAAAATTGATTCCCCCACAGTCATTCCCTTTTTTTTTTTTTTACTTCCTTTGGGGGCCGCTTTGAAAAACAAGGGCAATTTTTACCGCTTTGAGGTAAGGGGGGCCAAACAGCTCAGAGTAACTAGGGGCCCCGAACCCCTTAACTGGTTTTTCCGGGGGTTTTTTAACTTCACCGGGGGAATTTTGGACGGGGGGATTTTTTTTCCCTCTTCCCCCTTTGAGACCCATTTTCCAAAAAGCCCTTTGAAGGGCCTAAAGGAGGTTCCCTATTAAAAGCATCCAAAAATTTTTAAGAAATCCCAACCACTTTGGAAAAGAGGGCCCCATTTGGTCTTGGTTTAAACTTACGTTGTCCCCTCAAAAAAGAAAGAATGGAAAAGGGAAAATTGAGGCGAAAGAGGAAATACAGGGGAAAGTTGAAGCCCAGCTGGCAGCCTTTCACCCAAAAGGAAAACAGCCTTTGAAATGAGGTGGTTGTAAATGAACGGTTCAGCCAAAGAATGGGGAATTTACAATTTTTCTTAAAAAATTTTTAATTTTTCCTATAAATAGTTTTTGGAAAAAAGGATTTTTTAAAATGAAAAAATTGTGAATTGGTTATTTTTTTTCTGGTAGGAACATTTTTTTTACGGGCAGAGGGGCAATTGTGGGGATAGAAAAAGTTTTTTCGTCTGGACTTTTACTTTTTTTTTTAAAAACCTTTAGTGGTGGAAAAAATGAAATGTAAAGTAAAAACTTTTTAAAACCCATAAAAAAAGGTTAACCCTTTTATTGGGGCCTGAAAAAGTATTTTGGTGTTGAAAGGGACCTTTTTCCCCACTAACCCTTGGGTGAAAGCCCCTTGATGCCTTCCCTAGTAATCCTCCTTTAAAAGCAATTCACGGTTGGGTTTTTAGGGGCAAAGCATTTTTACAGAATCTTGAAAACCTTCTTTCCTCGGAATTTTTTTTTTTTTCAAGTTCCTTGAAAAAATTTTTTTATGAAAAATTTAGGAAAAAAATTTTTTAGGATGTTGGGTTTTTGAAAAATAGGGGTTTTATTGTTTTTTTTTTTTTTGTAAATTTCAGACGAAAATTTACTTCTTGTTGGTTGACATTAACAACGGGGATTTCGTCTGGCCTTTTT
Organism: Conus ventricosus; assembly: GCA_018398815.1. Taxonomy (NCBI): domain Eukaryota; kingdom Metazoa; phylum Mollusca; class Gastropoda; order Neogastropoda; family Conidae; genus Conus; species Conus ventricosus. The sequence continues at coordinate 45,979,181 of CM031603.1, read as the reverse complement.
AAAAACTTTGTTTTTACCACACTATTGGCAGAAAGGGATTCATTTGTGAGGTTCCTGTAGTTGTCAGTTTTGGGTTGTGTTAAGTCCGTTTTTGGTGGGGGGTGGGGGAGTGGGCTCTTTCTGTGAGGCTGTTGGGAAGGCGGAAAGGGTGGGCGCCCCTTTTTTCCCGGGGGGGGGGGGGCTGTTACCCCCCCACGGTACACACCGGGCCTGTCCTTTTCCGCCCTGGGGACAGAAATTTCAAGGTCAGATTTTTTTTGTTTTGCAATCCCATTTTTCGTGTTACTGCCGCTGCTGTCAAAACCCCTCCCCTCCCCTATACAGGAAATGCGTTATTTTTCCTAGCAGAGGGTTATGCATTGTTTGTTGTTCTTTTTGGAAAAAGGGGGGGAAGGCTAGCTGAGAAAAAAAGGAAGTTTTTGTTGTTGTGCATAAATTTTTCTGTTGAAGTACACATATGCGTGACATGTTTCTTTTGTTGTGGTGTGAGTAATTTCAGACATAAAATTAAACCTCCTTGTTAGAATTGAATTTAAAATCTAGCGGGGGTGTAAAGAATTCATTGGGTGCATGACAAATTTGCTCAGTTTCTGTGTAGGCAGTCAGGGTGTAGTGTTACGCTTTTTTTTTCTGGGATGTCACGGTTAACTCTTTAAAAGGCATTTCGCTCAATTTGTGGGCGGGTCGGGTGTATGTGTACAGCTTTTTTCTGTGTTTTCAGGCTAAACTCGTGCAGGGGGGTGTAGTGTGTACCTTTCCTTTCTGTGTATTGTCACGGCTGAAACTCTGTTGGCGGGGTCGGGTGTAGTGTGTACAGTTTTCCTTTGGGTGTATCGAGTGTGTAAAACTTTCCTTTCTGTGAATCCCCGGGTGAACTTGGGAGGCGGTCGGGTGTATGTTTCGTTTTCCTTTCTGGTTATTCAGCTGACCGTTTGAGGTCGGGGTGGTAAATGTTACAGCTTCCCTTTTCCTGGTATCTTGGCTAAAATTTGGGGGGCGGTCGGGGGAAAATTGTCCGTTTTCCCTTTTTGTGTTCATTGGTAACTTTTTGTGTGGGAAGGTTGGAGTTTTTGTGGTACGTTTTCCTTTTCGTGTTTTCCCAGGCGACTCTGTTAGACGGTCGGGGGGTGTGGTACACTTTCCTTTCGTTATGTCCACGGCTGACTCTGTGGGCAGGTCGGGTGAGTGTTACGTTTTTCCTTTCTTTATGCCGGGCTAACTCTGTGCAGGCGGGTGTATGTGACAGCTTTCCTTTCTGTTATCTTACGGGTTTTTGAACTCTTTTGGCAAGTAAGTGTTTGTGTACAGCTTTTTTCTGGTATCGTCACGGCTAACCTTGTGGCAGGTCAGGTTAGTTGACATTTTCCTTTCTGGGTATGCAGGCTGAACTCTGTGTCGCAGGTTGGGGCTTTTTTGTGGGGGGGGGTTCCTTTCTGGTACCTTTTAGTGTGTACGTTTTCCTTTCTTTGTTTTGTCCCTGAACTGTGTGGGAGGTCAGGGTGAAAGTTTTACAGCTTTCCTTTTGTTTTTTCACGGCTAATCTGTTAGGCAGGTCGGGGTTTGTGTACAGCTTTCCCTTTTTTGTTTTTTCCGGCTAACCTGTGCGGGCCCAGGGTGTATGTGTACGCTTTCTTTTCTGTGTTTTGGGGCCCCACGCTGAACTTGTGTGGAGGTCGGGTGTAGTTTTACAGTTTCCTTCCCGTGTATCGTAGTGTGTACAGCTTCCTTTCTTTGTTTTTTTTTGTCACGGCCAAATTTGTGGGGCAGGTCAGGGGTAATGTGTACAGCTTTCTTTTTTTGGGTGTATCGTAGTGTGTACAGTTTTTCCTTTCTGTGTATTTCAGGGGTAACTCTGTGGGGCGGGTGGGTTTTTAATTTACGCTTTCTTTTCGGGGGTAAGTAGTGTGTACAACTTTCCTTTCTGTTATCATCGGGCTAAAACCCGTGTAGATGTCTTGTGTAAAATGGTTACGGATTCGTTTGCTGTGGGGCAAAGTCAACCTGTGGGGGACGCACAGCCGTCGCCAGCCAAGAGAATGTTCTGAGGACAGCACAGAAAGTTTTCCCACAGCAACCGGGGTTGTAATGCGGTGGGGAATGTGGCCATTGGACCTCTTTTCCTCTGTTTTCTGTCCAACATGTGACTGCCGAAAAAAAGGTGAATTGTGACACATGGGCCAGGATCAATTTTGTGAGGGGACCTCCGCAAAAAATTGTTTTTGTTGCCATTAGTTGCGTTAACCTTGCAAATTTTGTAATTAATTTGTTTATACTCTTTTTAACCCAATCTTTTCAAGGGGAGGTAGCTTTATATTCCCAAAAGGGTGATAACAAAACCCGTAATTTTGTGGCGTGCCAAGTGATTTGAGTGCATCAGCCCTAGAGGATTCAGAAAGGTTGGCCCCAAAACCCAGAGGTCGATCAGGGGGTTTCGGCCCAGAGAGAAACTTAACTTATTGAAAGACAAAATGTAAAATTTTATTTCATCGGGTCACCAGGGGCCTTTTAAAGTAAATTGAATCAGTTTTCCCGGGGGTTGATTACAATGCTTGTTTTTTTTCCCTTGCGTTCCCCTCTTTTGTGCAACCTCATTAGTTAATCCCCAGCCACTTTTTTCTGAAAAAACCCCCCCCCCCCCCCCCCCCACCCCCCCGGCCAAGTTTCCCCTGGCATGTTCCCTCATAGCCCCGAACCAGCAACCATTGGGGGCTCGATGTCAATCGCAAAAAGCAATTCACCAAGGAGACACTGTCGCGCCAAGTCATTAGTGTGTTTTGTTTCAAATGTTCTGACCAACAAACAGGGGCACACACAACCCCCACCAGAGGAATAGCTTTTTTCGGGGGCCGCAAAAAGTAAATATCCCCCTTGTTGTTGATTTTAGTGGCATCTGGACTGTTAAACTTTCCGTTTTATAAAATGCACGTTTCAGTTACAGACTTTTACGGTTTTTGTCAGCATTCAGTGCAGGAGTAAAGAGTTTGATTTTTTTAAAATTTAAATTTTTTTCTGATGGGTTCCAAATGGCGCCCAGAACAAAATCTGTGCTGAAAATGCGTATCCAAAAAATTCAAACTTCCCCAAAAAAACGCTCAGACAAAATTTAAGTCTGGTCCGATGTTAAGCCATAAAATTGTGTATGCCCAAAAAAATTTTATCACATATAAAGAAAGCATACTTGCATGCAGCAGAGCAGGCAGTCGCGCAAACCCACACACCACACACAAAACACACACACCACACAACACCCCAAACACACACCAAAAACACACACCACACACACACAACACAACCCCACACACACCAACACACAATTGCGCATTTTGTCACTACAAACTTGCATGCATTAAGGGTTGGATTGGTGGGGCTCACCTCTGCCCCGTTGCCTGAAATTTTTGGCAGGGAACTGAGAGATCCTCTTCTCCCAAACCCCTTTCTGGCACCCCAATGACCTCATGTCAGGGGGGGGGAATCAATGACAGATTACCTTTTTTAGGTGAATGTCCCCCTGTTTGCCTCGCCCTGCTATACTGCTAGGGTCATCAGTTCATCACCAAGGGAGACAGGGACCCCTGTCACGGAGATCGGTCCCTTGACCTGTTTTACCTTTGGGTCAGGGTTCCGCCCCGGGGATGTGCCGAAGCAGAAGGGTGTGACGCACTTTTGATCATGAGTGCTTGCTTGTCGCACCACTTTGCATCAGGTTGTTTACATGATTTATGAATACGTGCATGGGGATGGGGGGGGGTGTGCTTTTTGTCTTTTTATTTTTGGTATTCTTTGTGTTTGTGTAAGATTTGGGGTTTAATGTGTATGTTATGGCTAAAAGAAGAGGATATAAGGCGGGAAAAGGGGCCCGAATACTCATTTTTTAAAGGGGGCCGGGCTTGTAATGCAAGGTTTTGGTTTAATCACCGCGGCCGTTTCGGGACGGGGGACTTTTCCCCCCGAGTTAACAGCAGTTTAGACTCCAATTTTCCCAAAAGTCCTTCGAAAGAACTTAAACCGAGGTTCCGTGGTGAAACCCCAAACACTTGCACCACGTAAAATTTCCCTTTCCAAATTTTGGAAGAAAAAAGGCCCCCGTTTGGGCGTTGGAGGATGACCTTCACAAAGCACCCCCTTCCCCAAAGTGGTATGGCGCCTTAATGGCAGGATAAAAGACATCAGACACAAAACTCCATCCCTTTGTTGGGTAGGGGATTAATACTTTACTGTCCATATGGGATTTTCCGAGGAATCAGCCTGCGTAGCAGAAGAAGAAAAGCGAAAGAGGAGGGTTATATTCCTGACTCTAGTGAATTTGGGGGTGTTGTTCACCTACCCTTAAGCAATCTTGTTTCCCGTATTCATTTCAAAATGTTTTGGTGTTTCATCAGTTTATTCATTTTTTCTTTTCTGTCAAGTATCCAGAGGGGTCGGGACCTGGGCCGGTTCTACGATTGTTTGGGGGGGCGAGGAAAGTTGGAACCATAGTCCCCCAGGATGGGGTACCGCTTTTTTTCTGGAGGTGAGTCAATTATGTCCCAAGAAAACCCTTGCGAGGGTGAGGAAAGGGGACCCCTTTTTGCCCCCCAGGGTGCTTTTTCCCTGAAAAAAAAAAATTTCTTTCCGTTTCCTGTTGCCACTTGCCCCCTCGGGTGCTGGCGATGGGGCTTTGACGGAGGACCTTGGGTGGGTGTAGGGGGGACCCCAAAAGGGAGTGAGGAGTAAGCCACAAGGGAACATTCAAAAAGTCAGGGGAAAAGAGAGTTCCTGAACACCGAGGCAATCACTTTAAGTAAGGTAATGCGATAAATGAAAGAAGCTTTCTGATTTTTGGTATTTTACTTGTCTTATCATGTTTTAAAAAGAATATAGCTTTAAATGTCACACCCCCGACTCTTCATTCTCGGCCTTTCTAGTTTGTGCTTTTTTATGGCTACCAAATTCTAAAACGGAAATGAAAAGAGGTAGGGAACCCAAAAAGATAAACAGTAAACAAGTGGGGGTATGTTTTTCTCCCCTAAAGGAAACCTAACCCAGAGTAAATTTTTTTCAAACTGGACAGCCTTTTGCTAATAAACAGACAAAACTAGACGAACAATCTAGTGGGGGGAAAAACAAACCAGGCCACAAATGAACTGTCTGGGAAAGATTTTTGGGCTGGGGGGAGGGGAGGGGAAGGGGAGTTTTAAGTGGAGAAACTGGGAAAAAAATTAAAAAAAAAAAAAATGTTACGTTGAAACCTTCCTAGCTGCATAAGGAACCTCGCAATCCCTTTTTAAGGCAGAAATTTTTTTCCCCCCCCCCCCCCCCCCCCCCCCGGCCCCCCCCCCCCCAAAAACCCCCCCCTCCCCCCCCCCCCCCCCCCCCCCCCCCCCAAAAAAAACCAAACCCCCCCCCCCCCACACCCCCAGGCCCCCCCCCGTGCAAGGTTAGTATTTGCTGTCCCTGTTTTTGTCTTTTTATCTAACAAACAGCCCCCCTCCTATCTTGTTTTTTAACATTTGTGAAAGAATTTCTTTTTTTAAAACCAAAATTTTTTAAAAGACCCAAAACCCCCTTGGGTTAAAAAATGTGTAAAACTTAAACAAAAAATTTAAAATGGGGACAGCAACTTGGAAAAAATGGCAAAAATTTTATTGTTCCCCTTTCTTGGGTTTCTTGTTTTTTTACCATTTTCTTCATCCTCGTTCCTTAGGTAGGGCGTTTAAAACCCCATTTAAAGGGGGGTTGTACCAAAAATTTGCCTTGGTTTTTAAATTTTGTGTATTTCCTTGAGTTATCAAAAAAAATTTAAAATTTTTTTCCATACCCCCAATTCCCCTTTAAAATTTTTGTGACAGAAAGGGTTTTAATCCCATTCGCGGCAGGCAAAAAGAACAAAATTTTGGGGTTAAAGGGGAAAAAAGCCATGTTTTTAATTTTTGGCCATTTGGTGGTCTGATTTTTCTATTCCCATGTCGATGAGGTTGTGACAGGCAGATTTTCCGCGCATTCGTGGCAGCTTTTTGGGGGGTTTTTCTTGTAATTTGGGTTATTTGGGGGAAAAAAAAAATCCAGTTTACTTGTGATTTTTGGGCGGTAGTTGTCAGTTTAGGCCAAATTTTTGGGAATTTTTGGTTGGGGGGCTTAAAGCTTATGAAAAAAAAAATAAATATTTTGTTGGGCCTTTTTGCGGTTTAAATATTTGGGTGTTTGTGTGTGGGGGTGTGTGGTGTTTTGTGTTGTTTTGTTTGTGCAATCTTTGTGTGTTGGTTTTGGGGGGGTGGGGGGGCGGGTGTGGTTGGGAACCCCCCGGGTTACGGCAAAAAGGAGGAACCAACCCAGGGAAAACCCCCTTTTATCAGCCCCCCCCTCTCCTTTTAAGGGGGGGTGGGGGGGGGGGTGGGTAATCAAAGAACTGCGACAAAGATAAAACAAGCAGGGAAAATGGCTGGGAAGGAGGACTTTTCATTTAATCGAAAGGAGTAATTTCACTAAGATTTGTTTACACTGAAAGAAACTGCAAAATTTTTAAGATACTGCAATGTTTTTAAAATGCACAGACCATCCCCCACTGTTTAAAAAGACTTTTTTTGATGAGCACATTAACAGATGATAAAATGAGGGGAAAAAATTAACACCCGTTCATAAACATTTTCATTTGAGAGAAAACAAAAGATGATAGGGGAAACACAGACATGATGATAAGAAAATACAAAACAGGTGTGTGATGAGGTAAACACACCCACAGAATGGGAAAAGAAAACTTGCGGGGAAAAGTATGGTTAGGAAACACAGTAAAGAGTAGGAACTTACAGACAGGTGGTGTGGGAACCACTTTGACGTAGATGAGGGGGGAAACCAACAATACGATAGGGGAAACCTGACTGTTTTGTTTTATAACAAATGCACAGAAAAGCACACAGGTTTTTTTTTGGAAAAAAAAAAAAAAAAATTAAAAAAAAGTAAAAAACTGGCAGGTGAGTCAATTTTTATGTCCCAAGAAAACCCCTTGCAGAGGGTGAGGAAAGGTGACATCTCTGGCACCACCCAGGCTTGCTCTTTCCTGAAAAAAAAGTTTCTTGTCCGTTTCTGTTGCCGCTTGCCCTCTGTTGGCTGCTGGCGATGGGTCTTTGACAGGAGGGACCTTGGTGTGGCTGTAGGGGAGGGAGCCTAAAAGAGGAGTGTAGGAGTAATGCCATCAAGGGAACATGTCAAAAGTCAGGGAAAAGAGAGTTCCTGAGACACCGAGGCTATATCAGCGTTTAAGTGAAGGTAATGCGATGACTGAAAGAAGCTTTCTGAATTATGTATTGAGCTTGTCTTATCATGTTAAAGTGAATATAGCTGATACTGTCACACCCCAGACTCTTAACATTCTCAAGGCCTTTCTTAGTTTGTGCTTATTTATGGCTATCCAATTCTTAAATCGGAAATGAAATGAGGTAGGGAACAGTAAACGATAAACAGTAAACAAGTGGGGTATGTTTTGCTCCCATAAGGAAACCTAACACAGAGTAACTTTTATTCAAGACTGGCACAGCCTTTTAGTCTGAATAAAGTCAGACAAATACATAGACGAACAATCTAATAGTGGGGGAAAAACAAGCGCAGGCCAACAACTGAACTGTCTGGCAAGATTTGGACTGGAGGGGAGGGAGGGGAGAGGGGAGTTTGAAGATGGAGAAACTGGGAAAATGAAATTAAAAAAAAAAAAATGTTACAGATATGAAAACTCTTCTCTAGCTGCATAAGGAACCATCGCAATCCCTTTAAAGGGCAGATATATTTGTATTGCCTGCTCCGAGGCCTTTCGCCCGCTGGATCTGGACTCATCAGGGAGACACGGCTGGTTGTGTCTGAGCTCCCGGCGTCAAATAGAGACACAGCACAGTCCATAATACTGTGGTGTTCTCACACCATGGGTGCAAAAAAGAATCCAATAGCACCCCAGAGCAGCCAGCAAAGAGTAGTAAATGCAACCAAACGAAGGTGTGGGGAGGAAAAAAAGTTGCTGTAAAACTAAAGACATTATGCAAATAATATAAAATGTAGGGGACAGTCTTTGAGCCTACGCCTGAGGATCCACCCAAAGATGCAAGGGTTATTTGTATTTGTTTCTGTCCGTCTGTGTGTTTGTCTTTTGATCTAAACATTTCACACTTTGCCCTCTCCTCATCTGTATCGTTGAACATTTTAGTGAATTAGGAGTGTCTTTGTTTTAATAACACAATTTTATGATTTTGACCAAACCATCCTCGACCTCATCAGTTAATGCTAATGATGTACAACTATAAACAAAAACATTGATGTGGGACAGCAACATTGGAAAAAATGGCAATATGCATGGATTGTCTCCCTTTCTTGGGTGCAGAATTGTTTTTGTGACCATTGTAAGTCTAATCAGTCCATCGTCCTTCATGGCTCAGGGGCAAAAGATGAACACCACAGGTTTGGGATGAGAGGGGATGGATAGGTACCAAGTGGGTAATTTGCCTTGGTTTTAATTTTGTGTGATGGTCTTCGTAGTTATCAGTGTATGGAATTGCATGAAATGTTTTGCCTATATCCACATGTACCCCAGATGAAGATGATCTGTCGACAGAAAGGAGTTTCCTGAATCAGTCATTCGTCGAGCAGCGCATTAACATGAACAGATTATCTTCTCTAGTGAGGTTAAATGGGGAAAAAAAGCCATGTGTTTTACATATTTGTGCCATTTGAGGTGTCTGATTTGACTGATTCCCGATGTCGGATGCAGGCTGTGTGACGAGGCATGATCCTGCTGCATTCAGTGGAGGCAGTCTTTTGGTTGGTCTGTTGGTTTCATGCTAATTGCGTTCATCCTTGAAATGGGATCAAAATCTCAGTAATTACTCTGTGATTGTCAGCGTGTATGTTGTCAAGTTTTAGGCATATGTATTTGGAAGTGTTTGTGTGTGAGGGGATGCCTTAAACTGCTTGAGTGATGAAAAAAAAAATATATATATGTGTGTGTGTCCATACTTGTATGTCTGTTTTACATATGCTTGTGTGTGTGTGTGTGTGTGTGTGTGTGTGTGTGTGTGTGTGTGTGTGTGTGTGTGTGCAGATCTTGCTGTGTTGGTTAGCAAGGGAACAGAGATGGAAGGAGGCAGGCGTGGTGGTGAGGAAGCCTACGGAGAGCCTACGGTCAAAGGTAGGAACCTACCCAGGACCCTTTTTCAGTCCCCACTCTCTCTGTAGAGAGGGAGGTGGGGGGGGGGGGGGGGGTAATCAGAACGAACTGTCTGACAAATGATAAAGCAAGCAGGGAAACTGGGCTGGGAAGGAGGTACTTTGCATTGAATCGAAAGGAGATAATTACACTCAAGTATTTGTTTACACTGAATGATACTGCAAATATTTTTAATGATACTGCAATGTTTTAACACTGCACAGACCATACCCACACTGTTTAAAGAAGAACATTGTTTTGATGAGCACATTAACAGGATGAAAAAAATGAGGGAAAACATTAGACATCCATGTTCATAAACAGTTTTCATGGTGAGAGAAAGACAGACAGATGTGATAGGGGAAACACAGACATGAGTGATAAGATGAAATACACACACAGGTGTGATGATGAGGTAAACACACCGACAGATGTGATAATGAGAGAAACTTGCAGGCGAATGTATGGTTGAGGGAAACACAGGTATAATGACGTAGGAAACTTACAGACAGGTGTGATGATGAGGTAACCACTTAGACAGGTATGATGATGGGAGAAACTCAAACAGATACGATGATGAGGGAAACACGTTGACTGTTGTGTTGATAAGCAAAATGCACAGAAAGCACACAGGTTTGATTTATGTAGGAAAGGCACTGACAGGCATGATGAGACACACACACACACTCACACACACACACACATACACACACACACATACACACACACAAGCACACACACACACAAGCACACACACACACACACACACACACACACACAGATTTGATGAAGGAAATGCACGACAGGTATGATGGTGAGGAAAACAAAGTGACGGGTATGAAATGATGGTTAGGGAGAGACACAGATAGGTGTGATGATAAAGGAAATACATACAGATGTGGTGATTGTGAGGGAAACAAGAAGACAGGAAAACACTGCAGACACCACAAGATTGATGATGTAAGGGAACACATACTCATGCATATGTCGTAATGAATAAATCCCTTTGTTTTCCTGTACACTGTGCATGCACATGTCTGTAAATCATTGTCAATTGTTGGCTTAGTGTATGTTCAGTGAAAGATTGCCACTTTGTGGTCTACTCATGTGAGTGGATTATGTTTGTGTTGTTTTCTATGTATTGTTATTTTCATGCAGAGTATGACTCTTGTGGAATAAGCGCTGTATGAAGTTTAATTGTCTTTGTTGTCATTATGATTTCAGTGGTCAGAGTGTTAAAGTGGTGTGCCCTGGTCACTATTGCCTGGCTAGCAGCTCAACAGTTACTGGTGAGATCATCCCTCCATCTGCCCACTCTCCATCTCGTTTGTCAACAGCCTTTAAATCAGGGCCGCCGCCTCCTCCCTTCCCCCCATAAAAGTGCTCATCACTTGTCTTCAGAAGGCTCATTGGGTTTTGCCTGTTTTGCCGCTATGTATCTGTTACATTTTAGAACAGTGCAGTGAGATACTTATGAGTGAAAAGGTATTCATGGCTTGAAGGGAGAAATACTTCAATGTAGACATGAGCACATTCCCGTCTCTGTCTTTGAGATCATTTTGTTGTGAACAGAAACATTACACCTCTGGTGCCCTGTAAAATAGGAGAGTAATGCACATCCACCTTGTTTACACCTTAAGTATACTTTACGTTCAACGAAGGTTCATGTTAATGAAACCTCAGGTTTAAAAAAAGTACAAGTACAGACTAATTCCCACATTATTTTGAATGTATTTATTATTTACCTCAAAGCATTAGGTGTAAAGATTTGCCATTTAATTGTCAATTTTACTTTTTATTTGTGCAGCTTGTTACTCTTTTAATGGTTTTCTCCTGTTTTATTTGCCACTATTCTCTGGTTGCTCTGGAAAGCCATTGGATTGTGACTTGGGTCTCATGGTGATGGGAACCCATTACAGGTGGTGTATCTCAGTTAACCTTTACCGGATGAAGCTTTTGACTACACAGACACGATGGCGGGGGTCTCTCACGACCCCTACTCGGCAAAGAGCCATTTTAGTGCTTATACCTAAAGCGATGCGGGGGTCTCTCACGACCCCTACTCGGCAAAGAGACATTTTAGTGCTTATACCTAAAGCGATGGCTGGGGTCTCTCACGACCCCTACTCAGGAATACACACGTCATTAATTTTAACCTGCCTACTAAAACATCGATCGCTGTGTCTTTAATATACGGACTTGTTAGTGTTCATTTTTAATAGTTTGATATATTTGCAATGGAGAGGGAAGGTATCTATTGTGATGATAAACAGAGATGATATACAGGTGTGACAGTAAACAGATCTCGGAATCGTCTCTGCACCAGTCGCTCTGTAAGAGTAACGGCATAACCCTTAACCATTCCCGTGTCAAAAACCAGCAATAATTTTGTCTATAGCTTGCTCCAGACTTGTGTCGATGTCCGACGGGTGGATTTCTGGGCCCTGCTGTTTCACTCCTACAGATCGGAACGCAAACACCGAAGCGTATCCTGAATATGCGACGTGTCATCATCATCTCGAATCGGCTTGATGTGTTCCTCCTGTGTTGTGTACTATGTTCATCCAATTCGGTGTTAGGTACGGCCAGTTCATTCGCGACACAAGTGGTACCGAGACCAGCTCCAACCTGTTCATGTCGTCCGTTCTGCTGCTCCGATCTCTCTGATCCCGTCGCTCCTGGCTGGGGGAGGGGGGGGGGGGGGAGGTGCAAAGGGGTACAGGATTGTATATAATTGGCAAAATTTTTTTTTCTCTGTGCGTTGCGTGCGTGTGCGTGTGTGTGTGTGTGAGCGTGGGTGTGTTGTGCGTGCGCGCGTGTATGTGTGCGTGAAAGAGTGTGTTTGTGAGAGTGAATGCATGTGTGTACGAGTGCTCGAGTATGAATGTGTGGTGTGCGTGCGTGCGTGCGTGTGTGTGTGTGTGTGTGTGTGTGTGTGTGTGTGTGCGCGGGTGTGTGTGTGCGCGTGTGTGTGTGGGCGTGTGTATGTCTGTGTGTGCGAGTGTGTAAGTTTGAGTATATGTGAGGGTATGGGTGTGTTTGTATTGAGATGTGTGAATTTGTGTATTTATGTAAGTGCGTGTGTATGTGCGTGTGTGTGTGTGTGTATGTATGTACGTGTGTGTGTGTGTGTGTGTGTGTGTGTGTACGTGTATGTGTGCGCACGTATTTTTGTGTGTTAATTATGCTTCTTTGCTTTGAATGAAAAACGTTCATATTCTGTTCATAATGTTTTCTTAAATGTCAGTACAACCTTGAGTTAATCTGACAATAAATTGGTTTCAGTCAGTCAGTCAGACAGTAAACAGAAATGATCAACAGACATGATAATACGCAGATGTGACAGTAAACTTCTGGGAGTACAGTGATGTTCACAACTTCCAATTCTTTCAGAACATTTCGTAGTGTGTGTGTGTGTGTGTGTGTGTGTGTGTGTGTGTGTGTGTGTGTGTGTGTGATTTGCTTAATACGTTCTACGTATTTTCATGCCTTGCGAAAAATGAATGCATGTGGTGCCTTGCTCTCTCTCTCTCTCTCTCTCTCTCTCTCTCTCTCTCTCTGCGTGCAAACGTGCGTGTATTTGTGTGTTCAAAAATATGTACGCACTTTGTCATATCACTTTACTGTCTGTTTTCATACATGCAATCTTGTACGTTGTAGTTACACTTACATATGTTTCCCCAGCCCACCTCACTCCCTATCCCCGCTCTCTCCTTCCTCTTCATTATTATTATTCTCATTTTTATTTTATTTTATTTTTTTTGTTATTATTTTTTGTTGTTGTTTTGTTTATTATTATTCTTTTTTTTGTTTTGTTTTCATTTATCTTCTGTTTTCATTTGATGTTCTCTATGATTACATGACCGCTTTGCTTGCTTCTTTGATTTCTTACATAAATTGATTTCACTGCATGTTTGTAGTCCCTACTCAGGGCGAGGACTGGATGTAAAAAAGCACGTTAGTGCTTATCTATTATCCTCGTAAATAAAGAATTTTGTCTTGTCTTGTCTCTCTCTCTCTCTCTGTTCTTCTTCTTTTCTTAAGTCCTGCTTATATGTCAGAATAATTAATTCGATGTTGAATTCAAGTGAGAGGAGGGGGGGGAGGGGGGAGAGGGAGAGGAGTGGAGGGGGGGGGAGAGAACCTTTTTTTTACCTGACAATCCTAGGGCAGGGTCAACCTAACCTTTGACATGTGATCGTGAGGTGACACGTGTCAAAGTTCCAAAGAAAAACCGCACTGCTGTGGAAAATAAAGTACTGTGAGGCAGTATCAAAGACGCAGACATGACTTTTTCTTGTAGAAGGAAATGTACATTTCAGAGGAAAACCAGTTCTGATTGAAAGTGAGGCACCACAGACAGTAAAACATAGATTTGTTGAAAATCTCGGATCTGGGTCTGGAACAGTTTGGAGGCAAGTCACAGAGAAAATTTGCTGGTGTTTCGTACACAAAAGTACGAACAGTTCTTGGTGTGTCAAAAAGATAACAAGAAAGAAATGCAAGATTCACAAACACAGTCCCTCCCAAACCAGTCACTGTCACTGCAGTAAATGACCGCCTTCAGACAAATTTCTCTGGGCCAGGAAAATTTTGACATCAGCTATGTAGGCTACAACAATGTTGCAAATCTGCTGACATGTCCGTTGCAAAAGTGATACTTTTGTCAAATGTTACTCATAAAGTCTTTCAACAATAAATCTGCAAGTACAGTAGTCCACACAATCCTTTAGATGATGGGTAATTCTGAACATTTCACATATTTTACATTTTCTTTCCAATACAGAGATGGTAATGATCTGAAAACAAAGAGAGTTTGTGTAGCAGGCTTCTAGGTTTACGGATCAGATCTGTAGAATGTAAGCGTTTTGATCTAAACTTGCATATGTTTTGGCTACTAAAAGGAGGATGCAGACAGGATGTCTCTCTCTCTCTCTCTCTCTCTCTCTCTCTCTCTCTTTCTCTCTTCGGCACCTTCCCCCCCCCCCCCCCCCTCACCCTCCTCCAAGGCATTGCCGCTCGGAAGTAGAGGTAGCACACATCTTACACTCAGTGGACTAGCCTAGTATGGATTAATGACTGTTCAGATAATACAATACACGAAATTCATTTTCACTTGATTTTATTAGATTTGTAATCCTTTTGATGCTGGATGCCGACAAGACGTAAACTTGTCTGACGTTTCTTTCAGTTCCTGCCTGGGGCTGCAAGCGTGTGTGCGGCGGTGATTTCTCAAAAGTGGTTTTACCCCACTAAGAGACGTGCAATAAGGAACGGCACACACACTTTTTTCTTCTGTGGCGAGTTGGGGTCTTCCGCGACCCCGCCATCGCTTTAGGCATAAGCGGCATTCTACTCTTTAAATTGTAGGGGTCGTCCGCGACCCCCGCCATCGTTTCAAGATAGTTAAAAAGATGCGTCCAATTACGTCATTCGTAAGTTATACATACATGTAAAATTTTACATACCTAAAGCCAATTACGTATTTGACAAAGTCATTAAATTTCATGAAGATTGCTCAAATACTTTTAGAGATATAACCCTTTTTGTGTGTTGTGGGTCGTGGGTGACCCCAGGAGTCTGGTAAAGGTTAAACATTTGTGGATGGACAAGTTTGTTGGTGATGGGAACACAGTTTAACTTTTGTTACACATGGTGGGTCGTTGAGTGTCATGGATGGACAAGTGTGTGTGTGCTGTGTGTGTGTGTGTGTGTGTGTGTGCAAGCATGCTTGCATATAAGCATCTTAACACCCATGTGATGTAGTTGCGACATAAAGCTTCTTGCACAAAACATGCGAGGTGTATGGTGGTGGCTTGCACCATGTAAATGATCCTTTTTGGCCATGACTGTGGTGACCAGGAAAACCCAGGGAGCGCTGACGCTGACGAGGCCCTGGCAGAGATGGAAGAAGCGTGTGAGGCGGTGAAAACACTGAGCAAGCAACCTTACACTCTGACCCAGGTGTTGCTGGCCCTGGTCCATGGCCCTGACAACCCTCGGTATGCCCTCTGTATTGTTTACCTCCCCTGATTTCCCTGCTAACCTGATGTTGGTGGCTTTTATAAGAAAATTATGGGCAGGGGCGGATCTGAGGGGGGTTCCAGGGGTTCCGGAACCCCCCCCCCCTAAAAAAAAAACAAAAAAAAAAACCAACTCTCAGCTTTATAATTTCTTTTTGAAAAAAGAAAAATACCAAATTCATCTCTCAGAAAAAAGAAAAGAAATAAATTTGAACATGTTAACACGTTAACACATCTTATTTTCTGCCCCTGCATCGTGCGGGATGCTGATTATTTTGAAGTATGTGGTGGAAAGAGTGTCTTTCAACATCGGCAGACTTACTTCCCTTGCGCTCTCTTGTTTACGAGCGCGAATCGCGAAGAGACAGAAGCTGGTGGACTTGTGTAGAACCCGATGGGTAGAAAGGCATCATGCTTTCGAGACATTGGCTGCCATGTCTCAAGTTGTGTTTGATTGCTTGGGTCAGATAACGCAGGAAGACAACTGGGACGTGACACTGCCTGCAAAGCGCGGGGTCCTGCTCCATGCAATCTCCGATAGTGGATTCCTGATTGCATTTGTTGTGACCCGACGGTGCCTCCAGTACCTCCAGCCTCTGAGTGTGAAACTCCAAAAGCGTGCACGAGACATTGCGGATGCCTATTCGGCAATAACCAATATCACTGCCAGCCTCCAGGAACTGAGAACAAATGTCGATGATGTTTTCAGCGCTTCTTGGTTCCTTGAAGCCACTGAGATGGCCCAGAACTTTGACACCACCATCCAAGTCCCCCGGCTAAATGCTA
Organism: Conus ventricosus; assembly: GCA_018398815.1. Lineage (NCBI taxonomy): Eukaryota > Metazoa > Mollusca > Gastropoda > Neogastropoda > Conidae > Conus > Conus ventricosus. The sequence goes on along the minus strand of CM031603.1, from coordinate 45,963,209 downwards.
GGCAGCTCCTGAGGGAAAACCATCCTGCTGATACAGCCATGGATTATTTACGGACATCAGTTGCTGTGCCATTCTTGGACTATCTGGTCACTCAGATGAACGATCGCTTCAAGAATGCAGAGCTTGCCCAGGACGCACTTCAGCTGATTCCGGAAAACTTGGTTCGCTTACCTGGGCCCTTCCTGGCTGTCCAGACGGTGTAAAGCACTTGGCGTTACTGTGGGACACAGACCTTCCTGACTCAGAGGGTCTGGCTGCTGAGCTTCACCGATGGAGCACCAAGTGGAGAAATTTTAACCAGCCACAAGACATTCCCTCCACCATTGAGAGCAGCTTATAGGCCTGTGATAGGGACATGTACCCCAACATCCACATGATGCTGAACTGATTTGCACTTTGCCAATTACCACAGCTGAATGTGAGAGGACCATTTCTGGGCTGAGGTCGTTGAAAACCTACACGCGCACATCAATGGGAGCAGGCCGTCTGAATGGTCTTGCGCTCATGAGGGTCCATCGTGACATACCCATTGAAAATTGAAGCAGCTGTGGACTCCTATGCTACAAAGTATAGGTCCTATATGCAGTTGCTGCCAAAGAATTTCCTGTAAACAGTGGAGCAACTATGGATGCCCCTCCTGTCCCTCTCAGTCAACCTATGTAAGTAAGTTTATGTATTTTCGTTGATCACAGTGCCTTTCTGCAAAAAAATGTCCAGACATATTTGTGTACAGATTCATAGTAAATAGACACCAGGAGAGGCCTCCAAAGCACCTCAAAAGTAAAAATATCTTCAGCTTCTGGGGGGCTTTGCCCCCAGACTCCCCACCGGGTCTTTGCCCCTGGACCCCACCGGGGCCTGGCCGGCCCCTGGACCCCTGCCCCACTTTGGAACCCCCCCCCTCTCTAAGTAACTGATCCGCCCCTGATGGGGACAAGCTGCATTAAGTGATAACCAACCAGTAAGCTTTCTTCTGACAAAAAGAGATTATCTGTGTTGAAAAGAAAGGGCAGTTCAGTGATAAATGGACAGTGGGAGGAACATATTCTGTTAATTTGACCAGGCAAAATGTGAACACTTTCCCATCACAATGGATTTAGGCAGAGCTATGATATATCGCGGTTGGGTAATGATTTATTCATTTAACAAGCTTAAATCATTTTTGTCTCAAAATTCTGTTGTTTAGGCAATATGAGAAAAATGTAGTTTATCTTGTTTTGTGTTGTTGTAAATACTGTTGTTTTTTTTTGCAGAAAAATCTCATTAATAAGTGATAGATTGCAGTAGATTGACATTCTTTACATTTGTTTACCACGGTGAAAATACTTTCAAAACGTGCATAGTCACCTTCCCTCTCAAAAAAAGCCACAATTTTTTGGTTGTTGAGTGAATCACTATTTTATTCACTACTGAAATGGTCTTACACAAGTAATTTTAAGGAAAAAAATTCTTTTGGGGGAGTTTTTTTTTTCCCCCTCCCTAAAAGGACATGTCCTGACCCCTTTGATTAAAACAATTTTGATGAATGCTGGGATCTCAGACCCCATGATAAAAAGGGGGAGTTTGTTTTATACTCCCTGTTTGGCGTATACTTCCAGTCGACAAAGCATTCACCATTTATCACTCTGCCAGGCCAATTTTTGGGTTGGCTAATGCAGTAAAAAGACAGTCATTTATCCCACCCCTTCCGCCGTAGGAAAAGCCATGTCAACCTCCCGACCTCTTTCATCGACCCCTGCGCGCAAGGAAACCCCAAACCTTGCGCTAGGGGGGAAAGGGAGGGGGGGCATTAAGTTGCCCATGGAATTTACAACCAAACGGGATTAAAAAAACTCCCCTTTTTGGGCATATATCTGTACCATGTAGACAATAGCAAATTCATAGGAAAAGGAAGGGGGGGGCCCTAGGGGTTCCCTGGGGGACCCGATAGGGATGCATTACCCCACAAAGGAACCCCCAAAAAACCCATCGCCCGGGTATGCGTTTCCCAAAAAAAAATTTTTATGGGGGATTTTCCGAACGCCAGAAGCGCCTCCTGGGGGGGCATGGAACAGATGGGGAATCTGCCGAAGCGGCGACCCCTCTGACTCATGAGCCCGGGGGACAAAAAGGGAGGCCCTTGGGATGCCGGGGAAAAGGGCCGTTTTTGACCGTTTTGGGAGAGCCACCTAGAACAGTCAGTAGATGTTTTCCGTTTCTGGGTTGGGGGAAATAAGGAACGCTTTGCAAACGCGCCGGGGGCGCGACCCGTTCCAGTATGTGTTAAAAACCCCGAGGGGGGCAAAGGGCTATTCCGAAGAGGTGTCCCCCCCAATGTACCCGCCAGGGGGCCCGATGACGGGGTGGGAAGGCATACGGTTCCCGGTTTTTACTGGGAAATTTGGGAAAGGGAACTTAAGAAGAGGGGGCCGTCCTGTGGAAGGAATTCTCTGGGTCCCCGCAAGGGCAGGATCTCCCCTCGCCTTCTGGCGGAAGCGGGCGGAGGAAGTAGTCTCATAGAAAAAAGGTCGAAGGGAAAAGGGGGAGACAGGCAAAAAGGGGGTTTCCCTGAGGACGTCAAAAATTGAAGGGGTCCCAAAGGGGGAAACTCTGGGGGATGGGCCCAGAAAGCAGCCCCTCTGGAGATCTCTCTGAAAGGAATCTTTCTCAAGGAAAGGTCCGCCCATTGGCATGGTCGTGCAGGGCCGCCTTACCCCCGGAGGAGCTACAGAGGGGTTAAGGGGACAGGAAATTTCCTACGGGATTTTGGAGGGGCGATTGTGAGAGACAAAATTTGTCTTCGCACCATGGACCCTTTTCCTTTCCATCTGTAATGTAAAAGGCCGTGCTAGTCTGCGGAGGACTGGCTGGTCTCGGATTTCCTGAAGGCCCCAGCGATAGAGAGGATTTTGAGGACGGACTGGGACCGTCCTTCGAGATTGGTTTAGGTCCAACCCGGGCTGCACAGAACCCAGGCGGGAGGGAAGCACGGGGGTTTGGGCGGAGGGAACCCAAGGGGGGTTGCCTGAGCGCCCCCCTGGTTTCAACCGAAAGGGGGGCGTGATGGGGGCTTGAGGTCGAAACCCAACGGGGGGGGCCCACCAGGGGGCTAGGAATGACCTGAGTCCTCGACTCGCCTTCCTGATCCCTTGTGGGGAGGGGAAGGGGGGGGAAGGCTAAAGGCGGGGCCCGGACCGGGGAAAGGAAGGGGGCCGAGGAGAACCCCCGGGTCCGGGGCCCGAACCATAATTTTGGGAGACTAGTTGAACCGGTGGAAAAACGGGTCGATCATGGTCAAAAAAACCAATTTCCCCACGGTTGTTAGGGAGCCTGCGGGGGTCCATTCCGTGGGGGAAAATTTGGGGGGCGAGAGTGCTGCCGGGATTTTTGTGTGCCCTGCTAGTGTCTCGCGCGAAGGGTGACCCCCTGCGGTGACACCAGTGGAGGACCTCTGTACGGGGGAACCGATGATGCCCCCCCCCCCCCCCCCCCCCCCCCCCCCCCCTTTTGTTGTTTAAACAACCTACCGAAGGTTGCCCTGAAAGGAGAACAATCTTTTGGGAGCAGGGACTGGAAGGGGAAGGGCGAGCCTGACCGCCTCCAGTTCCAAGATGTTGATGTGAAGGAGCGTCAGGGGACCCAAACCCCCGACGTACTGCTCTCCAAGGGGCCCCCCCCCGGGATTGGGGGCGTCTTGTAAAGTTTCGGGCCGGGGAAGGGGGGGAGATGGAACCCCGGGGCCAGGGGGAGGGCTGACCACTCCTCCTGGCCCAAACAACCCAAAGGCCCCCAGGGGAATGGTCTGGTTCCAGCTTTTTGGTGGGGACCAAGACGGGGGAACTCCCTCTGAACGTCGCTTGGGAACCGCCTAGGGGAATAAAAGGGAACGGGACCCCTCCCCCCAAAGGGACGAAAGGCCTTCCCCGAAGTAAGGGGAGAGACAAAGGGTGGGAATGGGGTCCACTGGGCACGGAACTCTCGGGGTGGGGGAGAAATCCATGGATGGGTCGAAGCTTTTGCCCAGAGAGGTGAATCCTGACGGGGGGAAGCTCCCAGGGAGGGGTTTGGGTACGAACCCCAAAGGGGAAAAAAGGGGTGTAGTATTTTGGGGTTTGGGGGTTTGGGCCGGGCCTGAGTGGGGCCCGATTGGGGGGGAAATGTAGGGGTTTAAAATAGTGTACCCCCTCCCCACGTTTAAAAAAGACTGGAACAAAAAGCCGTGAAAAAGAAAAGAGCCATGCGTTGGGGGGCCCTTCAGCATATTTTTGTTTTCGAGCCATAGATGAAAATGAGGCGATCTTTTGCCATGAACAAAAACGTAATTTGTTTTGGGGGGGACCTTAGAAAACCATACTGCTTACCTTTGCCCCCAGGCCTGAATGCACACTTTCCGACAATCGTTTCCCTTTAGCACCGACGGCAAAAGGGGCGAAGCAAGTACGCGTCTTGACGCAAAACAGACATGGAAATAGCAAACCCTAGAAAATAAATACTAAAATGCAGCTCGTCTGCTAGGCAGGCCCGTTTGTCGGAAAACCCATTGCGACAGATTCAGGAAGTACAGACTGTTCCAGTTCTACGGAACCCCGATTTTGCGACAAGTAGGTTTCGTTTTTAAAATGGAGATAAGGTGGATCCCCAGGGGCACTCCCCCTTTTACCCCCGGGGCCCGTGTCTGCTGGGAGAGGGGAATTAGGGTTTGGCGGGCCGTGCGGTTGGGCAGGTGACCCTGGGAAGGGTTTGAGCGGGGAGTCATCTTGGTATCGCAGTCGAATACTCCAAACCGATGGTCCCCCCGGGGATCACCGCAAGGCCACTTGGGGCCCTGGGGGGTTGGACCGTGACTCCGGCCAAGATTGCCTTAAAGTACTCATCTCTCACTCCCCAACAGGCATTAAAGTGACCCCTGGTGCGCTGTCCCCCCAGCCGAAAGGTGGCGAATTTTGTGAAAAGAAACGCATCAGGGGTCGCCAAACAACTGATCTGCCATCCCGTAGCGTCTAAGCCCAAGGGGCATGGGGTACCCTTGGAAACTCATGGAGCTCTTAGGGGCTGACAAAATCAATCCCCGGCGAGGGACGCCTGTCACCCCGGGCGAAAGATGCCACTGCCAAAGGGATGAGGGCGGGGGGGCACTATCCTTGGCCGTAAGCTGGCAGGGGGGAACCCCGAAAGGGAAAAAGGAGAAAAGTTTAGGGGGGAAAGGGGTTCCTTAACAACAAACGGGGCGCCATTTTCCAAGGGGGAAAAAGTCACCAACGGGGGGGGACCCTAAACCCCCTCCTGGGGCTTGGGCGTGTTCCTGAAGGGAGCAGACCCCCCTTCAGGGGCCAGGACAGGGGCTGGGATCCCGCCCCGTTGGGGATGGGGGGAAAACAGGCCCCGGGCCCTGGGGCTCCATACTCGGCAGGGAACTAGGGGATCCCGATGGGACAGCGCCCCGAGGAGGGGGGCCCTGGCGACCCCGAAAGAAACCGATGCCACAGCGACCCCCAAAATGGGGTCAAATGGGTGTCACCCTAACCACTGGTCCTCTCGGGGGGATGAGCCCCCGGTCCCCGGGGGGTACGCAGGGGTTGGGCCCCGGGGCAGGTTTTTTCCCGGGACCCGGGAACCTGGGGGACCATGGGTGGGTAGCGAAAGGGGAGCTCTCCGTACCCCCCCGGGGGGGAGCACTCCCCCTGCTCTCCCGGGGGCGGGCCATGCCGGGCCCCCGCATGGCGGTGGCCGGGGGGTGGCTGGTGCCGACCCCTGGTCTGGAACGGACTGGGAAGGGTGCATGACGAGACCACCTCCCGGACCAAAGGTTACCCCTATCCCGCTGGGTCCTCCCCCCGGAGAACGGGACTGCAGACTTGCCCATAGGGGGGCGAAGAATCCGTCCCCCCCGTCCTGTACCCCAAGGGAAAGTGCCGCGACGGGGTGGTTCGACCGGGGCGTGAGGGCCATCCGACCTATCGATGCCTTCCCCCCCTGACCCGGAAATTGGCAGTGGGGGGGACCCACCAAGAGCCCACAAACCCCCACCGGAGTGATGACGCTCCTCGTTCCGAGTGGTGGGGCACTCGACACGTTGGGGGGAGGGGGATGGGCAGCGGGGGGGGCGGTATGGGGGGGAAGCTAAACCCCGATCTCACTGATCGAGTGACCCGGTGATTTGGCCCCTCGTCACCTGGGGGCCGTCCCGCCCGGGAAGTTCCCCGGGGGGCCCAGGGCCGGGACGCACCTGATAGGAACCCTTTTGGGCCGGAGGCGAACAGGCATTTTGGCCCGGGGGCGGGAAGATTTTTAACGGGCCCGGTCCTTTCAGGGGAGCCCTTCCTTTGGGTTTCACAGTGTAGAAAGAAAAACCGTTGGGAATAAAGGGGCCATTGCCGTCGTTCCCAAAAGACGATCTTGTCCGCCGGACGGGCAGGGAGTATCAAACGATGGTCGCGCTCCCCTGCGCGGAAAACCCCCCACACCCGGCCCACGCCATCAAGGTTTCGAGCGGATTTTCCCCTGGAACGAAATCGGGTCCTCCGGGGGAAGGGAGCGCCCCAACAAGGAGCGGCGACCCCTTAATGCCTTTACCCCTGTTGGGCACTGGGGCGAGACAATCACAACCACGATCGCAAAGAGGAGCAAAGGGGGGATCGGGGAAGAAAGAGCTCGAACCCCCTCGAGGGGCACGGGATGCGGTAAATAAGATGAAAACGCGAGGGGCCGAGAAAAAGCAAAACGCGAGAAACATTGGGGAAAAAAACTATGTTCAATGGGACTACTAAGTTCACAATCAAAAGGATCAAAGACAAACTCATACCTTAATAAGAAAAAAGGTACAGGAAAATGAGCCCGGGGGAACCAAGTCCCCCCAACAAGGTGTGTGGGTCAGGCAACATGGCGGGGAAAGGGAAAACCGGGGGGCCAATCAAGATGGGGATCGTTTTTCCCGGGAAGGGATCGATCGTCAAGAGTAGCGCAATGGCGCACAAGATAAAAAACCCCGGTTACCTTGTAAAACTAAGGGGAACTGTAAATTTGGGACCAGTTAGTAAAGGGGGTTTGTTTACAGGGTAATTTTTTGGGACAAATAAATGGCCCCCATGGGCGATCAAGAGGTTCTTTCGAAGATCGAAAGAACAAGGCGAAGTCGCGAGGCCGAACAAAGGGACAAAGGCGGGATGGCGCTTAAATGGGTTAAAAAAAGCCACCAAACCAAAGCCCCCCGGTCAAGAGTAAAAGGGTGAAGCGAGCAACCACAAAAAATAACAAACACAAACATCTTAAAACAAAGGGAAAGAGAAAGGGGAGACAGAGCCAAGACTTTTCTTGTTGACGGCAGGCCCAGGAGAAAGGTACGGGGGGGTTGACACGGGGGTTCTTTACGGCGGGGAAACGGGGGGCACACGTGCTTTCTTTTTACTGCAAGCCACACAAAAACTTTACCTGGCAACGACAACTGCCGTGAATCATTGTTGACATGGTACGTAATAAAGCCAAAAAGGGGCATGAATCCTGGGTGTGTATTTAAATGACACAGATCGAAAATGAATAAAATTTGCTGTCAAAACTTTGATTTGTTGCTGGGCCGCCCAAAATTTAAAAGAACGAAGAGAATGAAAGCGGGGTTCCTGAAAACACAAAAAACAAATAACAAACAAGGTGCAAAGCAACCGGGTTAGTACCAATGCAAATACAGTGATTTTTGACAAATGTGTCTCACAAACATTGTAAACAACTCAAAACTGCCAAAAGCATACTCATCAGCATGAGAATCACTCTAAAGACCCCAAAGGTTCCAGGAAGTATGTTTTTTTCATTTTTTTCAGTTGTTTATAAGCCCGGCCTTGAAAGTGAATTTTTTTTTTTTAAGCGTCTTTCCCCACAGGGAAATTAAGTTTTGGGGTCTTTCCCCCTGGAAAGCATCTGTTTTCAGTTTTCCCGTACTTTTAAGATTGACATTTTTTTGACACTCTGTTTTTATTGAATTTTTCTGCTAATGTAAATTTAGACTCCGTTTTTATGTTTCATTTGAGGGGTTTTTTTTTTTGTTTTTGGGGGGGTTTTTTTTTTTTCATTTTCTATTTAAATTGTATGTCAGCAATTTGTTCAGTTGCATATTGTCCCGGGTGGGAAACTTTACAGCATGGTCGTGCTTTTGTCTTTCACAGCAAAGCTAGCATCACTTGCCAAACCCTAGAGGGGTCATGTGACTTCCCGTTGGGGGGGGAGACCTCCTGCTGCAGGGGGTCCCTGTTTCTACATGGTCCGGCAAAGACACGGGCCGGTGCGGGGGGGCTTTTCATGAAAGTGGGGGTGGGGGGAGGGATTGGGGGGTCTTTTTGCATCAGTGGGGGTGTGTGTGTGTGAGGAGAAGAGAGAAGATTTTTTGTTTTTTTTTTTTTTTCATTGAAAGGGGTTTTTAGGGGGAATATACAGACGTTTCGCGCGCATTTTAAGAACCTAAGAAAAACAGGAAAATTTTCCCATGGGAAAAGGGGGGAACAAAAATGGGGGGGAGGGGAGGAGGAGAGGGGATGCGGGGGGGTGATTAATGTTGTTCATAAAATTTTTTTCCTGTTTTTGGGTTTGTTTGCGGTTTTTGTTTGAAAAGGAGAGATGACAACAAGGGGTAGGGGAAAGTTTCGTTGGCACCAATTTTTTAAGGGGGCCGAATTGGAGAGGGGGGGAGGAGTTTGTGTTGTTGCTGGGGGTGTTTGTTTTTTTTGTGGGGGGGGGTTTTTATAACATTTTATTTAAAAAAAAAATTTTTTGCCCAAAAAGGTGATGGGGGTTGTTTTTTTAAACGAGTAATAAAAAAAGGTTTTAAAATAAATCTTAAAATTTTTTGGAAATTTTCCCTTTTTTGGTTTGGTTTTGAATTGCCCCCAATTTTTAAAAAAAAGGGGTTTTCCTTTGAAATTTATCTTTCCCCAAAAATTTGCCCCTTTAATTGGGTTTTTTCACATTTCCCATCCATAAAAAAAATTTTTTTTGAAAGCAGAAAAGTTGAAGGAAATAAAATTTCTTCCAAAAGACTTTAAAAACTTTCAAATAAATGCAATTTCAAAGTGTTTCCCCCTTTTTTTCTGTTGTTTTTCCCCGAAATTTTCCAATATGGGGAAAAATTCAAAAAACAAAAGCTTCCTCTTCCCTTTTGCTCATTAAATAACCCCACAATTCCATCCCTGTTTTTTTTCCAAAGAAAAAAACAAATTTATTCGTTTTTTCCTTTAGTAAAAGTGTTTCGTGTCAGAAAAAGGGGAGGAAACAGCCCCTTGCCCAAAGAGGGTATATAATTTTTCCAAGAGGGTGTTCCCGCATAAGGTCAATTGCAGTAGGTTTTAATTCGCAGGGCTTTTTTAGCTTTTAAATTAATGTGGTTGGAGGGTTTTTGTCTGTGAAAAGGGCCCTTAACCCATTGAGGGGAATGAGGCTTTTTTTTTTTTTAATTGAAGAGGTACTTTTCACAGAGACCATGACTGTAAAGCAAGCATGCCGATTCTCCTTGTTTCAGAGGGGTTTTCTCAAGTTTGTTCCCAACAAATCCTTGGAAAATAAAATCATAAAAGAAAGTGGTGACAGCAGGGACACTTTAAACATCATGTAAGTAAGCAAAGGATTTATAATATGATTGGTCATGGAAAGCAAAAGCACAATGTTTTCACAAGTAGACTTCTTCGGGCTGCTACTGAGAAGACAATCTCCTTTGCAACAGCTTGCAGAAGTCCCTTTGGAGTCAAACATTGTGCTCTTATTCCCTAGAAAAATGTTTTGAAACAAATCTGGACAAACACACAATGGGAAAACTCTGTAAAGATATAGTGGAAAGAGTTGGACATTTGGATTAAATGAATCAAAGGGAAGATGTTTTCCTCAAGGATTTCGATAATATATTGATATTGTAACATTTTGCAATGTTTTAAAGTATATGGTAAGTGAACTGTTCCCTAGGTTTTCATTTGAAATCACCTGCCCCTTACCCACTTCCACCCTTTCCTGTCATCGGGGTTTTCCCTTCCCCCTTTCTTCCCCGCCCTTTTTTAACCCCAGTGTTCATTTTCTGATCTTCAACCTTTTCAGAGCTTCACAGGGTGCAGGAATTCTTCATCAAATCCAATGACCCACACTCCAATAATTTTTTTTTAACAGACTTTTAGGTGAAAAAATTCATGACTATAATGTACTTTATTCTATATGAGCTTTGATTCTGTTGTTGTGCATGTGCGGTAATGTGTATGCTGCTTGGATTTCACCATTGTGGGCAATAAAGATTGATTATCAAGTGAAACAGTGTGTTCCTTTTTATTCCTTTTGGTGTATTGTACATTCTTCATTTTTGTGTGGAAGTCATAAAGAAATGGTACAGAATAAGAACATAACTCGCAACAACAAAAAATCTCCCTGGATGTAATTCAGTCTGAAACAAAAGCTGAAATGAAGTTTTGTTAGTGACAGTCATGGAGTTAAAATTATTGTCATGAAAAAGTATTCAGCATACCCTTTATACACACACACTTGCCCCTTACTCATCCACGTACTCTACCAAGGCAAACATCAACGCAGAGTACACAAATACCATACAGCACAGATATAAAAATGCACATGCATGCCATGATGTCACTCAGGTACGCAATCATGCATGCATTTTACACATGCGAAGTACAACTACACATACATTCTATACAGTATGCTTCAGATTTTAAGTCACTGGGAAAGTTTCTTTTAGGTAACCAAGTAGTGGTGTTAGGACCAGTTTATCTGAGAAAATTTTGGCTTCTTCATTTTCGGAGGTAAAGTGTGTGGTAACTTTGTATACAATCACTCATAGACACTTCTGCTTGCACACACACAAACGCACATACATGCAAACCCCACGATAATCATACAACAGATACAATTTTGTGCATGCACGCTTTTAAACATGTACAAACACACACACACACATTTTCACACACATTCACAATTTACACAAAAATGCACACAAACAAGCGCTTGTATGTATATACTCTCACCACACATGCACACGCACACACACACGTACAATTATACAAAAAACTAAAATACGTACTGGGGGATACACGCATAACCCAAAGCCCATGCCTAGCATCTCTCACGCACACAATCTTCTCCCCTCTTCTTTCCTTCCTCTCCCATCTCACACACAAATCTTCTCCCCCATTTTTCCTCCCTCCCCATCTCACGCACAGTCTTTTCCCACTCTTTCCCTCCTCCCTTCCTACACACTTGCCTCGAGCTCATTGACGGTTGTACACATACAAAAATGCAACATATATAGAGTGCAGGCAATAGCACTTGCTTATCCCGAGCATTGACAACCAGAGAAAATCCCTACTATCTTTTGGGCCCTGCCCCAATGGTGAAACCCAAAGCATGCATAAAAAGAATAAACCCTTGTTGGGGTCCATTCGGGAAAAGCCCCGTCACGTGAACCCCAACACCAGAAGGAAGGAATCACTCAACACATCTTTGTGGGCTCTCAAAAAATCCTTCACAAATTTCCCACATGCCCCTGGTGCCTCTGCTCGCTTAAACCATACGAAATCCGGGGATAATGGCGTGAGTAACGTGGATGATAATTCTGTGGAGAACGACTCGGGTAACATTTTGCCGCGATACACAGGATAGGATCTCACGATGGTTGTCCAAAGTGGACCATCTCCCTTTTGTAAAAACGCAATGAGGCATCGTTGAAGTCTTGAGGACTACCTTTTTTTGTAAGATTTGGAAAAGGATGCATTTTTCCCTACAGAACTTCCCATTCTTTCTGAATGTCAACGGGAAGCCCAAGCTCCAAGCCTTACCAAATGGGGTTTTTTTGATTTTTCTATTTTCCTATCCACCACTGGAGGAGGGAAATTCCCGTGATTCCTCCACGAGTATTTGTGGCCAAAACTGCCCCCTTTCCCCCCCTGATTTGGTACCTAGTTTCATTTGAATGTTAAAATCTCTGTCCATTGTGGAAAAACCGCCAAGTTTAAATGCACAGCCGACCAACATTTTGGGGTTGTTAACTTTTCCGGGTCAGTTTTAGTCCCAAACTGTGTCCCCACACAGAAATCTGTCCTTAGAAAATGAATTTTTTCCCTTGGGCTTAAAATTAGGCATACTGAGGCTTAGCCTTCCGCTGATTTTTTGCCTCACATGATGTGATGTGAAATAAGGAGAAGAGATAATGTGATTTGAGGGTGATGTGAAAATGATGAAGGATGATGGGATGATGATGAGATGGTGAGTGAGGGGGAATGATGAGATGAATACGACTTCAAAAAACGGGCATGAAATAAATGGGAAACAAGAGAAGAGTTCCAACAGAAATGGAAAACAAGCGGACAAAACAACAAAGAAAAAACCCCGTTCCACAGGCTAACTTGACCAGGGGTGGGGGTTGGGGGTAATTAGAAAAAAAAAGGAAAGGGAAAAATTTTCAAAAACAAAAACAGAAGGGCTTTGACCTCGGCAGTCCCGGTGACCAAATGACCGTGCGCCTGATCTTTCCCAGCCAAAAAGTGTGACACCGTGCCCCACTGGCCCATTGACCTTCACCCCCACGTCCCTTTGGCTCACTCTCCCCCCTGCCAACTCAGTCAAGGATTCTCCTGTGGGGGAAAGAGAAAATTCTTTGTTTTTTCCCTGAGAATAAAAGTGCTTTTCCCCCCCACCCACCTTTCCTTTTGGGGCAAATCTTCAAAAATCTTCGATGACATAAATGTTCCAAAAATCTCTTGTCTGCCTATGGCAATAAACCCCCATCCCACTCCCCCACCCCCCCCTTTCCCCCCCCCTTTCCCTTTTTTGGCTTTATAGACTGTGGCCTACCGTCAGTCGCGATTTCTCTAAAATTTTCTAATTTTTCTCACGAAACCCAGCACCCACCCCCTCCGTTCCCACTTCCGTCCTTCCAATTTTTGATTTTTGAATTGTGTCATTGTTCATCATTTTACTGGTTTTCGCCCCCCCCTGGGGATCCGTGGGGTCTAGAAAGGTAAATTTTCTTTACGACCCCCAAATGTTATTTTGCACGAAAACCCCCCTTTTTTCACATCTAAATCATCCATTTGTCGTTTTGCCAAATTTTTAAACACCGTTTTTAACAAAATTTAAACGCCTCAAAACCTCTAAAATTGCGTTAAACCTTTAAAAGGGGGTTTAGTCTAGTAAGATTGGTGACGTGAACATAGATATTTCCCTTCTCCCCGAGAAATAAAATAAGGTTTTTCAGAATTAATTTTTTTTTTTAATTTGTTTTTTTTTGGGGGTTTTTAAAAATGAAGACCGAACAGCACAAGTTATTAAATATTTACGAGTGGATTGGGAGAGGGGGGGCGATAAGATCATTAAAGAACGGGTTTGAAAAAATTAATTACTGATTTTTTTTAAATCGCAAGCTTCGAGAAAGCGTTAAGGGCTATAAGAAAAATACCGATTTTTTCCCCCAAACCAAATTTAAAATTATTTGCCATTTTGTTGATTTATAGCTTCTGAAGATGCTAATTAACGTTTTACTGGCCCAAAGGGTAACTATTTGTTTTAAATGAAGATCTTTTTTTACGACTAACAAAGAAAATTCACTGAGAGGGCGGCTTATTTTATTAATTTGTTTTTTTGTTTTGTTTGGGTTTTTAAAAAAATAAACCCCCGGTTAAATGCTTACAAAATATTTGATGATTTTGGGGGGGCGATTATGCAGGATTTGATAAAAAGATTTTAAGCCCGTGTTTGATAAAATTTAACAAAACTTTTTGAAGTTTAACTTCGAGAAAGCGAAATTTGGAACCCAATTAGTAAATCTCAGAGTCTTGTCCAAAACCAATTAAAAAATTTTTTGCCATTTTTTTGAAATTTTGCCCCCTGAAGATGCTGATTGCTGTGTTGATGTCTTAAAGGATAACTTTTCCCTTTAAACCTGAACAGTTTTTACAATTAAAAAGGTAAATTTAAAAAATAACGCTGAATTTAATTTTTTTTTATTTTTTAGATTTAAAAAATGACTGTCGAACTAGCGAATTGTTTAAAAGAAGTGTAAAAAATTTAATGAGAAAATGAAACTTTTTTTAAACATTGTTTTATAAATTTTGGGTTTGGAATGATTAGACAATAAAATAAAGATCTTTGTAAACTGTTTTAACGAAGAAATCAAAGTTTAAACTTTGCGTAGTGATTCAGAAAAAGCTAAAATTTTTGCAGGGTTTTATTGTAAGGTTAAATGTTTTGAAGTGTTGCAGCGTTAGGTGAAGAATAAAAGGCTTTTTTATTACTTTTTTTTTCATTTTTTTTTTGATTTACGTAAATTTTTTGGTTTTTTAAAAAAACAGCCACAAGTAAATCCGGGGGCAAAACTATTACGAGGGAAAGAAATATTAGCAATGACAAAAAAATTAAGAAATTTTTTTTGTGAGTAACAGGGACATTTTTCCCCACAAACGTTCATGAAAGGTAGACTCTATCTCTAAAACCCAGAGTCTCTTAAACCAAAACCCCCAGAAAAATCTGTTGGCATTTGATTGTTATAAACGCCTGTGATACAAACATGCCAGTCGGGGTTTCAAAAAAGGCAGAAAAGAAGTAATCAGTACCCGCTTTAATTCGGCTGGGCTGATTACATCTTCACGTTTAAATCATGGCAAGTGAGGGGGCAAAGTTAGGGGTTCGGTTGGCTGAAGGAATCCTTAAAATCAAATTGAGGCAAACAAATTTCTATCCTATTCGGCATTTTACATTTTCTTCCAAAAGAGTTTAGATTTTAAAACGAGCAGTTTAAAATAATAATTTACAACAGGTTTTTTTATTGGTGTGTTTTAGCGCACTTGCACCCTGTAAAAAAATCTGCAAACAGAGTCCCAAATTTTTGAAGATACAAAACAAGGCTCAACTTTGTTAAAAAACCTTTCAGTAAGTTTTAGAAAGATATCTCAGTTTGAAGAAAAAAAAACAAACCAATCACCGTAAAGTTACCCCCTGGTTGTAGAAGCCGATCTAGTGCCCAAAGGGGTTTCTCCACGCTCCATTTAGGCGAACTGCTTGCAAACATGTAGACTTGATTTGTTTGCAGATATAAAAACGGTCATTATGTTTATTCAGAAAGTAAGCAGATTATGGTTTTACATCAAAGAATCAGCAAAAGAAAGAGTTTGAGAAGGTTTTTCTGTTGAATCCCACTTAGACACTGCCATCAAAAGAAACATTGTAAAATTTTTGTAGATGTGAAATGAACCCCTCACACCAAAAACCCGGGGTCAAAAGTTTTTTAAGGAATGTACGCAAAAGCAAATGAGCCCATACGTGGTTTTGCGATTTGAATAAATTTTCCCGCAGTACAGGGCCCAAAAACAGCAAGAACAAAAAAAAACCTTATAACCCCCCATCAGATCTGTTTTAGCGTTTATTGTTGTTGGGGCCAGACGGGGGGCAACCACCCCCAGAGATTTACGAGGGCCCTTTGAGTAGCGTTTTTTGAGCAGTTTGAAACAATTTGTAATTACTACCTAACCAACTAAATCTTTCAGACATTGTTTTTGACCCCTGAAGCCAAGAACGCTGTGATCTCTACACACTGCTGGATTTGCGGTTTGAGCAAACCCTAAAAAAAGCGTGCAGAAGAGCCATGTACATTAGGGGAAAAGTTAGAGGGGCTGACCAACAATTTGAAATCTTCATTTTAAAGGTGATCCAAAAGACTGGAAACTGCCTATCTTTTTTCAAAACTTACGGGCACGATTTTCTTTTATCATGAAGCAGTGACTTCTGAATAAAGAGGGTTACCTGCTTGCCATCTTCAGAAAAGTACAGACTTTTACTCTTGACAATCCTTTTTTAAAACCTTTCCCCAACATCTAAGCATTTAGATAAGTTTCTTTCACACATTTTTCCCCCAATCACTAAAAATTTACCCATTTTTAGTGGTTTAAGGAGTTTATCCTATGAATACATGGACTCGTGGGAAAGGTTTGATGAAGCCCTCACTTCCTCCAAAGGGCTTTTTTTTCTAAGTTAGGGGCAAAAAACATAACTGAGGGAACTATAAATCGTCAAAAACCCTGACAAAATTACCTGTGAAACAATAGGCATTTCATAAACAGTATCTATTGGCGAGGGGTTTTTTTTTTACCAACCCCGTTTTTCAAATTAAAAACCTACACATAACATTAAAATTTTAGATCTCACATTAAACTCTGCCCGGGTTATTTGGGGGATGCTTTCTTAAAGTCTACAACATCCAGTTGGCTTAATTTCGATCTGCCCACATTTCAGATGATTGAAGGGGGTTGGGGGGGGGGGTATTTAGCTGGCCCTCACATCCTTACTGTAAAGCTAACAACAAAAAATTTAGAGTTAGACCCAAAAACTAAACCATCTAACACTAATGTATTTGACCCCAACAATCTTATGGATGGGCTATGAGCCAACCATTTCCACTGAGAAACTTTACAATGATAAAAGGCCCTCAAAATTTTAAAAACTGTTTTAAGTATGTTGTCGCAGCTTCCAGCTAATAACCCAAATGGGGCTAACTTGGAAGTAGATTTAGAATATCCTAAAGAATTCCCCGATTTTCACAACGATTCCCCCTGCCGCAGAAAGTTTAAAGTGAGTCCCATTGAAACCTCCAAAACTTGTACCCAATTTTCGCAACAAAACTAAATTGTGTGTCTTTAAGATGTTACAGTTTTATTAAGACATGGATTGAAACTGACTGTTTTCAAAAAAAATTTTTCTTTTGACCAAAGACCCTTTTTGGCCATACATCAAGAAGAACCTGATCTTAAAAACCCAAAGCCACTGACGCTTAGAAAAAGACTTTTTTAAACGATGAACAACGCTGTTTGGTAAGACGATGGAAAATCCCACAAACGTAAAGATGTAAAATTAGTTACAAAAAAAACCAAGCAATTAAGTTGCCCAAACCTAACTATCAAGACTTTGAAGATTTAACGACAGCTTGGTTGGATTAGTGAAGAAAAAAGGATTTTAAAGTTGGCAACCCAGTGTTTATGGTTTTTCCGTATTAGGTTGTCAAGTTATTGATTTTAAAATTTTCTGTACGATATTTTAAACCCGTGTACCCAGAAGAAGAGTCCTTTACACAGACACTGCCCTTTTTTATTCTAGACGCCCAACAGAAGATTCTTTTGGTTTTTGAAACAGAAGTGGCAAGGAACGATGGGGGTCGACACATCGACTTCCAAAAGCAGCCTTTAATTAAACGTGAAAAAAAAAAGGTTTGGGAAAGATGAAGGATGAATTTAATGGGACGGTTATAAAAGAAATGTTGGTTTGCCGTCGAAAGAGGGAAGCGTTGCTAGCCAACTCGTAATGAAAAGGCTAAAGGCATAAGTAAAGAATTTGCAAAAAAAAATATTCACGACAACTACAAGCAAGCTTCTTTGAAAAAAGTATTTCATCACACAAATGTTAATCGCGCTTACTCTTCACAATTAAACACAACTGCTGTTAACAAAAAATCACATCTCTAACAATAACAAGAGAATTACGTAAATTCCTGATTTTTTAATGCGTAGGGCAGGAGAACTTTTAAAAGTTTAACTTGAGGACTTAAAAAAAAAATTTTTAAAAACCTAACAAGAATTTATTTCCCCTTCTGGGGCTTTTTAAGATCTTACATTTAAGAACTTTTTTTTTGACTTTATTTTTTTTTCTTGCTTTAACTTGAAAGTATTTTCTATTGACAAACTGTCTTCTGCAAAACTTGTCTTTATCTAGTTTTAAAAATTTTCCCATAGAAATGGGTCTACAGCAGGAGGTTGCTTTTTTTTGCGAAGCGGGTTTTTTTTTTTTTTACGGGGGTTGTGGGGGGTTTGGACTTTGCTGCTAAGTATGGCTTTTAGAATTTTTGTATGCTAAAACTCCCCCACCAACAACAACAGCAGCAAATAATAATAATACTCTTATCTTTTTGTTTCGATTGTGTTGTTGTTATTGAGTGTTGGTGTGGGGGTATGTTGTATTACTATCTAACAATTTTTGTTTTGCGTTTGGGTTTTGCTTTTTGCAGTCCGTTCCATTCAGCAAGTTTACGCCCAGCCTCAATACGCCCGGTTTTTTAGTTTTAGCAACACTCTCCTTGCGGACATTTTTTGTGGTGCATTCTGCTCCTTGGAGGGCCCTGCGGCTGCCTGCGACGCTTTTTTCCCCTGATCGCTCTTTTTTTTTTTGCGATAAATTTTAATTTGAAAAAAATTAATTGATTAAAAGTAATTAACCCATGATGTTGGACTAACATCGTCCCAAATCTTTTGTCATGCACATGAAAAAGTTTTAGCGATTTTTTTTAAAACCGGATCTTGTGATAAGTCTATTTTAAATCTTTTCTAAATAAACCGGCGCTATCTTATTACAAACTTAGCTATAAACAAATCATTTTTGGCCCACTGATCTAACCATTTGCCCTGCTGTGCTTGACCTAGCGTGTATTTTCCAATTTTGATGTAGACATTTGTTAAAATTGTTCATACTTAGTTAACCCCCAAAAATACTGTGTTTTTCCCACGCAGCCAAGAGTATAATCTTTCTTTATGGATTTTTGTCTGTTGAGAGCCTGCTTGCTCCCACCTTTTAAATAGTTCGTCCAATCCATTTTTAAAAACAGTAAAAAATAATATAATATTTTTTTAAAAACCAGATTTTAACTTTTGGTTTTAATTATGCGTGCCATCGCGGTGTTATAGTCTATTAAAACCCTTGCAAAACTTGTTGGAATAAAACCGCCCCAAACAGGGGAAAGAAGAATGCCAAAACTAGTTGCAATTTTATTTTAGCTTAAAAAAAAAAGATTATTGATTAAAAGCACATAGACAGCCTTTCGTATATGATTATTTTAATTTTTTTTTTTATTTAATAAAAGATGAGTGAAAAAAAGTTATCAATACGATTTCCCACTCTGCTGTGTTAGCGGTCTTTTTAAGGCTTTAGTGTGTTTAGCAAAAAACATTTTTAAAATGAACCCGGCCTGCCTAGGAAGGTTAGACATTGAGGCGTTGTTAAGGTTTTTTAGTTGTAATTACTGCAGGGATTGCGCAAAAGACTTTCTTGTTGCACAGAAATTATCCCAGAAAATTTTTAGTTCAAAAAAATTAATCTGAAAATTTTAATTTATAAAAAAATGCTGGATTGGATCTGGGGTAGGAGGAGCTATTGTTAATGCTTTGGCCTTCTCGGGAAAAGCAATTATATGTTTAGAAATTGGGGGCCGATGAAAAAAAAGAAAACGTCATAACAGGCAAAGAAATTTAGAAATTTGAGAGACCTTACGAGAAAAGACGAATTGCCCACTTGGGACCCCTTTTAAAAAAAAAGTTAAGGAACAGAAATTGCCCAAAAGACTTTCTTTTAGCGGGGAAATTTCCCCGGGAAAATTTTTATTTCATAGAAAGATTAACTAGAAAATAAAATTTATAAAAAGATGGCGGGAGTATTTATGGGGTAGGGGAGTTTATTTTTAATGTTTTTGCCTTTTTGGGAAAAGCTTATATGTTTGTAAATTGGGGTTTTCCGACGAAGAGGAGGCAAGACATAACAAGGCAAGGGAAAAGATTTAGCAAAGGAAAGAGACGTTATGAGAAAAGGAGGATTGCCATTTGACTTTATTAAAAAAAAGTTAAGGAAAGGGGCATGCAGAGCCAAAAATTTACAAGGTTGAGAGGAAATGAATGGTATTCTAGTGACAGGAAAGAATTTCAAACATCGCCACGCCAGAACTGTCTGATTTTTATAAACCGTCAAAAGAACAGAAAATCAGAAATTTGGTTTTATTGGGGGTTGGGGGAGCAATCTAATTCTTGCACAAAAAATTTTAAAACCCAATTTTAAAAAACGCCCTTTTATGGATAAGCAAAAATTTTAAATTTTTCCCCTAAGGGGTTTTGGGAAAGGAAAGGTGCTATTGAAAAATGAGAAAAAAGCGCTAGAGTGCTGAATCAAGCAAAAGACTGGCTTTAAAACAAGCAATTTGGCAAATATTCTGCCTCCCCCAAAAAAAAATAAAAAAGGCCTAGTTTTGTTAACTCAGTTCCAATGCCCCACCAGATGGCTTGCTGTTCTTCCCATGAAAAAGTTAAAAAAAAAAGTTTAAGTATGCTCTGACAGTTGTTGACAGGGCTTAAAGATAAAAGACCCCGAATTTTTAAACGGAAAAAAGTCAACTGTGTGCTGTGGCTTTACAAAAAAATATACTGCGGGGCCCCTTAAAAATCCCCGGATGACCCCAAATTGATGTGGAAAAAAAGTTTAAAAGGGTTTGCCAACCAGCGTTTTTAAAAAATCATGTTACGTTTGGGGAG
The DNA here is from genome assembly GCA_018398815.1 of Conus ventricosus. Classification (NCBI taxonomy): domain Eukaryota; kingdom Metazoa; phylum Mollusca; class Gastropoda; order Neogastropoda; family Conidae; genus Conus; species Conus ventricosus. The sequence continues at coordinate 45,942,930 of CM031603.1, read as the reverse complement.
GTCCAGGCAACCAAGGTCAAAGCCTAGTAAAAAATTTTAAAAAGAAACTAGTGAAGTTTTTTACCTTCAATACCAAAAAGAAATTTTGGACACTACGAAGTACGAAAACCAACCCGAATGGGTTAGAAGATTGCCATCGTCTTAGTGCCATGAACAATGAAAAAATTTTAAAAAAACAGGTTTTAAACCAGTAAACGCAAACAAATTTAAAAAATTTGCATTACTGAAGATGGGCAGGGGGCTCAAAAACTCTTGCCGTTTGGACTAAAAATAAGATATTTATGTTGGGGAGGGGAGAGGGCGATGTTAGAATTAGAGCCACAGATCCCAATGGGCGTAGACGGTTTGAAGTTGAAAGAAATTTTGAAAAAACCCCCTTGATATTTTTTAAGAGGACTCTCTTGCAGCGGGGCAATACGTCAAAAAAACCCCCCCCTAAAAAATCTTTGTTCGTGAAGAGCGAATTGTCCCCCAAAACAGTAATTAAAAAAAAAAAATAGTGTTGTTAAACTTATTTTTTTGCTAAACCTTTTTTTACCCTATTTTGGGGGTTTTAACCGATTTATGTTTGTTTTTTTAATGTTTTTTTTTTTAATTGCTCAGTGTTCCTTGGGGGTGAAGTAAAATCTTTCTCCCCCTTTTGAAGTTATTTTTTGTCGTCTGTAATCCCCACCACAGCCATAAAACTTCTGAAATTCTTTGCCCTAAAGTTTTTATCCTGTAATGTTTGCTTATTCTTTAATCTTAAAGAACAAAGTTTTGCTGAGAGGGCAACAAGGCAGGTGTTTTGTATTTAGGAGTTAATTTTTTTTAAAAAAGACTTACAATCATGACATGGGCCTAACGTAAACCAAGACCCCCTAAAGCTAAAAGGGTGGGGCTCCGACCCCCTAGTAAAAGAGCAAACCCGACCCCGCACTTACCTAGCTCAGCTGAGGAGCCCGTAATTACATAAGAAAAAGTATTTAAAGCTTTTGATTTTCTTTCTTAAACCTATACTTATCCAAGTCGTTTTATTTCCTTTTTTAAGTTCTTTTTTTGCTCTTCCTAAATGTTGAACCCCCATTTTTTTAAACAAGATTATTTTTATTATTAATTTAATTATCTTTTAGTAATCCTTCTGGCGCCTTCTCAACAGAGTAAAACGCAAAAAATCAACAAATTTAAAGGAAAAAAAAAGTCGAGTACGTTTTGTTTTTCTTGTCAACCCTTTACATAACTTTGTCAGTGAGCAAGGGCGTTTTTATTTTCCCTTTTTTTAATAACAAAAACGATTTTAAAGGGCCTCCCCAAATTTTCAGCCTTTATTTTTACATTATTTTTAAAGAGTTCTGGCAAACTGGAGCCCCCCTCGGAGTAATAAAATAAACGAAAAAAAATCTCATTTGCCTAGGAGTACCTGTAGGTTGGGGGGAAATTCTAAGCGAGGTGTGCCCCCCACTTCAGTAAGGTTCTTTCTTGTGCATTATTCAGACCCTGCCCAAAAAATTTTTAATATTTTTTTCTGTTGTGTTCTGGAAATAGGTAACAAGAATGAGCCCCGATTCAAAACCTTTTAAAATTTTTTTTTTATCATAGTATACATTTGGGGCTTTGTAGTTCAAACTTTTAAAATTCCCCGTCAATTTCAGGAAACAAGCCCCAAACTTCTCCGTTTATAAATTTTGTTTCATGTTTGCCAAAATCGTTTGCCCTTTAATTTCTTTCTGTTTGGGGGGGATATTTTCTGTCGTTTTTTGTCTTCATTTCTGTTGTTTGTAAAACCCTCATCTGTTACTCAAAACCATAAAATTTCCTGGCACTCCTATTTGATCAAATCGTTGGTCTCCTAGGTCTTTTAGCTCTACTGCATGCTTTGGGCTAGCTCCGCTTTTTGGGTTTTGGCCCCCCAGACATTTTTTTTATAATAAACAATTATAATAAACAAAATTTTTAGGCAACCCTAATAAAAAATCTACAATAAAAAAAACGTACGAACTGGAGGGTCATCGTAAGTAGTTGCGTCTTAGATGTTTCTAATGCTCTTTTATTTTGTTTTGTCATCTTTGCCCTTATTTTAAAATTTTTACTAAACATTCTTCAAAATATCTTTGTCCTAGTGAAAAAAAAAAAACCGTTTTAACGCGATCAAATTTTTAAGACGCATTGTATTTTTTTTAAGGCCACACAAAATATTTTATTAGAATTTTTTTCTGTATTTTAATGGCTGCGTTTTTTAACCTGTTTTCTTCAATTTTAACTGAGCATCAAAAAACCATAAAAACATCATTTTTATGGGCCGTTCCGCTGCCACTAAAATGCTTTGACAGGCTTTTCTTTTTTTAACAATGTCTCGTTCAGCCGACAATATTAATAAAAAGTGTTTCAGTTCCCTCAAATAGTCTTAGAAGTTCTAAACGTCGCTCGTTTTTCGCTAGATCAACTAGAAATATATTATGTTTTCCAAATAAACTTCCTTTCTTTGAAACTTGTTTGCTTAATAGTTGGCAGAATATAACAAAGTGTCGTAATGAAATGTAGATTGTTGTAACAATCAAGTACGAAAACAGTTTTCCCACACCCGTAAACCCCCAGTAAAAGGGAAAAGTGTGGTTTTGGGGGAAAACTTCAATTATCCATTGTTTTTATTAGAATTTTCTTTGTTTTAATGACTGGTTTTTAACTGTTTTTTCAAAGTTTATGGCATCAAAAACCAAAAAACATGCATTTTATTGGACCCTCTCCGTTGCTTTCTTTCTAATATTTTTTTTCCATCTTGTCCATCCTTTCTCCCCTTCCAAAAAATCGTTGCGAAGGGAATCTAAAAATTTAACCACAGCCCATATTTACTTATTAAGTAGTCTTTGGCCTTACTATAAGGCGAAGTTTTTTACATACGCGATCAAATCAGGATCCCTTTGCCTGCCTCCCGGAAAACTTTCTTATTTCATCGAAATGTTGGGGAGGTAAAGTCCCGCCCTGAAAACAGCGATCAGACCTACCATTTATTACACATCAACCTTCTCAATTTTTGGATTTAAAACTCTTTGTTCCTCTGAAAAAAGGTTTTTTTTTTCAGTAAATAATAACAAAATTCTTTTAAAGTTCAGAGCCTGATTTAGAGTATGTTCCAAAGAGTGTCTCGCTTGTTTCTTTTTTCTGTAATGGTGATAACGTTTCATAATAAAAAAACCGTTTTTTCTTTTATACTGGGTTAAAATTGTTCGGGGCCCGTCCAGGGGTTTGTAACAAAAATCAAACTCAAGAGAAAATGGCGAGCTTTACAAAGGGGGTTTTGACAAAACAAAAGAAACCCCTAGGTTTTAAAAGTAGTCTATAAGTAAGTTTTTCTTTTAGTGGGCCCTTGGTAATATGGCTATGCGTCTTTAAAAAGCTCAAAAATTGAGGGAGCAGAATCTGTTTTCCAAAAGCTTTGCTACTGCCTCATCTTTAACATCATTCTTTTTCCCCCGCTTTTAAACCCGTGCTTGAGGCCGTTTGGGTTTGTATTCCTGATAAACTTTCTCTTTTTTCTTTTTTTGGGACCAAAGGGCAGAATAGAGGGGAAAATGTCTGTTGTTTAGTAAAAAAAATTCTTCCCGTTGATTACTATGTGATTAACGATTTCTCTGTAAATTGCAACAAAAATTCATTAGGATTCCGATGTAATATCTATTTTGAAAGATAGTTTACGGCCTGGCATTATAACAGTCGCGCCCAAAATCGGGGAACATAATATTAAAACTTGTCCAGGGTGAACTGTTGATGGGAGTATTTACACTAAATTCAGTCGCCTTTGCCTTTTTCACGTGGGTTCCTTTTTTTTTTTCTGTATGGGTCGGGTCACAGCCGATAGTTTTATTTTTATAAACAAAAAAAAAATATAAATAAAAAAAAATGGATAAAATTTTTCGCGATTGAACCCGTTGAAAAAAGAGTAAGAAGAACTGGGCCTTCTTTTCAAAAAAAATTGAAGGAGTGGGGGGCTTTTTTCCCCAGACAACGTCAAAAATATTGCGAGAAAGAATTCAATCATTCTATGAAAATAGGGCGAGGTGCCAGAAGTGTGGTTTTTAACGATTTTTTAGGAAAATGGGGGCATTTTTATATAAAAAGGTGGGGGCGGCCAAAAGGGTTTCTTCAACGCAAAAAACCCCAAAAAAGTTTTTTAAAAATAAGCACAATTAGACGAAAATCCCTATTGTAAGGGGAACCCAATTAAACCTTTTTGAGTTAGAGCCGAAGGCCCTTATCGTTTCAAAAATTTGGGGGGGAGGTTGCCAAAACAATCTAAAAACAAACATTTTAAGTTTAAGTAAGAAAACGAGAAAATCAAAATTGGCTTTAATAAAAGATTAAAAACTTTAACCCAAAATTTAAACCACCTTTTTCCAAAAATTAAAAAACCACCCCCAAAAAAAAATAAAAAAAAAAACCACAACAAAAAACAACAAAAAAAAACCAAAAAACAAAAAACCCCTTTTCCAAAACCCCCCAAAAAACCAAAAACCCCCCAAAAAACAAAAACCCAAAACCTCTTCAAAAAAAACTTTTAAAAAAACAAACAAAACCTTTTTCACCACACACCCCCAAAACCCAAAACCAAACCACCTCCCACCTCACCCAAAATAAAAAAACAAACCACCCAACAAAAAACCCCCCAACCCCTTACCCCCCAGTGGGATTGGGTTTTTTTTACTTAAGCAAAGGGGGTTATTGCCCACCACTTGGGGGAAATAGAAAGGTTAGGGATTAAAATTTTAGGGAAAAAAATTGGCTAAAGAAAAAATTTAAAACACAAACCCGTTTTTGCAAGGCGCAGTGGATCATTAACAGGGGATCTTTCACTCCGGTTGGGGGGTTTCTTTCTGCTTTTTATTTGGATGTTTTTCAGGGAAAAGGATTTCTTTAAAAGGTGGGGTTTCCCTTTTTTTTTAAAAACCCTTTTTTGTGCCCAACGGCGTCTCCCCGCTTAAAGGGTTTCATTGTTATAAATTTACCCAAAGCGTTAGGGGGAATAGCATGTTCTTGGCCTAAACAAAGTCCTTTTGGGGCCACTGTGCAAGGAAACGTTTTGATATTTTTGTAGAGGGAATCCAGCAAAATTAAAACACCACCCGCTTTTAATTTTTTTTTTTGGCATAAAGGGAGTCTTTTCTAGCTTGGCTGTGGCGCTCCCAATCCCCCAAAAAGTATGTCCCTTTTGGGCATTATCTTTGAGCCGGCTTGTTTTTAAATTTTTTTTTTCTAAGTTTGGTGTCCAGATTGGGGTTTTGTTTATGATCCCAATCTACTTGTGCTTTTTTAAAAAATTTGGGTTTCCAGTAAGTCATAAGAATTCTCTTTTTGGCCCCCAAAAAACAAGGCCTAAAGTTCTTTTAAATTTGCTAAAATTTTAAGGATCAAATGTTAAATTCGTTGTGTTCTTTCATATGCTTATTGTTTATTGGGCTGGAATGGTAACATTTTTTAAAAAAATGTTGTTCAGTTGTTTGTTTATGGTAATAAAAATGGTTTTTGTTTAAAAGATTGGGTGGAAAGGTCTGAATTGCCCCCACCAAAAATTGCCTTAAAAGGGGCCAAAATTTTCTATTCGGGAAAAAAGATGGGGGGGGTTTTCCTTTTTATGGGATTTTTTTTATTGGCGGATTTTAAAATTTTGTTAGGGGTTTTACAAGTTTTTTAATTGGGCCGTTGGTATTAAAATGAAGGTTTAAAATTTTGGAATCAAAGATTTGGGGGGTTTAAAGTCCTATGGAAAAGAGCAATATTCAAAAAACCAAAAATTTTTTAAAATTTAAAAAAATGGCACTATATAAACCAACAAAACAAAGTTGCCCTTAACCACCCCCTTTAAAACGGGCAAATTTTAAGGGTTGCCCCAGAAAATTTGGGGGTTTAAAAGTTTTGTGGGCTAAAATTAAAAGGGTCAAATTTTTTAAATTTAAATTTAAATGGGAAAAAAAAGTAAATATATAACAAAACCTGTGGCTACTACAAACTTTTGTTCTTTTAAAAAAGAAATTGGGGAATTTAGTAAGTTAAAATTAAAGGGCAAACCTCAGAATTAAAAATTTCCACTGAAGAAAAAAAGTCATTTTTCTAAAGGGAAAACCCCAATTTTATTTCACAGAGAAAAAAGATTAATTTTAAAGAGAAAGGTTTATCAATTTTTAAAAAGAAAAATTTGATTTTTCGTAAACCCAAAGTTTTTCCATTTACAAGAGTTAAGAAAAGTCTAATTTGTTTTGCTGGGAATCCGCAAAAGTTCTAAAGGTTTTGCTACCCAATGGGACGGGGGGTTTGCAATTTTCAGTTATTTACGTTTGAGGGACAGTCAATTTAAAGAAAAAATTTGGGTACAAATTCATTGGATGTAAAAAATAAAATAATCAAGATGGAAAGCCATTTTTTGTTCTAAAAATTTTTTTAAAAGAGGTTTGAAGTGAAGGATACTGAAAAAATAGCAAGGGGTCAGTCCCGGGACGTTAAAAACCTTTGTTATATTTTAAATTAATTTTTTTAAATGTTATAAAAAAAAAGGGACATCTATATAACCCAACAAAAAAAGAAACGTGGTTCTTAACGCATCCGATTGTTAAGGGGCGGGGTTGTGGATTGCCCTTAAAGAAAAAGGCTTTAAAGTTTGGGGCTAAAGTATCTGAAGAAAGCCCCCAAAAAAAACTGGATCAATATTAAACGGGGGGGCGGGCAATCAAATAACTAATGTGCAATACTGTGGTTCTACAACTTTTGTTCTTTAAAAGAAAATATTAGCGAAAATAGTTATTGTTAAAAATTAACGAAGCAAACCCCAGAAATTTCTATAATTTCCCCTAAAAAGAAAAAAGAGGTAACTTTTCCTAAGGGGTTGCAAGAATCTTTGGCTTCACGGTAGCGATAGAAATTATAGATTTAGTAAGAGAAGATGTCTGGCCCCAATTTGAAGGGAAAAACCTCGATTTTCTTGTGAACCCAAAGTTGTTGTTCATTTAAACAGTTTAAAAACAGAATAATTTGTTTGATGGTACCCTCAGTTCTAAAGGGTTTTTCCTAACTAGGGGAGGTTTTTTCGATTATCGTTAATTCAGTTGGAAAAAAAAAGTGAATTAAAAAAACTAAATTAAAGGATCATAATTCATTGGATGTAAAAATAATAAACAAGATGGAAAGCCCGTTGTTTTGTTTGATTTATTAATGGTATTAGAAGTAGAAGAGCGCTCGGGAGTCATTAGGGTTTTTATATGTGTGCGGGTGGGCGGGGGGGGGGGCGTGTGTGGTTTAATTAATTATGTAACAAAACAGGTCTTTTTTGACCGGATTACTGCATTGCTTTGTATGCAAAACGCTCTCTCACACATTAAAACAAACAAAAAAACACAAAAAAACAAAAAAAAATACAAACAAACAACAAAAAAAACACAGCAAACAAACAACAAAACACACAAAAGTGGGGAAGGGGTTGGGGGAAAAAGTGAAACGGGGCTTTTTTGTGGTTTCCCTTGAACGTCGTGAATTCGAGACAGCCACCAAAAGCACTTTGCAGAATCCCGAATCAATAATCACAGGATCTGTTTCAGTTCTATTGGTGGCCGTCTGAATAGACAGCCTAAAGCAGGTAGCAGGGCGAAGCAGGGCGTTGAGGTAGGGCGAAGCAAAAAAACAGTTGAAGTAGAGCAGGCACAAATGTCACAGAGCAGCAAGTTGTAGGTTGGCAAGATGGCTACCGATCATGCATGATCGTTCTATATTTAGAACCCTGTCATAGCAGCAAGTTGTTGCAGGTTTGCAAGATTGCTATCGATTACCCACCCGTATTCCCTACCCTACCCCTCTAAATCAGACATGATTGTTACTGTGGCTGGGACTGTTGACGCTTTGATGTGGTAGGAATATATGGCGATTCTGACCAGTACTTTCTGTACTCTTCGATCTGGAGCATCTCTTCAACTTGCTTCAGTTTGCTCATGATAAAACTGATTGGCAAACCAACGGTGTAAAATCGAGGAAATGCTTGAAGCGATTTGGCAACAGCATGCAGTCTACGCGCATGAATCTCAGAATAGCCAGTTTTTTCTTCTAGCCACTGAGCCCACGTTTTTGTCATCTTTCCTTCTTTTCTTTGTCTCTCCTGCCATTGTTTGCATAAAATCAAAAACTTCCCAAACTGAATGTAAATCAAGATTTGTTGAGCGTTCTGCCTTTTAAGATTTCTCACCCCTTTTTGCAGTCTTTCTACAATGTCTTGTTCAGTTGATGTTTGAGCTAAATAAGCATCTGTATAAGCTTCTGTTGATATAGCATGACTAACATCAGCTTGGTTTGAAACAAGATAGTGATGTAAATCACTTGGAGTTGTTGGCTCTACTCTCTTTTTCTTTCCTTTTTTTTTCTTTAAACAAATCTTCCATCTTTCTTTTGAGGTTTTTTGGTAGTTTCATTGGTCCTTCTGTTTTAGCCTTAGCAGCAATTAATGCCATCTGTTCATGATATATTCTATTCTCTTCTAGTACACGTTGTTCTTCTTCTGTCCATAATGGAGTAGAAGGCTGAGAAGCGGCTTGCAGTTGTTGGCCATGCTACTGAAAGAATTAAAACTAGTTGTTGCTGCTTGCGATTCACAAATTTCCTTATTTAGTTCTTGTGAAGAAGGACTACCTAATAATTCTGCTTCTTAACAAGAAGAAACACTATCGCGAGACATGAAATGAAACAGCAGAAACACAGTTTTTAAAGTCAAACAGTTTTCCAGCACACCAACGCACATCCACACGGCATGACTCTCAAACGTGAAATGACAGCGGCTCTCCCTTGTTGATGCCAGCCCGTAGACCTGATGTCATACTTCCTTGCCATTGGTTAACGCGTGTCGCAATGCGCCAGTTCGTTGTGGGGGCACTAATTGCAATTTATCGATTTTGCCGTGTCGAGTAACGGGTAACAAGACCAATCTGGGTAGGGCAGTTCGTTGTCAGTCAGTAATTGCACTTTATCGGTTTTGTGGTGTCACGTAACGCCAGCAGCAAGACCGGTCTGTAGTAGAATAGTCAAACCATATACATTTTAAGGTGCTTTTTATGTTCTCGGAGAGAAGGTAAATATCTATGTTCACGATCACCAAATCTTATCTAGCACGTAAGCCCCCGTTTTAATGTGTTAATAACGTCAATATTTAGAGGTTTTGAGGCGTTAATTTTGTTTAAAAACAGGTGTTAAAATTGGTCAAAACTGACATGAGATGGAGTGATTTAGATGTGAAAAGGGGGGTTTTCGTGCAAAAAAACATTGGTGGTCGTGAACGAACATTTTTTACCTTCTCTGGTCTTTTGTACAAATAGTTCCCCCACCTTCTGTGCATTCTGTGCTAGTAACGTCCCCTTTTCCTTTCGCTCTCAGTAACTCTGTCTCCTCCTTTGCTGTACTGTCGTCTACTGTCCTTTCTGTCTACCATATCTTTCATCTGTCTTTTTCCACAACCTCTTCCCACAAATTTCTGCACTCAACGAAGTCGGAGTGAACTGACTATACTCTCGAAGATAGTGTGAGTATCCCAACAGGGTAAAATTCACACGCTACTAGACACTGGAACGCTGAAGAAGAAGAACTGGCTTTGTCACGAACAACATTGGAATGTCCCAAAAATGGCTCAAAATCAGCAACACAGCCTCAAAAAAACAGACTTTAAACTCCTCTGCACTGAGTTCCAGCACGTCTTCTTAGAATGGGGGTGCAGCAATTGCGTGTACCTTGAAGTGAAATGTGAGGTCTGTAACACCGTATAATGACTACTAGAATGGTTAAAAAAAACTACAAACACCTGGAGTAATTGCAAAATATATTTCGCTTTATTTAAAGCTTCTTCAGCTGCTACCATGGACCGAACTGCAAGAAAGCAACACCGAACTTAAAACGTAAACAACTGAATTAAAATCACACAGTAGGCCTATTTAAAATGACTACTAGGACAGTACGATGACATGGTCTTCATTGTCACAATGAGATCGGTTGTAGGCGACCGGAATAGCTCAGTTGGTAGAGCGCCGGACTCGTGATCCTGGGGTTGCGGGTTCGAATTTCGGTACAGGGGGATTTTTCCCTCGGAGTTAACATTGGTTCTGATCCATTCCCCTACAGTCCTTCAAATGAGACTTTAAAACCGAGGTTCCGTGTGTGAACGCACGCACAACATCTTGCACACACGTAAAATCCCATCACCAATCCCATCACCAACTTTGGGAAAGAGAGGCAGTTTGGCGTTGGTATGGATGACACGTTACACATAGCATGCCCTTCCCCGAAGATGGAGTATGGCTGCCTTAACGGGGGGGATAAAAAACGGTCATACACACAAAAAACTCCACTGCCTGTCTATTACAGGCAGTGTCCGCAGGAGTATCAGTCTGCTTTACGCGGGAAAGAAAAGAAAGAAGAAAAGATCGGTGAAAGGGTTTCCCGTGCATGTTCCAAGAACAGCATGAGTGTCCTAAAAACCATCTTATGGGGCCGGTGCAGGCGGCATCAAAGAGGCAAACAGTGGAGAGGTGGGAGGACGGCATCAGGAAGTGGACAGGCCCGTGCTTTGTCAGTTCTGTGAGAGCCGCAGAGAACTAGAAAAAGATGCAGGGACGTTGTCTGGACATCGGCATGGTACCTTGGCGAGCTCTGCTTCAGGTTAATGAGATGATGATGATGATGACTTTTGTTCGAAGGTAGCCTTCTCCGTGTTTTAAGCCCTTCCAGGTTTCTGTTGGAGTTGGGTTATCTTACTTCTGATAACTGTAAGAGCACGGGGGACGGGGAAGGTAAGTGTGTGTGTGTGTGTGTGTGGTGTGTGTGTGTAAGTTCTTGTTCAGTTGGTGTCCCGTGCTGATTCGAGAATAACTAAGAGATGAAGACCTTAAAGAATGGTATAGACTCAATAACCTTGTATGTAAACAGCAGCAGTTAAAATTTAAAAAAAGTTGGGCTGTGCGAAACAAATTGAAACGAAGCAACGGGTGAACTTTGCATCTTTAATCATAGTTAGGATACCTTCGCAGTAGAAAACGGGGGAAAGGGACCTCTTTGATGCTAGTAAGACGAGAGAGGAAACACACACACCACACACACACACATACACACACACACCACACACACACAACACACACACACACAAAAGAAAAGAAAAAGAAAGAAAAGAAAGATTAAAACGTGAAAACACTGTGCATGGGTGTAAAGAGTGGTGTCACACTGACCGTCACACACCACGCCGGCCGCTTCGTTGTTGAAGCAGTTGGTCAGCTGCCAGCAGGGAAGGGACAATCCAGCAGGGAGGATTCGTCACCTTCACACTCCCGTCCTCCATCATGACCGGCCCCTCCTCTTCCCGAACACGCCCCACCAACGGCACCGCCATCCCCTCCTCGCTGCACACACGACCCCCCATGTCCATGGAGAAGGATGTTAGTCACCATTAGAGTTCTCTCTCTCCTCTCTCTCTCATCTCTCTCTCTCGCTCTCTCTTACGGACCCCCCACATTGGGGAAGGATGTTTAGTCGCTCTCTCTCTCTCTCTCCTCTCTCTCTCTCTCTCTCTCTCTCTTCTCTCTCTCTCTCTCTCTGTCCTTTCCTTTTTTACTCTCTCTCTCTCTCTCTCTCTCTCTCTCTCTCTCCTCTCTCTCTCTCTCTGTGTGTGTCCCTTTCCTTTTTTACTCTCTCTCTCTCTCTCTCTCTTCTCTCTCTCTCTCTCTCTCTCTCTCTCTTATCTCTCAGCATCTGCGCGTGAACGAATTGACACGTCACATTCATGAACATATAAACGTGCATACCAGCATACCCAGCATTTGGCACGCGTGCAACACACCGCAACACACACACACGCGCACGCGCGCGCACACACACACACACACACACACAGAGGCTGACTGACTGACTGACAGACAAAGACAGAGATAGAGAGACAGAGACAGTCAGACAATCAGAGAGAGAGAGAGGGAGAGAGAGAAGCAGACAGACAGGACGACCGGCAGAGAGAGGGTATTACCTGTGGAATCCCAGCTGTCGGCAGACCACCTGGCAGCCCTCCACCCCCACCCATTCGTCACACACTGGTCCCCACACCCCTTCCACCTCCACCTCCACCCTCCCTCTCCGCGCCGGCTGCCGTTGACCAGAAGTACGTTAAAGGAAACTGCCTGCACACACTACACACGCGCACGCACGCACGCATTCACACATTGTCAACAGGTCAACACACGGCTTTTTTCGGCAACCACAAGGACGGAGGTTTACTGCTTCGATGAATGATGTAGCCAGCGCCTTCATCAATACTTCTAAATGAAAGCCAGAGACAGACATGAAAAATAAAAACGAAATTTGAGTAAAATAGAGCGGAGACATAGTTACTGTGCCGCAAAACAAAGAATAAACAAATTACGAAACACACTCAAGGCCTTTCGACCTATGTGATCTTCTTCAAGCAAGACGGAAACATTTCAGACAATGAATACGAAAGACGAACAATCATTTATCCCCTCGAACTGAGCGCAAGACGACAAATTCAATTTCTTTCCATTTAGTATTCACTTCATCTTCAGTGTGAATAAGATAATGTTGTTCACACGTTAGACGTAAAAAAATATCTTTTTGATCGCTGAGAGCACAAAGAACGTCAGTCTCATAAAGACAGAACAGCGTTTAATCACTGCACACGTGACACCGGCGTCGCTTTTGTGTTGGCAATAGCTGTTGCCCCAACCTTCGTTGTAAATATCCGAGACTTTCCTCTCGTTGCCATAGCAATCAAGCAAGCCCATGATGGGTCCGCCGCCTTTTCCAAAGTGGCTTCCTCCCACACTGTAATCGCCGTTCTGCGGTCATCGTTTTATCACATCATCATCATCGTCATCATCTCGTCAGTCGTCGTTGTCTCATCATCGTCATCGTCATCGCCGTCATCATCATTATCGTCGTCGTCGTCGTTGTCGTTGTAGTCGTCATCTTCATTATGATAATATATTTATCATCCTCATCGTCGTCGTCGTCGTCGTCGTCGTCGCTCTCAATGTTGTTTTTACAAGCAGCAGTAGCAGCAGCAACGATTTTAACCCATTTTGGACTTCATGATCTTCATGTGCGCGCGCGCACGCACGCACGCACGCACGCGCGCACGCACGCACGCACACACGCACACACCACACACACACACACACACACACACACACACACACAACACACACACACAAGCAAGCGCGCACGTGTTTTGAGTTAAACTTAAAGACGCAAAAACAAGCTACAATATATCTGGAAAATCATAAAAAGAGCATCACCATACAGCAATGTTTCAAAAAGGTGCAACCTATGTTTAACTGAAAAATGGTTAATACTATGCAAACACACTTAGCAACTTTAAACACCAAAACAGAATAGTAAACAACTGCAGCATAAATGGAAATCGTTGTTAGTGAACACACCCAAAACAAAAATCTGAAAGCCCCAAAAAAACGTTCAGCCAACCCGCACGTGCAAACAACCGCAAACGAGAGCCAACACGCTATATAACATCGGCGGTGGGCAAACCAAAAACCATCCTGATGACAGCGCAACACGCTTGAAACAAATTTGTAGATAGTTTTAAGATTCCTCTTTTAACTTCTTTTAACTACTCCCCAAGGGGTTGAGCACTTAAAAAATTGTTTTAGGCATTTTAAATAAAAGTTGGGCTGTGGCGAAACAAATTGAAACGAAGCAACGGGGTGAACTTTGCATCATATAATCATAGAAAAGAAAGAAAAGAAATCATAGTTAGGATACCTTCGCAGTAGAAAACGGGGAAAGGGACCTCTTTGATGCTAGTAAGACGAGAGAGGAAACACACACACACACACACACACACACACACAAAGAAAGAAAAAAGAAAGAAAAGAAAGATTAAAACGTGAAAACACTGTGCATGGGTGTAAAGAGTGGTGTCACACTGACCGTCACACACCACGCCGGCCGCTTCGTTGTTGAAGCAGTTGGTCAGCTGCCAGCCAGGGAAGGGACAATCCAGCAGGGAGGATTCGTCACCTTCACACTCCACGTCCTCCATCATGACCGGCCCCTCCTCTTCCCGAACCACGCCCACCCAACGGCACCGCCATCCCTCCTCGCTGCACACACGACCCGCCATGTCCATGGGGAAGGATGTTTAGTCACCATTAGAGTTCTCTCTCTCTCTCTCTCTCTCTCTCTCTCTCTCTCTCTCTCTCTCTCTCTCTCTTACGACCCCCACATGGGGGAAGGATGTTTAGTCTCTCTCTCTCTCTCTCTCTCTCTCTCTCTCTCTCTCTCTCTCTCTCTCTCTCTCTCTCTTCTCTCTGTCACAAACCCCACATGGGGAAGGATGTTTAGTCAATTCTCTCTCTCTCTCTCTCTCTCTCTCTCTCTCTCTCTCTCTCTCTCTCTCTGTCCCTTTCCTTTTTTACTCTCTCTCTCTCTCTCTCTCTCTCTCTCTCTCTCTCTGTCCCTTTCCTTTTTTACTCTCTCTCTCTCTCTCTCTCTCTCTCTCTCTCTCTCTCTCTCTCTCTCTGTCCCTTTCCTTTTTTCCTCTCTCTCTCTCTCTCTCTCTCTCTCTCTCTCTCTCTTCTCTTATCTCTCAGCATCTGCGCGTGAACGAATTGACACGTCACATTCATGAACATTGTCACCGATCGGCGGTACTAAATCAGCCGTCCATGTGTTTGGAGTAATGGTAATTCAGAAATAGAGAGCGTGTGCGCGTGTGCATATGTGTATATGTGTGTGTGCGAGCGTGCGTGTGTAAGATTTGGGGTTATGGTTAAGGTGGAAGATTAGGCTAGGTAGGGGGTTGGGGAATAAGACATAAATATTCTTAAATTCCAATCGTCACTGTTGAAGGGATGGAGCGGGAGGTTGGTTCCATTCCGATTGTTACCCTTTTGTTACTTTGGTTCTACACCAGAGAAGGCGGGGCAGGATATCGGCTGTTGTTGTATTGTCAAGTTTGTGAGTTGTTGTGGTAATTGTCGTGTTGTTGCACGAGCAACAACTAGTCCGTTGGTCCAGCGTGTCAGCTCTGCGGAGGGATACGCTGCTCTGACCAATCGTTGTTTTGTGTTGTGAGTAGAGTTCGCTTGATTCCGACCAGTGCGGAATGCGTTGGGGTAGCTTCACTTCGGTCCCTGGTGTTCGTCGGAGTGGACGCGCCTTGTAGTTGCGGCGGCAGCGCCGTTAGTCGAGCTGAGTGACTTCGAGTCATAGTCAGTGCCAGGTCCTCGTCGGGTCTGGTGTGCCCTTGGCCTGTGCCGGGTTCTGTGTCGTCTCTGTTGGCAGCCACTTCAGCCGTTGCAGAACTGGTGTGGTTGAACGTCTGTCTGTCCAGTTGTGTTAGCGGGTTTATCCTGTCCCGTCCTGAGGCTGGGGGCCAGATCACCGCAGTCTACTGCCGCGTGCGGCAGTGTGAGCGGCGGTTTCCCGTGCCTGCTGCTTTTCCCGGGAGAGGGAGACCATCCAGGCCGTCTGCCGTCTGTGAGGCAGCTCTCCTCCTGCTACCGGGGCTCTCTGGGAGTTCTCCAGCCACCGTTGCTCTTCCCTGTTCGGGCGTCCTTTGAAGCCCGGACTCGTCGAGAGGGCACCGCACCAGGACTTCTCTCACCTCAGTGTCCGGCGGGGCCTTCAGAGGAGGAGGCATCCTTCGAGCCCCGGACTCGTCGAGAGGGCACTGCACCAGACCTTCCCTCAACCGTTGTGTCGGCGGGGCTTCAGAGGTGTTGTGCCAGCGGGGGGGGAGTCAGAACTGAGGAGCCACGGTCGCCGCCGGTGCAGAGTCTTCGGGGAGTCGGACTGTGGGAGGCCACGGTCAGCACCGGAAGTGCAGTCGTCCGGGGAGGCGTCAGCCTGTGAGGGGCCGAGTACAGCGCGAGGACTGGAGCTCTCCGGGCCGGGATGGGTTGTCCATGGGTGTGGTAAAAAGGGTGTGGCGTTGGGAGTAGGGTTAGGGTGTTAGCTACTGCTCCCTTTTGGGACGTAGTGGCCAGCACAGTGTAGGGTACTTGTCGTTGCCTCGTTAGGGACGCAGCGACCAGTTCGGTAGGGGTCCCGGGTCAAAAGAGAAGGGTGGGTCCTGGGGAGAGGTGTGGGGGTAGTAGTTTAGAGAATAGAGTCTCTTGGGTTGTCCTTGTCCCTAGTAGTTAGTCACCACGTGTGCGGGCTATCTCTGCGTCCCTAGGTCGCAGTGATATACCGCAATGGTGCTTTAGCATAGGTTAGGGGTTTCAGGGTCGTAGCGGGTAGTGTGGGTCAGGGAAGAAGTGAGATAATGGTGTATGGGCGTGGATGGACGTGAGCGGTGGCGCCATGTGTGTGTGTGAAATAAAGAAGTGCGCATGATTGTAAAGCTGTGTTATTGTGCTGTATTGTCTGCTCTAGTGTGTAATAGGTGTGGGAAAGGGTGGTAGGGCCGTCCGGCTTAGCGACCGTGACATTTGGTGGAGATGCGGGGTACTTAGGTGGTTCTGGGTAGGTGATAGGTAGCTAGAGGGAGGTAGGGGGGTGTTGTGTCCGGTGTTGTACGTCGTGTGAGCGGGTGGTTGGTGGGAGCGTGCCAGTACCCTGGGTGGTGGTACGTAGTGTCCTGTCCACTTCAGGCAGCTTTCCATTGGCATTGGGCAGGGCACTTGTGTTGGTGTGAATGGGTTGGCGCTACCGTGTGAATGAAGTATGAGTGATCATAAATATTGGTGGTTGTTGGAAGTGCGAGTGACTACGCAGTACAGTGTAGGTGAGGTGCCGGAGGGTACCGAGTTTCCTTGTGTCCCTTGTGTCCCTCGAGTGTGGTATACCCCAGTGTGAGTAGGTAGAGTGGGTACGCAGCCCGTGACTGTGCACGCTGTGTGGTAGGATATCCTGTGGGGATTAAGGACAGAGTAAGCCCAGGTGACTGTGTGTGGGAAGCACGAGGGTGCGCAGTGTTGTGACGCTAAGGTGTGCTGAGAGTGCATATGGACTGGCGGGGTGCAAGTGCACTGTGATCGTGTGGGTGTGGCTACCAGAGACAGTGAGGTCTGAGGGTGACTGATGCACATGCACAGTGGACGGTGGACACACGGTGTCACGTGATTGGGTCTGTGCCAGACAGTGCAGTGGTAATGTATGGGTTGAGCCCGTTGTCAGTGTTTGTATGAGGTACACAAGTGTGGGTGGAGTTATGCTTGTTGCATGACTTGAGAGTATTGTGTAATTGTGCTGGGTTGCTTCAGGGGCAAGTAAGTAGTCAGGAACTCCAGTTGCGCTCAGATCGCATACTGTCCGTTGCTAGCTCTGTGGTGGTAGGTTGTACCTATGTCAAAACACACCCGAGCCCATCCGCAGTACGACCCCGATAGTGTCATGGATCCACAGGCCACTACGGCAGATACCAAACCTAAGGTTAGTGACCAGGATGAGGGGGGTGGATCAAGAACAGGGGACGGGGGCGTATGCGAAGTTCGCCAAGTTGGGAACGGTGATGGGTTTAGCTGGGGGAGAGCTCGCCAAGTTCGTCACGGACTCGGTGCGTAATGAGGATGAGAAGACGGCGAGAGAGCAGAGTTGGAGCTCCGGATGGAGGGAGAAAGTGAGGCAGAAGATGAAGGACGAAGAAGAGAAAGCTGCTAGGCAGAGGGAGTTAGAGATGCAGCAGAGGAGATTGAAGAGGAGAAAGCTGCTAGGCAGAGGGAGTTTAGAGAGGCAGAAGATGAGGATGAGAGGGAGCTAGGATGAAGCAGAGGAGATTGAAGAGGAGAAAGCTGATAGGCAGAGGAAGATTGAAGAGGAGAAAGCTGCTGGCAGAGGGAGTTAGAGATGAAGCAGAGGAAGATTGAAGAGGAGGAAAGCTGCTAGGCAGAGAGAGCTGGAGTTTAAAGCAGGCCGAGTTAGATCTCAAGAGACGAAAAGATGAAGCTGAGTTAGAGGCAGAGAGCGAGAGCTAAACCTACAAGAGAGACAGGCCTCAGATGAAGCAGAGCATAAAAAACGCTTGATTGAGGTGAGGAAACGAAGCGTGTCCACTTGAGCGTTAGGAGAGAACGATGACGTGGACGCTTTCATCGCCCAATTGAGCGTGTAGCCCAGATGTGCAAGTGGAGCGAGACCTCATGGCCGACACGTCTGATGTCTCTGCTGAGAGGAAAGGCTAGAGAAGCGGTTAATGCGTTTGAGTGTGGACGGAGTTAAGCGACTATGATCAGATAAAGAGCGCCTGTTCAGCCACTTTAGGCTAGATGCTGAGGCATACCGGGAAAAGTTCAGAAGCATCAAGAGGACGCTGCTGAGACTTTCGCCCAGGTGCTGGGAAGAATGAAGCGGTGGTTTTCCCTTGGTGTGCGGCAGGGGCAAGGATGAGAATGTGGCAGGGGATGTTAAGGATCTGCTTTTCCAAGAACAGTTTTACCAGCTGCTGTCCCCAGAGTTCACGATCGAGGTCCGGAAGAAAAGCCCGAAAACTGCCTGAACAAATGGCAACAGAAGCTACTGTTTTAGCAGAGGCCAAAAGGTTGGGGAGGAAGGCGCAGCAAGACCGAACGGTTACCCAGCCCAACCTGGGTAATGGGCATGAAACGACAGAGAGCCAGTCTGCAGAGAGGTCCCAACAAAGTGATGGTGCACTACAGCAACCGAACAGGAGATCAGAAGGGCCTAGATCGACCATAGTTTGTTTAACTGCAAAAGCCAGGCCACGTCGCTAGGAAATGCCCTGAGCCCCATTCTGTTGGAGTGGTTCATTGTTGCGACCAGCCCCAAGCTCGAGTAGTCCCCACGTTGTGTCGACCATGCGCTGAGCAGCAGTACGAGCCTGCGTGCGTTGTAGAAGTTAACGGAGCTCGGCCAATGGATTACGAGACACTGGTGCCGGATACACCGTAGTGGCCAAGTGGTTGGTGCCAGCAGACGCGTACACAGGAGAGACAGTTCCAGTAGTCTTGGCTGAATCCAGATGTAGGTCTGTGTTACCTGTGGCGGTAATAGAGTGAAGTCGCCATTCGTCGAAGGGAAGCTGGAGGTTTTGGTCATGAATAGCCCTGTGCAGGAAGTCCTGATCGGAAACTTCGCAAAGAGAGTAGGAGATCCCGAATGGATACGTGTGCCTGTATACGCAGACCAGGTTGGTTGGGGCAGTGCAGACACGTGCGCAGAGAGCCAGGGAGCAGCAAGAACCAGTACCACTGCCGTCGAGGAGTGCATTCTGAACACCTCTACCCAGCAGTTAATTCAGATGCAGGCCAGGACGAAACCTTGAGGAAGGCTCGGAGTGCGTGTGGAAGCAGGGACGCACTTCCATACCAAGTTTGGACGAGTCGAGTACGCTCGGAAAACTGGTGTACTGGTCAGGCGGTTTGAGGGTCCAAGGACGTAGCGAGTCAGATCTGCGTCCAGCTGAACTACGGGCCACGGTGATGAAGCTAGCCCACGACGTACCCATGTCTGGACACTTAGGTACCACCCGAACCAAGGAGCGAGTTGGTCGCCATTTTTATTGGCCAGGCATGCATGCTGACATTGGTCGGTACTGCCGTCATGCGTCCAGTGTCAGCGTACTGTGGATAAGGGGAAGAGTCTCAAGAGTTCCCGTCGTGAGGACGCCACGGATGCGCGGGCCCATGCAGATGCTGAGGGATCTCTGGTTGCAATCAGAAAGGCAAGAGTTCGCACAGCGGCAGAGGGACGTCGTCAACCTAAGGAACAAACTAGCTGAGACGTGTGAGTTGACAAAGAAGAACTTGGCAACAGCAGGTTGCAGGTACAGCGACATTTTCATTTGAGGACGAACCCAGGAAGGTAGCTGTGGGGTCTAGAGTAAGTGGGAGGATCACAAGGTGGGCACGGCAGCTGCAGCCATTCCAATTTACGGTGCAGGCAGTGTCTGGAAAGGACAATGTGGCGGCGACTTCTTAAGTCGCTTGCGGAGAGAGAGAGAGAGAGAGGAGAGAGAGAGAGAGAGAGAGAGAGAGAATGTAAGTTCCATTTACCTGTGCCATAAGAAGTTGACATTGTTGAAGATATGCATGTGTCATTGGAAGACAATGACGTAGCAAAGTGTTGCTGGGGGTGTGGTAATTGTAGCACGTGTTGCATAGCGGTCGTGCATGGTCAGAGCACCTCGGTTATGAAATTCATATGTAGAGCGTAGTGTAACGGCTGCCTGTAGTGCTGCGTTAAGGTCGTGGAGGCAGAGTTAGACCAAGTTGATTGATGTATTTTGCGGTTAATGATGTATTTAAAAGTGATGTTGTTGGAATGATGATGGGGTGCATCAAAAGTAACAGCAGGGCAGAGTGAGTGAGTGGAGTTGGATTGTTATAGGTAGGGTGTGATAAACGCCGATCGAGTGAGAAGTTCTTGTTGGTTTTAACCTGTAGTTAAAACTTAGGCAGGGGGGTGTGTCACGATCGGCGGTACTAAATCAGCCGTCCATGTGTTTGGAGTAATGGTAATTCAGAAATAGAGAGCGTGTGCGCGTGTGCATATGTGTATATGTATGTGTGCGAGCGTGCGTGTGTAGATTTGGGGTTATGGTTAAGGTGGAAGATTAGCTAGGTAGGGGGGTTGGGGAAATAAGACATAAAATATTCTTAAATTCCAATCGTCACTTGTTGAAGGGATGGAAGCGGGAGGTTGGTTCCATTCCCGATTGTTACCCTTTTGTTACTTTGGTTCTACACCAGAGAAGGCGGGGCAGGATATCGGCTGTTGTTGTATTGTCAAGTTTGTGAGTTGTTGTGGTAAATTGTCGTGTGTGTGCACGAGCAACAACTAGTCCGTTGGTCCAGCGTGTCAGCTCTGCGGAGGGGATACGCTGCTCTGACCAATCGTTGTTTTGTGTTGTGAGTAGAGTTCGCTTGATTCCGACCAGTGCGGAATGCGTTGGGGGTAGCTTCACTTCGGTCCCTGGTGTTCGTCGGAGTGGACGCGCCTTGTAGTTGCGGCGGCAGGCCGTTAGTCGAGCTGAGTGACTTCGAGTCATAGTCAGTGCCAGGTCCTCGTCGGGTCTGGTGTGCCCTTGGCCTGTGCCGGGTTCTGTGTCGTCTCTGTTGGCAGCCACTTCAGCCAGTTGCAGAACTGGTGTGGTTGAAGTCTGTCTGTCCAGTTGTGTTAGCAGGTATCCTGTCCGTCCTGAGGCTGGGGCAGATCACCGCAGTCTACTGCCGCGTGCCGGCAGGTGAGCGGCGGTTTCCCGTGCCTGCTGCTTTTCCCGGGAGAGGGAGACCATCAGGCCGTCTGCCGTCTGTGAGGCAGCTCTCCTCCTGCTACCGGGGCTCTCTGGGAGTTCTCCAGCCACCCGTTGCTCTTCCCTGTTCGGGGTCCTTTGAGCCGGACTCGTCGAGAGGGCACCGCAGCAGACCTTCTCTCACCCTCAGTGTCCGGCGGGGCCTTCAGAGGAGGAGGCATCCTTCGAGCCCCGGACTCGTCGAGAGGGCACTGCACCAGGCCTTCCCTCAACCGTTGTGTCCGGCGGGGCCTTCAGAGGTGTTGTGCCAGCGCGGGGGAGGAGTCAGACTGAGGAGCCACGGTTGCCGCCGGTGCAGAGTCTTCGGGGAGTCGTGGACTGTGGGAGGCCACGGTCCAGCACCGGGAGTGCAGTCGTCCGGGGAGGCGTCAGCCTGTAGCTGTGAGGGGCCGAGTACAGCGCCGAGGACTGGAGCTCTCCGGGCCGGGATGGGTTGTCCCATGGGTGTGGTAAAAAGGGTGTGGCGTTAGGGAGTAGGGTTAAGGGTGTTAGCTACTGCCTCCTTTTGGGACCGTAGTGGCCAGCACAGTGTAGGGTACTTGTCGTTGCCTCCGTTAGGGACGCAGCGACCAGTTCGGTAGGGGTCCCGGGTCAAAAGAGAAGGGTGGGTCCTGGGGGAGAGGTGTGGGTGGTAGTAGTTTAGAGAATAGAGTCTCTTGGGTTGTCCTGTCCCTAGTAGTTAGTCACCACGTGTGCGGGCTATCTCTGCGTCCCTAGGTCGCAGTGATATACCGCAACTGGTGCTTTAGCATAGGTTAGGGGTTTCAGGGTCGTAGCAGGGTAGTGTGGGTCAGGGAAGAAGTGAGATAATGGTGTATGGGCGTGGATGGACGTGAGCGGTGGCGCCATAGTGTGTGTGTGAAATAAAGAAGTGCGCATGATTGTAAAAGCTGTGTTATTGTGCTGTATTGTCTGCTCTAGTGTGTAATAGGTGTGGGAAAGGGTGGTAGGGCCGTCCGGCTTAGCGACCGTGACAACATATAAACGTGCATACCAGCATACGCACGCATTTGGCACGCGTGCAACACACACGCACACACACACACGCGCGCGCGCACACACACACACACACACACACACAGAGGCGGGACTGACTGACTGACAGACAAAGGAAGAGATAGAGAGACAGAGACAGTCAGACAATCAGAGTGAGAGAGAGAGAGAGGGGAGAGAGAGAAGCAGACAGACGGGACCGACGGCAGAGAGAGGGTATTACCTGTGGAATCCCAGCTGTCGGCAGACCACCCTGGCACCCCTCCACCCCCCCCCGTCGTCACACACTGGTCCCAAAACCCCTTCCACCTCCACCTCCACCCTCCCCTCTCCGCGCCGGCTGCCGTTGACCAGACTTTTACTTTTAAAGGACTGCTGCACACACACACACGCGCACGCACGCACGCATTCCACATTTTTCAACAGGTCAACACCACCGGCTTTTTTCGGCAACCACAAGGACGGAGGTTTACTGCTTCGATGAATGATGTAGCCAGCGCCTTCATAAATTTACTTCTAAATGAAAGCCAGAGACAGACATGAAAAATAAAAAACGAAAATTTGAGTAAAATAGAGGGGAGACATAGTTACTGTGCCGCAAAAAAAGAATAAACAAATTTACGAAACCACTAAAGGGCCCTTTCGACCTATGTGATCTTCTTCAAGCAAGACGGAAACATTTCAGACAATGAATACGAAAGACGAACAATCATTTATCCCTCGAACTGAGCGCAAGACGACAAATTCAATTTCTTTCCATTTAGTATTCACTTCATCTTCAGTGTGAATAAGATAAATGTTGTTCACACGTTAGACTTAAAAAATATCTTTTTGATCGCTGAGATGCACAAAGAACCGTCAGTCTCAAAAAAGACAGAACAAGCGTTTAATCACCTGCACACGTGACACCGGCGTTTGCTTTTGTGTTGGCAATAGCTGTTGCCCCAACCTTCGTTGTAAATATCCGAGACTCTCCTCTCGTTGCCATAGCAATCAAGAGCCCATGATGGGTTTGCCGCCTTTCCAAAGTGGCTTCCTCCCACACTGTTTAAACGCCGTTCGCGGTATCAGTTTTATCAAAAATCATCATCATGTCATCATCTCGTCAGTCGGGCGTTGTCTCTTTATCGTCTCGTCATCGCCGTCATCATCATTATCGTCGTCGTCGTCGTTGTCGTTGTAGCGTCATCATCATTATGATAATATATTTATCATCCTCATCGTCGTCGTGGGCGTCGTCGTCGTCGCTTCAATGTTGTTTTTACAAGCAGCAGTAGCGCAGCACAACGATTTTACCATTTTGGACTTCTTTATCTTTTATGCGCGCGCGCGCACGCACGCACGCACGCACGCACGCACCCGCACACACACACACACCCCACACACACACAAGCAAGCGCGCACGTGTTTGAGTTTAAACTTAAAGACGCAAAAACAAGCTACAATATTTCCTGGAAAATCATAAAAGAGCATCACCCTTACAGCAAAGTTTCAAAAAGGTGCAACCTATGTTTAACTGAAAAATGGTTATATACTATGCAAAAACCCCACTTAGCAACTTTAAACACCAAAACAGAAATTTGTAAACAACTGCAGGCATTTAAAAGGAAATCGTTGTTAGTGAACACACCCCAAAAAAAAAATTGAAAGCCCCCAAAAACACGTGCAGCCAACCCGCACGTGCAAACAACCCCAAACGGAGCCCACACGCTAGATAACATCGGCGGTGGGCAAACCAAAACCATCCCGATGACGCGCACACGCTTGAAACAAATTTGTAGATAGTTTTAAGATTCCTCTTTTTAATTCTTTTAACTAATGTTGCTCCCAAGGGTTGAGCACTTAAAAAATTGTTTAGGATTTTAAATATATATATTATATTATAATTTTT